>VDFB02086081.1:82479583-83003990 GCA_007258455.2 Sequoia sempervirens | reverse complement strand
ATAATTTTATTATTTAGAAAATAGAACTTCTTACATGCAGAGGATCTCAAATCCCCAAGTTTTACAACACATGCAAGTTACAGAAGGCTACAGAATCACCCTTTCGCAATATGCCAGCTTGTCCCCAAAAGTTACCCAAAAATACTAGAAACTCCGCCAATAAATATTCTCTTAGTTTGGAGCCAAAACAACATTAAAATTTGAGTTTAGGCAGTTTGGCGCTGAAAATTACAACTTGAAGTTCAAATTTCAAAAGAACATTTGCAATTGTATCTTCTAGAAAGTGTGCCAACTTCCCGGGGCCATAACTTTTGATCTGGGGCTCCGATTCACGAACCGTTTGAACCATTGGAAAGGTCTCGAAGTCAAGAACATGCCTGAAATCCACTACGCCAATTTTGGCAAGTTTTGGGGCCATTCCGGAAGCTCTAAGTGCCTCAAATCCAACTCAGAAGATTTTCAAGTGTAAATCTGGGAAACTAAAACTACAATATCTTTCAACCCAGGAATAGAAAATAAAAACCGTAAATTAGGAATTTTATTATGACGAAAAGGGTATCCAAAAATGTAAAAACATCTAAAAAATGATAAACTTGAAATTTAACTATTTTTGGGTGATGCAAGATTGCCCTTACACCACTGGATGCTCCTGCATCATTTTGCCATTCTAGGCCTTCCCAATCCCAAGTCCCTTGGGTCCATGAGAAAGGCATAATTAATCTTGTTTAATATTTGATGCAACCTGAACTTCTAAAAGTTTATTTAGTTATCACTGAATTAACCAACTTGCAAAGGGTTATCCTTGACACCACTTTGTGTGTCGGCCCCCATTGCAAGCCACTCCTCTAAGACAACACACACGGTGAAAACCACAATAGGTAACTAGATAATACGACCTCTCCAATCCAAGGAGGTAACAAATCAAGGAAACTCACTCCAAACACTGGAGGTAACAAGGTCAAAACCCTCTCCAAACACTGGAGGCAACAAGGTCAAAACCCTCTCCAAACACTGGAGGAAAACAGATTACAAACTCCACTCCTTCCAAAGGAGGTACAAACCACATAACCCTCTCCTATTCCCAAGGAGGCACACACCATCCCCATTCGTGAAAACCGGGTGAAACAACATGGTGTAACTATGCACATTTTCCATGATACATCAAAGGTTGACTAACATAACGACAACCCATACCAATAAATGAACCCCTATCTGGAAGACTTCAAAACATTTACTCTACTTCCACAACATCGAGGATGAACATGATAACACTACAAGCATTTCAGACAGTTAAATAAGCTAATGTTCAGATTTCCTAAATCCAGTCAATCACAGTTTTCATTACTTGCATTTATCCAATCAATTAAACCCATTTCTTTTCACGACATTGAAATATTTAAAAAAAATAGATCATTTACTCTAAATTTCACAACCATATTCCAAAATCAAGACATTTTAATAAATAACATCATCAGATTAAAATTAAACCAATCATTAACTCTAAGTCTCACAATCATATACTGTAAATAAATCCACTTGATTAATAAAACATTTAGATTAAATAATAAGTCCCTCCTTTACTCTAAGTTTCGCCACTATATTCTATAATTAAAACATTTTAATAAATAAACATTTAGATCAAATAAATCAGTCTTTATTTCAACTCAACATTAAATAAATCAACTAAATCTTATCTCTACTTGAATACAAATATATTCCAACAACTATACTTAACAGTATATACTCAATGTATATCCTATTATATATTTAAATATTTAAATCACATTGTCAACATTAAAGAATTTAAACCAATAATTTAACTCTACTTGCCAATTACAATTAATCAAAATCAATATTTTAAATAACAAACATTTGATCATCATCAATTTCATTTCCTCTTATACAAATGAGATAATCATTTCAAAGTTCCTATTTTAAATATTAAACATCATTTAAACATACGCTTTTAAAAACGTTATTTTTATATTCTATGATTTCCTGATTATTCATAATCATCAAAATGAAATTTCTAAATAAAGATATTTGATTATAAAATCAACTTTTTAAAATAATCATTAAATTATCTAATATTCACCTGGCACCATTAAGGAATTCAAATTTAATATTTTAATTCTATTTGCTCAATTATGGATAAGGATTAAAATAATATTTTTTAAAAATAAACCCATTTGATCAACTTTTAAATAAATCGTTTGGTCACAAAACCAACTTTTAATGAAATCATTTGATCCTAATATTCACCTTTAATTATACGTCAAACAATATTCTATATTTAAATCTAACTATATATATATTAAATATACATATACAAGTATTGTGTATATATATATTCAATTTTTAAATATGTATTCATTTAGATATATATTTATTGCTTAAATAATAATAAATATTATTCATATATTAAAATAATATTATATATATATACATATAACATATGTATAATATATATATTATATATAATATATATATATATATATATTAATATATAATATAAATAATATTAAAAATAATATATAAAAGAAACCAAATTTAAAATAAACTTTAAATAATTTTTAAACAAGAGTGAACCCTAAGGAAGGGCACACAGGCCCTAGCCACCGGCGGCGGCCTGTGCGTCCTGTGTGCGTATGTAAAAAAAATATATAAATATATATGTAATGCCCCGCCACGCAACCCTAGGGAAATTTGCAATTTACAACACAAACGAACTATATTTTAAAAACATTAGGAAGATATTCCCATTTCCAAATTTAAAACAAATTTCTAATTTCTAATTAAAACAAAAGAATACAAATTTACAAAGAATTTACTTTATCAACCATTTTCAAAAGTGAAATTAAAACACATCATCATTTATTTATTTATTTATTTTAATTTAACTCTAACTATCCAAACATTATTTCTTCTTTTATTTTAATTAAATATTAATATGTAATAATGCCCAAACAACTATTTTAATTAATATATCACCGTTAATCTAATTAATTAATAAACTAAATCTAGTTTTATTAATTAATCAAATCAATCGATAAACCAAAATTACTTTATTAATTAAATCAAACAAATCAATAAAATAATTAGTATTTCAACATTGCAACTAAATACATTTAATCATCAATTAAATTACACCTAACATTTAATAACTTTTATAATTTGAAATTAAATAATTACTCAAGGTGAAAGGGGCCAAATCAAAACAACTAACCTGACGACACACTATGACTAGGGTGACGACTTGGCATGGAAAACCTAGGTACTATCTCCCAATCGATTACCGTTGGTCAATGGACATGCTCAATCCTATGAACCAGGTGGAGTCGATGTCATGTACCTACCAACCTGCAACAAAGAGCATGTCGAACGTGCAATATATATATAATAGGATCAAACACACCGTGAAGAGGTAATCTCAGAATTGTAGGGCGCTCACAGGCGAGTGATACAATCCCATCCCCTTCACCAATACAATATCACTAATTGACGCATCTAACATCAATGATATGATGAACAGTATAAAGCATCATTAAATCAAATATATCCTAAGTTAATCCAAAGCATGTCGTAAAGATAACATCAAAATAAAATAACATCATATCAAAGTATAACATTCGCATTGTTTAACAGTTGCAATTAGAAGTAACCAAGTTCCAAAGTCAATGCATAATCAGACACAATCATCACAAAGAAAACACTATCGAGCCAAACATTCAAGATGGAGGGGTATTACACACATGGTCAAGTTTTCTAGAGGAACTTGCTACTCATTATGGAGATAGCTTTATGGATAGCTACTTCTGCCAACTCACCCAATTAAAGAAAATGGGCATGGTCAAGAATTATATTAAAAAATTTCAAACACTTTCTCTAAGTGTAGAGAATGTGGAAAAAGAAAATATGAACTATTTATAGGTGGTTTAAAAGATCACATAGAATATGAAGTATGATTTTTCTAGGTAGAATCCTTATCATAAGAAATAGTAATGGCAAGACAAGTGGAGGAGAAATTTATGGCTAGTAAGAGACAAGGGAACATAAATTTTAGTGAAGGGAACAAATCGAGGAGAAAAGAGAAAAAGGGTTATGTTTCAATTGTGAGAACAAATATAGTTGAGGTCATACATGTAGTTAAAAGAAATTATTTTATATTGAAGGACCAAGTGAGGAAGAGGAGGAGGAACCAATATAAGAGAGTGATAGGGATATAGATGATGACTCGCATGATTCCAACCAATCATTTCTTGCCATGCACTCTTTTATTTTAGTGCCCCTCAAACTCTCAAGGTAGCTAGATTCTTGAAGAAGAAGAAGGTAATTGTGTTGATTGACTCAGGTAGTACTCATAATTTCATCAACAAGAAGTTTGCTACTCGTCTAAATTTTTTTATATATCGCCAACTCCAGAATTTTAGGTCTTGATTGTAGATGGTGGTACCATCATTTATTCTTGAAAGTGTCATAGCATTAAATTATCCATGGGAGATTATCACCTTAATAGCCCAATGTATGTTATCTCCATGGGTGGAGCAGATATTGTTTTAGGAGTACAATGGCTTACTACCTTGGGAAGAATTGAAATGAATTTACAAGAATTGTTTATGAGGTTCCAATTGGAAGTAAAGACAATGGAGCTAAGAGGGTTTAAGGAAAAATCCACACAAACAGTTAGCTCTCATCAAATACAAAAGTTTCTTGAGAAAGGATTTGATGGATTTGTGGCCCAATTATGTTCATTGGAAGTCTCAATCTAATGCTCCTACCCATCAAAATTTACAAGAAATAATTAAGCATCACTTAATGGTTTTTAGAGATATTCCTAAAGGACTTCATCCTAAGAGGGATCATGATATTTCCATACAACTAGTTCTAGGGAGCCAATTCCCCAACATCAAGCCTTATCAGTACCCACATATATAGAAAAGTGAGATAGAAAGATTGTTGAGGAGATGTTAGAGGTATGAATTATTAGACATAGCCAAAGTGCTTACTCCTTGTTCATGGTGATGGTGCAAAAGAATGATGAGGGTATGTGCAAGATCATCATGGAAAAAACAGGCCCTTAAGTGGCAATAAAATTCAGAAAAATCAGAGTTAGGAAACTTGACATAAAAATTTGAATAAGTTATCTATATTATTTCAAAAATATGTAAGAATAGAATCTGTACCAAATTGAATGTAGTTTCTAAACTACTAGGATTATTTTTAAAAAAATCTATTTGGTGAAATTTTGAAATTTCAATGTATTAGCACTTAAATTTTAGAGAAAAAAAACAAGTAGGTGTTTGTCTGACCACCCTAACCACAATAAAATGATAATATTTTTTATAAGATTTTAGATATAAGTAGAAGACTCATGTCTCAATGTGATGCATATTTTTTTGTAGTTTTTTTCAAGTAAATAATTAATTATGAATTTTTTATTACAACTTTTAAAAAATATAAAAACTTGTATGTCTGGCGACCTTAACTTGGTCAAAACTTCAATAAATTCATTTTTTTTAATCAGTTATAGTATGTGAAGCATAGAATGTGACACATGTTTTAGATTCAAAAAATGTGATACCATTTGAAAGCTATAGATTTTTTTCAATCAACCTATCAATCATGACTTTAGTCGTAATTCAAATAGAAAATGAATAATAATTATTTATCAAATTCAAAGTAAAGCATAATTTATATTGGTGGAAATCTGAGAATCTCCTTTAAAAACCCTTTTCATTTCATCAATTTTGGGTAAAAAAAATGTTGTCAGCCCCATACCATACACATATGCATCATATCGCCACTTTTTGGCCCATCATGATCCTACACATACCCATGATACTTGGTGCATGTTTCCAAACTATAGAGTGCTCACCATGTACACCATCAAAGATAAGTTTCATATTCTAGTCATTGATAATTTACTAGATGAGTTGAACGGAGCTATGTATTTTACAAAGTTAGATCTTAGATTCAGTTATCACCAAATCTAAATTAAGGAAGAAGATATTTGTAAGAAAAAATTTAGGACTCATGAGGTTCATTATGAATTTTTGGTGATGCCATTTGGTCTTACTAATTCTCCATCTACATGTCAAAGTTTGATGAATTTCATCTATAAAATGTTCTTGAGGTTCAGTTTGTATTAGTTTTTTTTTATGATATATTGGTGTATAGAAATGCATGGAAAGAACACTTGCAATATGTACATCAATTATTACAAGTCCTTGAAGAGAAAAAACTCTAAGCCAAGCCATCCAAGTGTGCTTTTGGTCTTAACAAGGTGGAGAACTTGGGATGAGAAAACCAAAATTTTCTCCATGGGTGCATTTTTTGCAATTTTCCTTCCTCACTAGAATTGTAAACCAGTTTTGTGGGTTTACTCACACATAGTTTCACATGAAGGAGTAAATGGGAACATAACAAAATTAAGGCTAACATAGAATGGCCTATTTCAAAAACTAGTAAGAAATTTAGTGGTTTCTTGGGATTGACTGGATACTCTTATAGATTTGTGAAGAATTATGGCCATATAGCAGCACCCCTCACAACCTTAGTGAACAAGGATTCTTTCCATTGGAATGAATATGCTAATTCAACATTTGAAATGTTAAAGGATGCTATGTAAAAAACTCTAGTACTTGCCACTCCTAATTTTAAAAAGGATTTTATTGTGGAATGTGATGCTTCTGGTAATGGTATAGGTGCAATTCTCATGTAGGAGGGGTAGCCAATTGCTTTTGAGAGGTCGTCAATTAAAGGGGAAGAATCAACTCAAACCTATTTATGAGAAGGAAATGCTAGCTATTCTTCATGCAGTAAAAAAATGGAGGCCTTATCTAATGGGTAGACACTTCAAGGTTAAGAAAGATCATGATAGCCTAAAATATTTTTTAGAGCAATGATTGTCTTTGGAAGAACAACAAAAATGGGTTACTAAGATGTTGGGAAATGGTTTTGAGATTGTATACAAGAAAGGGAAGGAAAAATTCGTGGAAGATACACTATCAAGGAAGGATGAGAAGGATGAAGCTTTATTGTGTTTCCTTTCAATATTACAAGAATATTTGGTAGAAGAAGCTAAAGAAGAGTGGAAAATGATGTGGCTACTAGTAATCCCATTCAACAATTACAGAGTGACCCTAGTAGTTTAGATAAATTTTGTTGGAAGGGAGATACTTTGTGGTATAAAGAGAGATTGTATCTTTGAAAGAATTCCTCTCTCAAACAAAATATTATCATAGAGCTACATGAGTCTCCAGTGGGTGGTCATTCAAGATTTTTGAAGACATATAATCGGGTCAAGAAAGACTTCTTTTGGGAAGGGCTAAAAGGGGATCTTGAAAAATTTGTGGCAGAATGTTTGGTTTTTCAATGAAATAAAGGGGAGATAATTAAGACATTTGGTCTCTTGCAACACTTAGTTATTCCTACCCAACATTGGGAAAAGGTCTTCATGTACTTATCACAAAGCTTCCAATATATAATGGTAAGAATGTCATCATGGTAGTTATGGATATCCTCACTAAACATGCATATTTAATTGCATTATCACATCCTTTTATAGTAAGTATAGTGGAAAAATCATTTTTGAAGAATATTTAAAAGTTACATGGTATAGCTAAGGTTATTGCTAGTGGCTGTGATCCTATCTTTACTAGTAACTTTTGGACATATTTATTCAAGTGTTTGGGTAGTCAATTGGCTCACAATTCTTCATACCATCCACATTATGATGGGAAAACAAAGGGGTTAATAAGTTTTTAGAAGGATATCTATGTTGGTTCACTTTAGATAAACAATCTCAATGGGTAGATTGGATACCACTAGTAGAATGGTGGTATATCTACATTGTTCATAAAAAATGTCTCCATTTATGGCATTATCTAGATATCATCCTCCTTCCATCACATCATCATTGAAGGTGTCACCAAGAGTTCATGGTGTGGAGTGGACCACATGATTCATAAAAAAAAAATTACTTTCAGGACTTAAAGAGAATCTATCCATGACACAAAATTGAATGAAGCAGTAGGTAGACCAACAACGTAGTGAAAGAAGCTTTGAGGTTGGGGAATGGGTTTTCTTGATATTGCAGCCTTACAATCATATCACTAAAGAAAAAATAAAATAATAACAAGTTGTCTCAAAAATATTATGGCCCATATCAAATAATGTAAAAGATAGGTAGTGTTTCCTACAATCTTGAATTTTCATCAACAACAAAGATACATCCAACTTTTCATGTTTCTTGTTTGAAAAAATTAATCAAGAATAATATGCCTACTCAAGTAATACTACTAGATCTTGATGAAGAAGGAAGAATAATATTGGAACCAAAATGTTTTCTTCAGAAGCGCACAAGGAAGCTAAGGACCAGTGTTGGATAAAAAGGGACAAACAAATAAGAAAGGGGGGTGAATTAGTTGTCATAAAACAATAAACTTCTCAAATTTTACTTAATTTATCCTCAAAAATTAACCATAAGCAATTAACACATTAGAGAGACAAAGAAAACCAAGATTTTTTTGCATGGAAACCCTATTAGGGGAAAACCATGGTGGATGTTAGTCCATAGTGTTATACCCTATTAAAAGTATAATGAAATCAATAAAGGGGAATGCACATGCATTTAGGCACACTGCCTAGAGTTCACTACTCAATTACAGAAGGGGCTCACTACCCAACAATACAAAATAGGATTAAAAATATGGAGGGTACGAAATGAGAAAGTAGCTTTTGTACAAGCTTGAGTATAGTTCCAATTAAGCACAAAAAACTTCTTCACTTTTCATTCAAACTACTTCACACTTCACTCAATCTTCTTCACACTCTGCTCTACAATAGAATGATATTCACACATACACACATAGGAGCACACCCAACACACAAATCACACATGCACCGATGAAGAAATCACTCTTATATATCTGCTACATGAGATTTCATCAACAACTTAGTCATCCAAAAAAAAAAAACATATTTTCAATTTCAGCCCAAATTTACAATTAAATTTTGAATGCAAATCCACCAAGGTTAGCCACAACATAGTGGAGACCCAATTTAACAAATCCAACACAAAAAGACTTCAATTAATTTCACCTTGAAGATCCACAACATGCTACCATCAACATGTCAGCCAGGAACATGAAAAACTGAACATAAAGAGAAAAATCTTTGACCACGAGCACACCAATCAATGTGGATGTACTACAAAGATAGAGAACAATCTCAAGACATCCAAAAATATCAAGAAAAAATAGAGAAAAATCTGGAGCCACTAAGATTACTAGAATCACACAAACTTCATTAAGTGACACTGATAAAGACCTCAAAAATATTGTTAGACCACAACATGATCAAGCCTATATGCGAACCTCTGAAACTTCCAATGGATGATCTAGATACAATAAAAAATAAACTATTCATTCCACAACAGTTGATCTTCAATGTACAGAACAAAGTACCTTCATGAAATTCGCTGCTCCACTGGCAATCAAGAACTCTATAACTCTTTCTTTAACAATTTTCTCAATATCCTCGACATATAAAACCTCTAATACACCAAGTGATAATAGTGTTGACATCAATGACAACCACATATTAGTAACACATCCACAACATCCAACAATATCCCCCTTTGGCATTGATGGGAACACATGATGTGAAAAATACCATCAACCCAACACACTTGCTTTCCCTTTGGTTCTAACTCATCTCCTCAATTTCTCTTCTTCCTTTAAAAGGATTTTTCACATTGCACTTCTCCCCCTTTGACATCAATGGAAAAGGTGACCATGACCTTTCCATATATATGCTTTGAACCACATATCTGCACTTCTGACTACTCCCCCTGAGTAGCAACCACAAAAACATCAATCCGAACCAGATTATAGCAATGTAGCTCATAGAATTGATGCAAGTAAATGCATCTTTTAGCTCTTATCAGGAGGGGTAGTTACCCCTAGTATTTCTCTAAGATACTCAAAAGTATCCTTTAGTAATGGCTTAGTAAAGATGTCTACAATTTGTTCTTTTGTAGGCACATATTCTAGTTTGACTTCTTTCTCATTCACTTTCTCCCTCAAGAAGTGAAACTTAATTGATATATGTTTAGTCTTAGAGTGTAACACCAGATTCTTTGAAATATTTATTGCACTTGAATTTTCACTGTATATGGCAATAGGCTCTTCATATATTACCCTAATATCTTTCAACATTTGTTTCATCCATATTACTTGAGTACAATTATTTGCAACAACAATATATTTTGCTTCAATAGTAGATAGAGAAATGGAATTCTATATTTTGCTCAACCAGGACACCATCTTCTTCCCTAGGAAGAAAGCACCACCACTAGTACTTTTCCTATCATCTACATTTCTAGCCCAATTCGCATCAGTATATGCACTCAAAGTGAGATCATCATCCTTTGGATACCAAAGTCCAAAGTCAACTTTTCCTTTCAGATATCTAAACATTCTCTTGACAACAGTCACATGTGATTCTTTTGGATCATCCTAAAATCTAGCAACCATACATACAACATTTCCTAATCTCTGGTCTAGTCTGACTTAAATAAAGCAGTCCACCAATAATTGATCTATATCTGGTTTTATTTACTTTAGGAGAATCAACATTATGTGTTAATTTTCATTCGGTCACCATGGGAGTACCAACAGGCTTTGATTCTTCCATCCCAGATTTCTTCAGTAGCTCTCTCACATATTTGGAATGAGATATAAAAATTCCCTTGTCTAACTAGGTAACTTGCAATCCTAGAAAGAACTTCATCTCTCCAATCATACTCATCTCAAATTCATCCTTTATCTCATCAGCAAACTTCATACATAGATTGTCATCTCCTCTAAAAATGATGTCATCAACAAAGACTTCTATAATTAACTCTTTATCATGATCCAATTTGAAATATAAGTTGCTATCAGTAGTACCTTTAGTGAATCCAAGCTTTAGTAAGTATTTGTCCAATCTAGCATACCAGGCTCTAGGGGCTTGTTTGAGTCTATATAGAGCTTTCTTCAAGCAGAAAACCATATCTTCCTTGTTAGTTAGTTGAAATCCATCTGGCTATTCAATGTATACTTCTTCTTCTAGTTCTCCATTCAAAAATGTTGACTTTACATCCATTTGATAGAATTTATAGTTCTTATATGCAGCATAAGCAAGAAATAATCTAACTGATTCTATTCAGGCAACAAGGGAAAAAATTTCTTCAAAATCAACACCTTCCATCTGAGAATACCCTTTGAATACCAGTCTTACTTTATTTTGGACCACTTCACCTTGTTCATTCAACTTGTTATGAAACACCCATTTATTACTAATCACATTTTTGTCTTTAGGTCTAGGAACCAGTATCCATGTGTCATTTTTTTCAATTTGTGTCAGCTCTTCCTTCATAGCTTCCATCCAATTTTCATCTTGGCAAGCTTTAGTGACATTTTTAGGTTCAATCTTGTAAATCAGGCAATACTCTTTTGCAATCTTTCTCCTAGTTTGAACTCATTTATTCTTATCTCCTATAATTTGATTTTCATAGTGATTTAGCTTAACATACCTTGGAGTTTTGGGAACTTCACGATCTTCTGATTCTTCTATTTTTTCTTCTGAAATTTCACTGTTATGTGCTTCCTGATTTACTTGATTTACTAGAACATATGGAATAATCTGAAGTATATTTGGCATCTAAACACTTTTCTCTTTTTTTGTATTGTCTTCATTTGAATCATAACCATAATATCTAGATGATTTGGCAGAGTCCTTATCAACTCTAACATTTGCACTCTCAACCATCTTTCTCAGTCTTCTATTATAGCACTGTTAGGCCTTCTTTTTAGTAGAGTAACCTACAAATATTCCTTCATCACTTCTTGCATCAAACTTTCCTATATCATGATCTATCTTGATATAACATTTGCTTCCAAATATCTTAAAATATTTAACAGTAGGCTTATAACCAAACCATAGCTCAAAAGGGGTCTTACCAAAATTACCATTAACATTTACCTAGATTAAAGTATACATAGCAGTGCTTACAACTTCACTCCAATAGATCTAGGTAACATTTCCTTCTATCATCATTGTTCTAGTAGCATCCAAAAAATTTCTATTCTCTCTCTGCAACTCCATTTTGTTGGGGGGTTCAGGGAGTAGATAATTGTCTTCTAATTCCATGTTCTTCACAAAAAGAATTGAACTCCCTAGAGGTGAAATCAACACCTATGTTAGATCTCAAACACTTGATTTTCATACCTTTCTCATTCTTTGCCATAGCCTTGAAACTTTTGAACTTTTCCAGTGCTTCACATTTTTCTCTTAAGAAGGAAACCCATATCATTCTAGAGTAATCATACATAATCAACATAAAGTACCTTTCTCCATGAATACTTTTGACTCTAGAGGGACCACATAGGTTAGTATGTAGCAGCTCCAATAATTTATCTAAATGAAACTATTTTCTCTTAAAGGAGACTCTAGTCTATTTACCCATTTGACACTCCTTACAAATTGTGTTAGCAGGGATCACTAATTTAGCTAGATCTCTTACTACTTGAGTGGAACTTACTTTGACAATGTTATCAAAGTTTAAATGACATAGCCTCCTATGCCATAACCAACTTTCATCAACTCGAGCAACCAAACAACTCCCATTGGTATTATTCAAGTGAAAAATACTACCTTGTGTCTTTCTGCCTGTAAAACTCATATTGCCAGAACTTCCATGTATCTTGCATCTTCCATCTTTGAATTGTAAATCATAGCCTTTTTCTATCATTTTTCCAACACTCAAAATGTTGTGCTTCAATCCTTCAACATAAAGAACATCATCAGTGTTATCCTTACCACCAAGGAAAATAGAACCTCTACCACGAATCACACCAGCAATATTGTCTCCAAATCTTACAACATCACCATCATACTTCTCTAGACTTACAAAAAAAATTTTATCACCTATCATATGATGTGAGAATCCACTATCAATAACCCACTCATCCTTTTCTTCAACTCGGGCTGCAAGAGTTTTCTCATCTTTAGTAGATTCAGTAGCCATAGGACTATTTTCAATGGTAGCAATGAAAACCCATTCATCTTCATTTGCATTATCTTTATTAGACTCATCATCAGTCAATCCTTCTTCAGAAAAATAATATTTCTTTTGGAATTTAGACTTGTTAGGATTAGATCTAGGAAATCTTTCAATACATCTTGATGCAAAATGACCTATTTTATTGCAAGAAAAACATTTAATAGGTAACACTCCTTCATACTTACCTTTTCCTCTGCCTTCTTTCTTTACAATCAGTGCTTCCAATTCTTCTACCTCTCTTTCTTTATCATTAAGCTATTTAATTTCTTCATCATACTTGGATATCTATCTAGAACATTCTCCCATATCATATCTTTGCTTATTACTTTTGGATATAGTAGCCTTGAACATAGATTCAGTTTCTGGAACAAATAAACCAAATTCACTTAATTCAAAAGTAGCAAGCTTACCAACCAGTGTGTCTCTTGACATCTTTATTATTGATCTGAGCTCTTCAATTACGTGAGCCTTCACTTTGTAGGAGAGAGGAAAGGATCTAAGTATCTCAGCTACAATTTCATCCTCATCCAAAGAACTACCGATACATGTAATACCCATCACTATTTCATTTACTCTTTGCATAAAAGAAATGATATTTTCATCTTCACCCATCTTCAAATTCTCATACTTTCCTTTCAAACTCTATAGCTTAGCCATCTTCACTTGTTCATCTCCTTCATACAAAGTTTCCAAATTCATCCAAATCTCATGAGCTATATACAATCCTACCACATTAGCCATCTCCTAATCTGTCAGAGCACTCACAAAAGCTTCAATAGCCCTGATATTGTTTTCGACATCTTTGATCTCATCAGTAGTAGAGGCTCCATTCTGAGGAATAACATATGGATATTTTATAATCTTCCAATAGGCCTCACCAATACACCTTACGTGACATTGCATCCTGACTTTCCATAGTGAGTAGTTAGTTCCATCAAATCTTAGACTATCCTTCTTGAATGTTGTCATCTAGGATCACCTCAAGATTTTAGACTTCTTCAGAAGAACCTACTCTAATACCAATTATTGGAAAAATAGGGACATACAATTGAGAGGTGGGGGGTGAATCAGTTGTCATAAAACAATTAAATTATCAAAATTCTACTTAATTTATCCTCAACAATTAACCATAAGCAATTAACACATCAAAGAGATAAGTAGCCTTACAAGCAAATGTCACTGAACCAACATTCAAAGAATAACAAGTTGTCTCCAAAATATTATGGCCCATATCAAATAATGTAAAAGATAGGTAGTGTTTCCTATAATCTTGAATTTCCATCAACAACAAAGATACATCCATCTTTTCATGTTTCTTGTTCAAAAAAATTAATCAAGAATAATATGCCTACTCAGGTAATATTACTAGATCTTGATGAAGAAGAAAGAATCATATTAGAACCAAAATGTATTCTTCAGAAGTGCACAAGGAAGATAAGGACTAGTGTTGGAAAAAATGGGATAGACAACTGAGAGGGGGGGTGAATTAGTTGTCATAAAACAATAAATTTCTCAAAATTTAACTTAATTTATCCTCAGAAATTAACCATAAGAAATTAACACATCAAAGAGTTAAAGAAAACCAAGAATTTTTTACGTGGAAACCCTGTTAGGGGAAAACCATGGTGGATGTTAGTCCACAGTATTATACCATGTTAAAAGTATAATGAAATCAATAAAGGGGAATGCACATGCATTCAGGCACACTACTTAGAGCTCACTACTCAATTATAGAATGGGCTCACTTCCCAACAATACAAAATAGGATTAAAAATCTAGAGGGTACAAACTGAGAAAATAGATTTTGCACAAGTTTGATTATAGTTCCAATTGAGTACATAAAACTTCTTCACTTTTCACTCAAACTACTTCACACTTCACTTGATCTTCTCCACACTCTACTCTGTAATCAAATGATATTTTCACATACAGACATAGGAGCACACTTTGCACTGATGAAGCAATTGCTCTTATATATCCACTACATGAGATTTCATCAACAACTAGTTGGCCAGAAAAAAAAAACATATTTTCAATTTTGGCCCAAATTTACAATTAAACTTTCAATGTGAATCCACCAAGGTCAGCCACAACATAGTGGAGATTCAAATTAACAACTCCAACACAAAAGACTTCAATTAATTTCACCTCAAAGATCCACAACATGCTACCATCAACATGTCGGCCAAGAACATGAAAAACTAAACATACAAAGAAAAATCTTTGACCACAAGCACATTGATCAATGTGGACATACTACAAAGATAAAGTATGATCTAGAGACATCCAAAAATATCAAGAAACAATAGAGAAACATCTATAGCCATTGAGATTACCAGAATCATGTAAACGTCACTTAGGAACACTGATAGAGACCACAAAAATACTGTAAGACCACAACATGATCAAATCTATACACAGACCTCTGAAACTTTCTAGTGGATGATCTAGGTACACTAAAAAATAAACTCTTTAGTCCACAACATCTGATCTTCAATGTACAGAACAAATCACCTTCATGGACTTCATTGATCCACTAGCATTCAAGAACTATACAACTATTTCTTTAACAATTTTCTCAATATCCTCGACATATACAACCTTTGATACACCAAGTGCTAATAGTGTTGACATCAATGACAACCACATATCAACAACACATCCACAACATCCAACAACCAGAACACTCACTCAATATCTCATCCAATGGAAGAATTTACCAATTGAAGATGCCACATGTGAGGATGAGGAGTTCATTAAAAAGCAACCAAAATTTCCTAGCATTGAGGACAATGTATATCTGAAGGGGGGGAATGCTATGCCCTTAATATTAGAGTAGATTAGGTTATGAGTAGGTAGGTTGTGGCTATCTTAACTCCTAACTAAGTCATATTATCATTATTGTATTGTTATTTAGTTTATTAGGTCAACCTAGGGCTTATATAGGGTTATCTAAGTCAGGTTGGATGGTATCCTAGGCATAAATAGGTATATATAGGAGGTTGTGAGTCTTATTTCATATCATATTGTGAATTGTGTTCTCATTGGAGATATTTGGAGGTTTTCCCCCTTGAAGTGGCTTGTTATTCTTATTTATTATCAAGTATTTGTAACATATTTCATATCATATTCTCTTATTGTGTAAGTTATTTTATTACATAGCATGATTAACTTTGTTGACCTCTTCACATTTACATCACCTATCTTGGTTTTCTATTGCAGTATGAAACATTGCTAGACACTATGGGAAAGTTATTGCACTCTTGTTTTCAAATAACTCTTGATCCATTTCTTGTATCTCATAATGTGACATCAAGATCATGATCTAAGGTATTGTTTATCCTCAAAAAATCTAGAACCATTCATAAAATCATCAAAATTCAAAACACTTGTAAAAATCTAAAAAATCCAAAAACATCTAAATCATATCAAAAAATCCCTAATTAAGTTAAAACATCAAAAAGTAAAAATAAATACCATGTCGAAGTACATTGTCTCTAAGATTGAATGTAGAAAAGGCCATCATTGATGTGCCCCTAAGATGCATTAGGTCAATCTTGTAGGAGTCTATCACAATAAATTAATATCCATCAATTTTTCATATCTCATCAATAAATAGTTATAGGTCAAAGTTAGTCAAACTACGTGGTCTCTACATGTATAACATGTTGGAAAAACAACTAAGAGGGGGAGGGGTGAATCAGTTGTCACAAAATATTTTAACTTTTTAAACCTATACTTAACTTAATCTCAGATCTAATGAATGAACAATAAACCATAAACAATCAACACATCAGAAACATAGAGAACACCAAGATTTTTACGTGGAAACCCTATTAGGGGAAAAACCATGGTGGATGTTAGTCCACAATATTATACCTCGTTAAAATTATAATGAGAAATAATGGGAATGTACATGCATTTAGGCACATTTCCTAGAGCTCACTACTCAAATACAAGAGGGCTCACTTCCCAAGAAAGATTCAGATTAAAACCATCTAAATTGTGAACTGAGAAAATATCTTCTTCAAAATCCTAATTATAGTTCTAGTTAAGCACAAAAAAAATTCTTCACACTTCACTCAAATTTCTTCTCTCTGCTCTACAATTGAATGATTCAGACACTATTCACACATCTGCACTTTCTCTAGCATACATTCTCTCTTATGCACACACTAACTTTACTCAAACAATTGTTCTTATATATCTACAACATGAAATTACATCAACAACTTAGTTATCCAAATATATAAAACATATTGTCAATGTGGATCAAACACCATTGGACAATACCAAGATGTGACCCAAAACAATATCCTTGAGCACTCCAAAAATTCAAAATTAAATCTTCAAGGATCTGCAACATGACACAACCATCATGTTGGCCAAGAACAAAAAAATTGAACATACTGAGAAAAATCTTCAACCACGAGCACACCGATCAATGCAAATGTGTAACAAGGATAGATCACAATCTAGAAACATCCATGAGCACCAATAAATAATAGACAAACATCTGTAGAAACTAGAATTACTAGAATTATACCAAATTTAATGAAGAACATTGACAAAGACCATAGAAACACTGTCAGAACACAGATCTTTGTAACTCAAACAAATCTTCACATGGATCTCTGTAATTTCTGAAGCATGGACTAGATACACTCAACAATAAACCCTTTAGTCCACAATAGTTGATCTTCAATGTATAGGACAAGACACCTTCATGACCTTCACAGTTCCACTAGGAATCTATAACACTTCTTACAATTTTCTCAATATCCTCGACATATACAACCTTTAATACATCAAATGCTAATAGTGTTGACATCAATGACAACCACATATCATAAAGACAACCACAACATCCAATAATATCCCCCTTTGGCATTGATGGAAACACATGATGTGAAAAATGCCATCAACCTAGCTCTCAATCAACACTTACTCCTTATATTTTAACTCTTCTTCCTCGAATTCTTTTGCATGATCTTCTCCCCACAAGACTCTTTACTCCAAATAAGGATCATTTTTTCACATGACTCTTCTCCCTATTTGACATCAATGGAAAAGATAAGCATTATCTTCCCACATACAAGCTTTGAACCACATATCTACACATTTGACTACTCCCCCTGAGTAGCATCCATGAAAACATCAATCCAGATTAGGAAATATTTATGAAGCACAAGAATTGATGCAAGAAAATGCATCTTTAGTTTATATTAGGAGGGGTAATCACCCCTAGCATCCCTCTGAGATACTCAAAAGTATCCTTCGACAATGGCTTGGTGAGAATGTCTGCAATCTTCTCTTTGGTAGGTACATACTCTAGTCTAACTTCTTTCTCACTTACTTTTTCCCTCAAGAAGTGAAACTTGATTGATATATACTTGGTATTAGAGTGTAGCAATGTAATCTTTCATATGTTTATTGCACTTGAGTTGTCACAGTTTATGGTAATAGGTTCATCATATACTACTCTGATATCTTTTAGCATTTGTTTCATCCACATCACTTGAGTACAATTGTTTGCAACAACAATATATTTTTCCTCAATAGTAGATAGGGAAATGGAATTCTACTTTTTTCTCAACCAAGACACTAGTTTCTTCCCTAGGAAGAAAGCACCACCACTAGTACTTTTCTTTTCATCTACATCTCCTTCTCAATCTGCATTAGTATATGCATTCAAAGTAAGATCATCATCCTTAGGATACCAAAGCCCAAAGTCAACTTTTCCTTTCAGATACCTAAATATTCTCTTTACAATAGTCACATGAGACTCTTTTGGATTAGCCTAAAATCTAGCAACCATACATACAACATTCATAATGTCTCATTTGGTCTAAGTTAAATAGAGCAATCCACCAATCATTGACCTGTATCTTGTTTGATTTTCCTTAGGAGAATCATCATTCTATGTCAACTTACATCTAGTTACCATGGGAGTACCAACAGGTTTTGAGTCATCCATGCCAAAATTCTTCAATAGTTCTCTCACATATTTGGACTGAGATATGAAGATCCCCTTGTCCAATTGAGTAACTTGCAATCCTAGAAAGAACTTCATCTCTCCAATCATACTCATCTCAAATTAACTCTTCATTTCATCAACAAACTTCATACATAGATTATCATCTCCTCCAAAAATAATATCATCAACAAAGACCTCGATAATAAATTCTTTGTCATGATCCAATTTGAAATACAAGTTGTTGTCAGCAATACCTTTATTGAATGCAAGATTTAATAAGTATTTGTCGAATCTAGGATACCAGGATCTGGGGGCTTGTTTGAGTCCATATAGAGTTTTCTTCAATCGAAAAACCATGTCTTCTTTGTCAATTAGTTGAAATCCACCAGGCTATTCAATATATACTTCTTCTAACTCACCATTTAGAAAAGCTAACTTTACATCCATTTGATAGAATTTGTAGTTCTTATATGCAGCATAAGCAAGAAATAATCTTGCAGACTCAATTATGGCAATAGGGGCAAAGGTTTCTTCAAAATCAATACCTTCCATTTGTGAATACCCTTTATATACCAATCTTGCTTTATTCCAAACCACTTCACCTTGTTCATTTAGTTTATTCTAAAAGAACCATTTATTACCAATCACATTTTTATCTTTAGGTCTAGGAACAAGTACCCATGTATTTTTCTTTTCAATCTGCATTAATTCTTCCTTCATAGCTTCCTTCCAATGTTCATCATTGCAAGCTTCTTTGACATATTTAGGTTCAATCTTGGAAATCAAGCAATACTCTTCTACAATCCTTCTTCTAGTTTGCACACATTTATTCTTGTCTCCTATAATTTTATTTTCATAATGATTTAGCTTTACATACCTCATATTTTTAGGATTCTCTCAAACTTTTGATTCTTCTATTCTTTCTTCTACACTTGCACTTGTCTCTGCTTCCTAACTATCTTGATTTACTGAAACAAATTGAATTTGTCTTACTAGAACATATGGCACAATTTGAAGTTGATTTTGTGTCTGAACAATTCTTCCCTTTGTTTGTATTGTCTTCATCTTAATCATATCCACAATATCTGGATGATTTAGTAGAATCCTCATCAACTTTGACATTTTCACTCTCAACATTTTTTCTTAGTCTTCTATTATAGCACCGGTAGGGTTTTCTTTTAGTAGAGTAGCCTAGAAGGATTCCTTCATCACTTCTTACATCAAACTTACCTATATCATCATCTCTCTTGATGTAACACTTGTTTCCAAAGATTTTAAAGTATTTAAAAGTAGGATTATAACCAAACCATAGTTCAAAAGGAGTCTTACTAGAATTACCATTTACATTTACCCGGTTCAATGTGCACACATCAGTGCTTACAACTTCACTCTAGTAGATGTGAGGTGCATTTCCTTCAATCATCATTGTTCTAGTAGCATCCAGAATTATTATGTTCTTCCTCTCTACAACTCCATTCTATTGAGGGGTTTGGGGAGCAAACAACTATCTTTTGATTCCATGCTCTTCACAGAAAGAATTAAATTCCCTATAGGTGAATTCACCACCTCTGTCTGACCTTAAGCATTTGATTTTTAGACCTTTCTCATTTTCTGCCATAGCTTTGAAACTTTTGAACTTCTCTAATGCTTCACATTTTTCTCTTAAGAAAGAAACCCATATCATTCTAGAATAATCATCAATAAGTAGCATAAAGTACCTTTCACCATGGAGACTTCTAACTATAGAAGGACCACATAGATCAGTATGCACAAGCTCCAATAATTCATTTTAATAATGTTGTTTGCTCTGAAAAGAAACTCTAGTATGTTTTCCCATCTGACACTCCTTGCAAATTGTGCTAGCAGGCTTCACTAGCTTAGGTAGATCTCTTATTGCTTGAGTTGACAATGTTATCAAAATTCACATGACACAGCTTTCTATTCCATAACCAACTTTCATCTACTTGAGCAATTAAAAAACTTTCACTAGCACCATTTAGGTGAAAAATATTGCCTTTTTTTCTATTTGCTTGAAGCAATTAAATTTCCAGAACTTCCATATATCATGCATCTTCCATCTTTGAATTGAAGATCATAACCCTTGTACACCATTTTTCTGACACTTAATAGGTTCTGCTTCAAGCCTTCAACATAAAGAACATCATCAATGTTATGCTTACAACCAAGACAAATAGATCCTCTACCACGAATCACACAAGCATTGTTATCTCCAAATCTTACAACCCCACCATCATAATTCTCTAGACTTACAAATTTTCTTTTGTCACCAGTCATATGATGTGAGAATCCATTGTCAATGACCCACTCATCATTTTCTTCAATTCGAGTTGCAAGAGCTTTCTCATCTTTAGTAGATTCAGTAGCCACAAGACTACTTTCCTTGATAGAAATGAAAACCCAATCATCTTCATTTCCATTATCTTTATCAAACTCTTCATTAGTCACACCTTCTTTAGAAAAATATAATTTCTTTTAGAATCTAGATTTTTAAGGCTTAGATCTAGGAACTCTTTCAGGACACCTTGATGCAAAATGACCTATTTTATTGCAAGAAAAGAATTTGATAGGAAACTTTCCTTTATACTTTCCTTGTCCTCTACCTTCTTTCTTCACAATCAATGCTTCCAACTCTTCTATATCTCTTTCTTCATCTTCAAGTTGTTTCATTTCTCCCTCATACTTGAATGTCTTTCTAGAACTCTCTCCCAAATCATTTCTTTGCTTATTTCTTCTATATATAGTAGACTTGAATGCAGTTTCATTCTTATGAACAAAATCACTAAATTCAAACTCAAAGGAAGCAAGTTTACCAATCAATGTATCACTTCACACATTCGCCAATGATCTGGTTTCTTCAATAACATGAGCCTTTTCTTTGTCAGAGGGAGGCAATGATTTGAGCACTTTAGCCACATTTTCTTCCTCTTCCAGGATACCACTAGCACATCTAATACCGATCACTAGTTCATTTAATCTTTTCATAAAGAAGAAATAATTTCATCTTCACCCATCTTCAGATTTTCATACTTTCCTTTCAAACTTTGTAGCTTAACCATCTTCACATACACATATCCTTCATACAAAGTTTCCAGCTTCATCCACCTCTCATGAGTTATCTTCAAACCTAACATATTTTTCATTTCCGAATCTATTAGAGCACTCAACAAAGCTTACATAGCCCTAACAGTATTCTCAGCCTCTTTAATCTCATCAGCAGTGGAAGGACCATTTTGAGGAATAACATATTAATTCTTTGTAATTTTCTAGAAGGGTTCACCAATACACTTCAAATGACACTCCATCCTAGCTTTCCACAATGAGTAGTTTGTTCCATCAAATCTAGGAATGTCCTTCTTGTATGATGCCATCTTAGATCACCTCAAGCTTTTAAACTTCTTTAGAGGAATCAACTCTGATACCAATTGTTGGAAAAGAAAGGATAGAAAACTAAGAGGGGGGTGAATCGGTTGTCATAGAATATTTTAACTTTTTCAAACTAAACTTAATCTCAAATCCAATGAATGAAAAATAAACCATAAACAATCAACACATAAAAAACACAAAGAACACCAAGATTTTTAAATGGAAACCCTATTAGGGGAAAAACCACGGTGGATGTTAGTCCACAATATTATACCCTGTTAAAAGTATAATGAGAAATAATGGGAATGCACATGCATTCAGGAACACTACCTAGAGCTTACTGCTCAAATACAAGAGGGCTCACTACCTAAGAAAGATTCAAATTAAAACCATCTAGATTGTGAATTGAGAAAATAGCTTCTTCAAAAGCCTAATTACAGTTCCAGTTAAGCACAGAAAACCTTCTTCACACTTCGCTCAAAAATTTTCTCACTTTTCTCTACAATAAAATGATTTGGACACTATTCAAACATCTGTACTTTCTTTGGCATACATTCACTCTTATTCACACACTAACTTCACTCAAAAAATTGTTGTTATATATCCACAACATGAAATTACATCAACTTAGTTGAGCAAAAATATAAAACATATTTTCAATGTCGGCCAAAATTTACAAATAAATTTTCAATGTGGATCAAACACCATCAGCTAATACCAATATGTGACCCAGAAAAATATCATCAAGTGTGCCAATCATTCAAAATCAAATCTTCAAGGATTTGCAACATGCGACAACCATCATGCTGACCAAGAACACAAAAACTGAACATACCAAGAAAAATCTTCAATCACAAGAACACCGATCAATGTGGACATGCAACAAGGATAGAGCATGATCTAGAAACATCCACAAGAACCAAGAAACAATAGAGAAACATCCAAAACAACTAGAATTACTAGAATTATACCAACTTTAACCAACAACACTGACAGAGACCACATAAACACTATCAAAACATAGATCTTCCTAACTCAAACAAATCTTCATGTGGACCTCTGAAATTTTTGGAGGATGGATTAGATACACTCAGAAATAAACAATTTAGTCCACAATAGTTGATATTCAACACACAATACAAGAAACCTTCATGAACTTCATAGTTCCACTGGGAACCTGTAACACTTTTTACAATTTTCTCAATATACTCAACATTTACAACCTTTAATACATCAAATGCTAATAGTGTTGATATCAATGACAACCAAATATCAGCAATACAACTACAACATCAAACATAACATAGGAAAGGATAATATTTGATAAGCGCCTGAGGCCCTAAGTCAGTCCCTCGTAGGTCTTGGTCAAAACTTAGAAAACCCAAAAACATTTGAAAAATCAAAAAACACAAAAAAAGTTGGAAAACTTGAAAACCCAAAACATTGGAAAACATTCAAAAAATCCTAAATAGCCTCACAATACCTAAAAAACTAAACATTCACATAAATATCCAAAAAGACCAAAAATAACCTCAAAACATTAGAAAACATTAAAAGCATTGAAATATTCCAAAAAAATCCAAAACCACCCATCACATTTCACTTTCACTCGCAATAAACCTCCATTCATAATAAATCAGTCATCACCATCAACCTTTGGTAACACATGAAAAAGAAATACAACAATCAACAAAATTAGAAACCTTAAACATGAAAAATCAAAATCCTTATCATTATCAAACATTTCAATCAAACCTTATGTCAATGGCCTTGCAAACAACCTATCAACCTGCCACCACCCACTAATATGTCCTAGGATGCATCCTTCCTACAATGGGAATTGTCATTGGAAATCATTTTGGAAACTTATTCTAAACAAAACAACACCTTTTGGCAAGAGATATAGATAACATTGACTGTTTGTTCATTTTGATCTTGTCTTATGATTTATCTTGTTGACCCATTCCAAGGACCTCTTGATGATTTCTATCAAAAGTATTTAGAGAGAAAGGAATGGGGAATTGATCATTATCTTTTGTTTGCTATACTTGTGGGATGTTCTTGTAAAATAACTTTGGTGAATACTTGCTTTGTTGTGTGTAGGGAGGTTGTTTTGAATAGATTGTTGAATATTGCATATGCTTTGGTATAAAATATTTGAAACTTCTAAACTACATTCCAACAAGGTTTTTGTATGTCAAGGTGTCAGCAGGGATTATCCTATCTATTTGCAAATTCAAAGTTTATCACACTAGATACAAATTGTTATTGATAAATTGATGCATTGTGTCTGTGTTATATCAAAAATAAGGAATGATGAAGTAGCCCAATCCCTAAAACAAGCATATCATCAATCACATCACCATATCTAATAAAGTATTGAAGACTCGTAGACTTGTTGAACTTCTGAATAAATCTCAAAATTTTGCTTAATCCATCATATTCTTCTCATTCTTCTATGTCTACTAAAATTTATATCCAAGTATCAAATCTATGTGATATATATCAAAATGTACATGAGGCTACCCATGGTCAATGATTGTCTATACATCATAAAGTTTTTCTACCTCAAATATCTAATCTTTCTAAAGAAGTATCTTTCATCCTCTTTGAGTTGAACCTATGTTCAATCTTTGCCATGATCTCAACCTAAAAATTCAAAATTTCCACTCAATCTCTCATGGGGGTAGGGTACCATCTTAATTCCTTCCACTAGGGAAATAGTGGGGCATATGAAAATTTAGGAATTTTTAAATTTTTTATCTGAGTAGCAACATTAATCTGAAAAGTGTCAGTCTTTGAACCAATGTAATAGGTATCTCACTTCAAAGAGGGGAAAAATGTAAACACTTAAAATTTTCCTAACTAATATTGCACACTTGAATCTGAGTACTAACACTGTTTCATCCTAAATTCACCTCTTTTTTGACTTTTTAATTGAATAATTCTAATTGTTTAATTAAATGCATCATTTTTCATCTATTAATCTGATAATTAATTTTATTAGGCTAATTCACCTCCTTTCACACTAACTTTCATCTTGTTGAATTGGATAATGTGAATTATTGAAATTAAACACCTTATGTCCTCTCATTTAATTAACTAATCTTAAATTATTGAATTAAATATCATTTGATCCCCTTTCATTGAATAAATTAATTATTTAATGAACACCCTAATTTCACTCAACTTGCACAATTAAAACTTTGTTTTAATTATCTAACTCCTATTTCCCCCTATCCATCCACTTGGATGGCAATATTCCCTTGAAATATTCTTCCATTTGAACTCAAAAATTAGAATATTCTTTCCTAACAACCTCTCTAAAAGACTTCCTAAAATTTAGGAAGTGTGCTTCTTTGTATCATTATGAGCCATTGATTAACTCTTTGATCCATGTGATCTTGCATTCTCATCCATTGATGAGAATCCTTGATCCATGCCTTCACCTCTCATCGCTTTTCATTCCTTGATTGATCAAACCAATCTTAGCCATTGATTCACCATTTTCTCCTATAAATACAACCCATTTCTATGAGAAAAGGATCCACTTCCATTTTAGGAAAGTTATGTTGCACGTTTGCACACTCTTCTTCATTCATGTTACATCTATTTTAGCTTTTATCCATCTTTAGCTTAGTTTCCATCAATGGATTTTGTTTAGATGCTCATTTTATCAAAAGGATTGGGAAAGGGTCATCATTCCATATCAATACGACACCAATCCCCAAATGAGATGAGGTTTGAAGCATTTAAATAGGTTTTCTTTAGTCGTTTCTTGTTGTTAGAACAAACATCATAGAATTTCCCTAAGGTCAAGTGTGCAAATGAATTGAAAGTGACCCTTTAGCCTATATTTATGCCTACAAATTAGGATTTTTACCCAAATTTTAGTGGTAAAATGGCATGTTGATCTTGTTTTATTAATTTATGAGCTATGGGGCATATTTTGAGATTCTTTTTGAGTTTTTGAGCTTGTTTTCATGTCCCAAAACATATTTTTGCACCTGAATCAATGCTAAACCTTTATCACGATATCAACCCAAAAATTCAAATTTTCACTCGATCTCTAAAAGGTACATGGTACCAGCTTAATTCCTTCTATTGGTGCAATAATGGGGCATATGAAAAATTATGATTTATTTATTTATTTATTTGAGCAGCAACATTAATCTTAAAAGCATCGGTCTTTGAACCAATATAACAGGTGCCTCACTTCAAAGAGGGGAAAAATGTAGACACTTAAAATTTTCTTGAATGGTATTACATAATCAAATCTAATTACTAACACTTTTTCATCTTAAATTCACCTTATTTTTGAAATAATCCTAGTTAGTTAATTAAATGAATCATTTTCATCTATTAATCTAATAATTAATTTTACTAGGTTAATTCATTCCCTTTTTTTGATGTTGTTTTCTACACAGCAACAACTCAGACAGAATATGAAATCCTATCTCTTTTGAAAGTTAAATCTCTATTAGCAAGCCTCAAGAGATAACCCCAAGGTCTCTAATGTCAGGTTTTGACAATGCATAAACAACTCAGTGATAAATGTGAAAATGTTGGTAATCACAAAGGAACCTTACTACAAGCAAATCTAAATCTTTAACTTATCAAATTTAACAATATAATGATACTTCAATCCTAAATCTAACCCAAATGATAAGGAAATAACAAAAGGTTAGGGTTTTAGAGAGATTCCTAAATTTAACACTACTCCTAAGATTAACAATGCAAATGATAAAATACTTGAAATGGAGCAATCCCTCATTAACTAATTCCTACTTAACCCAGATGAACCTACAATCTCACAGAAATAGTTCAATCTTCTAAAGTATTAAAAATTTTCAGATCATGAGCATTCATCCAAGACAACCCAATTACAATTGAAATTAATAAACCTCCACAATTGAACTAAGTACAATAAATATAAGGTCCATGCTAACTTTGCAAAGCAACCAACAACTAGCTAGCTGTAAAAAGTATGGACTAGGGCTTGTTGCAACACTTCAAGCATCAAATCATAAACACCATTGAATTAGATCTAAATCTAAATCTAACATACATCTAATAACCTTGAGAAATTTCAAAAGATAGAATCACAAGAAACATGCAAGATAAGTCAACACAAAAGAGATCACCAGAAAATCACAATGTCTTCAATTGTATTGAATCACCGAATGACAACAATAACCCCAATGTTCTGTGTTACTGCACTTGTTCAAAATGAACTAACTTCTAACTCTTTCCTACTACCTAATTCGCTCTTGTATCAAAACTATCTATATTTTCTATCTATATGTATTAAAAATGAGGTAGAATGCCAAATTTATAGAAAACCCCCAAAGCATGTCAGCCTAGCTGAGGTTTACGATAATAAAATAGCCACAAACAAGTCAGCTCAAGGAGAATTCAAAATGAGATAAAATTGCATTAAATGCATGAACTCCATCCAGGTTGACTTGGGATCTCCAATATAACTCACACCAATGCATGTGAAGGAGAAGGAAAATAATAAGGAAGCACAAATTCTGATGCACCATTATATTAACTACTTCCCTCTTTATCGCTAGTGCACCTCTCCTTAACTTGTAATATCAAGAATGACTTCTCCAAGTCAGCCAATGGTGGAGTAACCAATACTTTGAATTTCCTTTCGATAGATTTAATTTCATCTCCTCTTGAATGCTTAGTGACCTTTTCCCAACTAGTCCCAAGGGCTCTCAATATCTATCTTGATTCTTTCTACTTCAAAAACAAAAGATCCCTCAACACTTGGATTCAACACCAGTCATCACTTTGCTTGACTCAACCTACACTCAACAAAGGAAGCCATAGTAAAGATCACAAAAACCCAAGTAAATTAGTCATAAACAACATATTCATCCTTAAAATGAGTCCCAAGATAAGCAAGGCACCATTAAATTTCATTAAAAATGATCATATCAGAGTTCAGGTTTTAGGTCCACCCGCAAAATCCAAGCTAGGGAGGAATTTCAAAAAATTCCTAGCTAGATGGATTCCAGTGGAATAAACATGAAAAAACCCATTAGTAACTTAATCCAATCATTATCAACCAAAAAACCGCATAAGAGATCTCAAAATAGCTCAAATTAATCATAAAATGCATAGTCATTCGTTAACAAGTCATGCCATCTCATAATCTTTCATTTTCCACCAAGCTCTAGGGAAATCCACACTAGACGGATTTTTGTGAATGAAGTGATAGTCTGCAGATTTTGGAAAAACAAAGGAACAAAGGACTTTCAGGAAAATCTGGATGAAACGGAAATCTTTAGGGAAATGAAAATTTGTAAAACTATGAATTTCAGGAAAATTAGTTGAAAACGGAAAGTTGGGGAATTTCAGCAAAAGAGGAATTTTGTGAAGATCTTGAAATGCAAAATACCATCATTTTCTCATGACCTCATTCACTCAAATTGATTGAATGATCATAAATTTGAGGACCCTGGGTATGGAACTAGCTTAATTTGAACCTCCTACAGATCTTCCTTGAATTCTAGGCTCACTCGAAAGCAAATTAATATGAAATGGTGATGCCCTAGGCATGAAACCCTAAATTTTGACCATTATTGCATAGAGAAAGCTTGAACTCAGATAACTCGACTGTTGGGTTCTCACAAAGGTTATTTTTTTCCCACAAGCAAGCTATCTCTAGATGTGGATGAAAGAATAAACTTGAAACTTATTTGGGAAACCATAAATCAGACAATATCACACAACCCAAGTCATAAAATACCCAAACATATAGGAATTTGAAATCTAAGAAAATCTATAATGCCAAAGAACTACTTACATTCATCAATAAAAAGCAAGGCAACATGTACATACCATTTGATGAAATGGAAATTGATATCAAAAATAACAAACATCAGTTTATTGGTGCTCAACGAAGAACAACAACAATAATGCCCAGGAAAACACCACCAAATCCAACAATTCAAGGGTTCAGCATGCCAAACCTAGCCAGCCACCACAAGATTGAATACCCCAACTCAAGAGAACACAAATGATAAAGCATAATGGCAAGAAAATCCCCAAAAATCAATTAAGTTCGGAAGCTCGACGGAAAAATGACATTTTGGAAAAATCTAGTCCAAGTGGAATTTTGTGAAGACTAGAAATTCCTGAACCATGGTGTAAAGTAGACTGAACTGAACTTTGAATGAAATCCAGGAAAATCTAGACAGAGCGAGAAATCCCAAAACAGAGAAAAAACCCAAACTTTTGTGTAGAACATAGATTTTCAATATGCAACTTAGGGGAATCACTTAGGAAAGCAAGATAAACACTTAAGCTCATGCCAAGGCAATGAAAATCCTCAAAATAAAAGGGCCAAAAACACAAAAGTGAAAGCAAAAGAGGGTCCTTGCTTTCAGCGGGGCGTGTGTATAAAAACTGCACAACACCTTTCACATTAACATTTTATCTTGTTTAATTGGATAATGTAAATTATTTAAATTAAACCCTATTATGTCCTCTCACTTAATGAAATAATCTAAATTATTGAATTAAATATCAATTAACCCCTTTTCATTAAATAAATTAATTATTAATGAAAATCCTAATTTCCTCTAACTTGAACAATTAATTTATTTTTTTTAATTATCTGATTCCTAATTTTTCTAAAAAAGGAAATATTTTGATGGAATATTCTTCCTTTACACACTCCTTCAAAAGGGAATATTCCTATGAAATATTCCTCTAGAATATTCCTATGGAATATTGTTCTAGAATATTCCTCCTTGTGCACTCATTCAAAATGGAAATATCTTCAACAACTTCCTAATTCTTAGGAATTATGTTTGTTGAGAGAATTGGGACCATTGATTAAATTTTTTTATCCTTGTCAAATTTCAACCTTGACCATGGATTAGAATCCTTAATCCATGCCTAATTCTCTCATTTATTTTCATCCCTCAGTTAAGTTAATCAATCATAGGGTGAATAGCCAAATGGGTAATGATCTTAATAGAATTCAACATCAAGTATGTAGAATGCAAGGCAATCAAGGGACAAGTGATCATAGACCAATTAGGAGAAGCACCTATCTATGTTGAGAACCCTTTGATATCTAAGTTCCCTAATGAATCAGTGCTCCTTATTAATATCACAAGTCAATGGAAGATGTACTTTGATGGATATTTCACCCAACATGGATTAGGAGCAGGTATTCTTTTCATCGCGCCTCAAGGTGATTGCATTCCAAAGTCATACCAGCTATCATTCCCTTGTACTAATGACATTTATAAGTAAAAATCCCTAATCATGGGTCTAAGGATAGTAGTTCAATGGAAAATACAAGAGATGAAAGTCTATGGAGACTCACAGCTAGTTATCAACCAAGTCAATGATGACTATCAAACTAAGGATCACAAGTTCACTAATTACAAAAAGATGGTGGAAATTTTGAAGGACCTTTTCATTGACATTACTTTTGTGTAGATTCCTTGCATGAATAACAAAGTAGAAGATTCCATGGAAACAATCAGATCACTACTAGAAATTTCTAACATCCTCCAATGTGAGTTCTTGGTAGAACAACTTCTCGTATCAACTTTTGAAATCCTTGAATCTGAATTTATGTGTGCCATTGTTGGTCCTAAATCCCTATGGTACCATGAAATATTTACCTACCTAAGTAGAGATACCCTCCCATCCGATATCACCTCAAATCTTAAAAAGACCTTTGTTAAAAAGACATATTGATTAGTGATCCTAGGTGATGCCCTTTACCTTCAAATCACTAAAGGGACATTACTACAATGTCTTAACCAAGAGGAATCCTTGACCTCTTTAACAAAAGTACACGATGGCATATGTGGTTTCCATTCTAGTGGTATGACTTTAGCTAAGAAACTATTGAGGAGGGGGTGCTATTGGCCAAGCATGGAAAGAGAAGCTCATCAGTATGTGCAGAATTGTGTCCAATGTCAACAACATGGGGATCTAATTCATGCTTTAGCTCAAGAGTTGCAACCAATGATCACACCTTGGCCTTTCTCGCTGTGGGGACTTGACCTCATAAGAAAAATCACTCCAACATCATCCAATAGAAATAAGTTTATCATAAAAGCCACTAAGTAGTTTACCAAGTGGGTTGAAGCCATTCCTATGACCTAAATAACAAGGCAAAATATTACTAAATTTATCCTGAATTATCTAATCTATCATTATGGTGTTTCATAAACCCTTATCCCAGACAATAGAACACCCTTTAAAAATCAGGATGTGAAAGATCTATGTCAAAGATTCAACATCCAACACCAATTCTCTACCCCATATTATCCCTAAGGCAATGGTCAAGCTAAGGCTACAAACAAGACCATTTTGAAAATCCTGAAGAAAACAATTAATGAAGTTCGTTGTGACTAGCATCTACAATTAAATCCTACCAGTGCAGGTTCACTCTTGCAAATTCTTGCCTCCATAAGGAAAATTTAGGTTTTGATTTATTATAGATGATTTCATGATGTAATAAGGTCTAAATGGCCACATTTAGTTTGTAATAGGTCCTTGTTAGTTTTAATTAGAGGTAAGAGATGGGTTTTGAAGGGGCCCAAAACCCTTTACAAAAAGGAATAGCTGAAGCAAAAAGAGAACATTAAACAACCATCAGCCCAAAGTCAGCAAACCACTAGCTAAAAAATAGCCAAAAACTAGAAAACACCACTACATATTGTTCAAAATTTCAACAAATTCCATCTCACTAGCAGCAAGCTTTTGTCCCTTAACCCCAACATCAGAAACCTCAATACATGAGGCCCTAGCCTGATTTTTCAATCTATTTCTAGTCCTAACCCCAGGCCCACTAGTTCTTACCTCACAAATCAAAATAGAACCTTTAGAAACACCCTTAACAGTAGCATAATCGTCCACCATCAACTTACCTCAGCTGCCATAACATCAAAAAACAAAATTTCCTTTCTCTTTTTAGGGGAGAAAGCCATCGTAGAGTCTGACATAGTCAAGACTTTAGGGGCTTCTCCACTCTTCATAACCACATTGCAAATTTTAACAATTTTCTCCTCAAGGGATAACATTCTTCCCTCCATACTTTGTTTCAGATTGATGGTTTTCTCCACCATAGTATCAACAACAGTATTGAGACAAGCCATTAAATTATCAAATTGGCTTTGGATCGAAGGTTCCTTAGCCTTGCAAGCAATACTTCTAATATGGAAATTGGTCTTATTGATCTCATGAAAGAACCATTTAAATAGTTTAAAAAGCATATTGACACTATCACAGGATGATCCCAACACATCAAAAAGATCCTCCCTATCAAAATTTTCAATGCAATTTCCTAGAACAACGTCCTCTTCAAAAGAAATCTCATAAACCTTATCATCAGAAGCATCCTTACCTTTACCAGCAGGGACAGGAGACTTCATCCTATGAATGGAATTGGCAATTTGCTCTACAATAGCCTTCCTCTTCTAAATCCTATCTGCATCCACTTTATTAGTTCCCGCAACCTGTTCACCACCCACAACTCTAACCTTCTAATACTTTGGAAACCCTATGAAAATGCTCAGAACATCCTCACCATGGAAGCCAGCTGCTAAAGAGAGAGGGACATCCTTCTCCAAGTGTTGACTAGGTTTCAAAACCCTTGTCTTCTGGCTTCCCTCCTCAGGTTCCTGCACATGTCTAGATGCAGGGGGAGGAGAAGAAGCTTCCCCATAAAGATCATTTTTATCTCTACCTTGCTTAGAAGGAAAAATCATCTCCACATCATCACTGCAAGTCATATAACCCATTTCCTCATCCATTTTCCTTTTCCCAGATTTACCCTAAACAAGGGATATCGGGCCCTCCTCCAAAGAGGCATACAAATCTAGGAAATAGTCAACATCATCATTCCTATGTAACTCAAATTCTTTATTTAAAATAAGCCTCCTCTCCCTCAGTTTCTTAGAATCCCTTTCCTCACCCAACTCAGTTTCATAACCCTCCCTAGCTTTAGCAGAAATATCCTTCAGAGAAACAAGAGTTTTCTAGACATCATGAGCTTTCACATGTTCATAAATCAAAAGAATCAACCCTGAATGTAGGATAGGTTTTTTGGGGTTCTTCCCATGCTCTTTAATCCCATATACCATTGACACTAGCAAATAATAGGGAAATGACACCCATTTCTTGTGCCTAAAATAGTTAAGCAATAAAAAATGGTAATTTTTAATGGTAATGTACCTTCCTTCCAGGGTTACATACCTCATGATTTCTTCAACAACATCTCGCCAGAGTGCTTTCAAGGAAATCCTCAGATACCCACTACTCCTCGTAGGCTTCAAGTCATCAATCTCTTTTTTCTTAAAGAAAAGGGACATTGCGGCCTATGATTCTTTCTTATCCATATACACTTTCATACCCTTAATTTCTAGACCAGTAATCTGGGCTATGAATTCCTCACCCACCAAAATTTCCCTACCACCCAAGTCTAGGGTTCTCCCTTTCTACCCTTTCTCAACCAATTCAGTAACCCAAGGATTATTGCCATGTAGTTTCTCCATGAAAGGAGTTAGACTGCCCTTTTCTAAAAACTCCCACACCTCCTTTCTCAGCTTAGCAGTATCACAAGATTTGGGCTTGGTATGATTTCTATCCCCACCCATGATGATAGAAAATAGATACCAAGCACTCAATAGGAAACTTAGAAGGAGGCAGCAGACACCACCCAGAACCGAATTATCCAATAGAAGACTCTGGAAGCTTATGCGACTAACACCCACAATCCGTACAAAGGAAACCATAGGACATACATACCATAATGAATTTGAACTTCACACCATATGACAACCTTTCCTCAAAATCATAACCATAACATCCTTACTAATGACATTCAACCATGTCAGCAAGGATGTGCACACCTTAATGAGTAAATTAACTTTCATTTATAACAATAGCCATGGCCTCATAAGGGATGGGGTCATTTAAATCCTAGACCTTACTATCTCTAACACCAAAGTTAGTGAAGAAATCAGCTAACTTATTTCCCTCTCTCAAAATATGGGAAATATAAACATTATCAAAGGATTTAATAATTTCAATGGAACCCTTGATCAAGGCCTCAATTGTCCAAGATAAGGGAGATATATTCTTCAAATTATTAATAATTTTTAAAGAATCACCCTCCAACCAAATCTTCCTATACCCTCTTCTCTAAGCCAAAACAAGACTATGATAGGTAGTTTCCGCCTTTGCAAAGTGGTTTGTCTGGGTTCCCAAAGGGAGTTCCATTGTAGAGACAAGCCTACCATTAGAGTTTCTAATCACTCCCCCACATTCAGCAGGTCTTGAATCACCTTTAACAGCACCATCAAAGTTGATCTTAACCCAACCATCTAGTGGTGCCTTCCAAGGAACACCATCTCTTGAATATTTCCGTTTAGAGACCGAGAGAGATATATAACAAGGTAACTTCCACTTTTGAGCAATTGAAATATCATAGGATCATAGATTAATATTTTGACCATCGTGGAAGGAGATCCCAAAAAGAAAATTTTCCTTTATACCAGTACAAATCTTATGGGCCACAGATAAAGTAGGAAGAGTAGAGTTCCTAAAAATTTTGTTGTTACACTCCAACCATACCCCCCAAATCAAATGAGGCCCAGAGAGAGACCACAAAATATGCAAGGCCAAATTGGATGAAGGGAACACCCATTGGAACCATAAGTCTTTAATAGAGCCAGGGAACACCCAACTAAGATTCCAAAGTGAAAGCACATGATTCCATATCACACCAACATATCTGCACCCAAATAGAAAATGACAAGTATTTTCCACTTCCTCTTCACAAAGAAAGCATCTATTGGGAATAAAAAAACCTCTTTTATCATATTATCAGTAGTAAGAATTTTATTTTGATAGAAGAGTCAAATGAAAATATTGATCTTAGGAATTAGTCTAGAGGACCAAAAAGAAGCCCAAAAAGGAGGCAAACCCATAAAGGAATCATTAAGAGAAAAATTCGAAGCAACATAAAAGTTACCCTCAGAAGATAGCTTCCAAACAAACCTATCAGGAGAAGGACTAATTGGATTGTGAACTCTTGATATAGCCTTATAAATAATTTCAAGACTAGGGTCCAACTCATACAATTTCCTGCAACAACCTCCATCAATATAATCAGCAACAAATCTACCAACCAGACACAATCTAAGTTCCATAAAGGGATGATCCCAAGGATGACCCTTTGGAGGTTCATTACCAATCCAATTATCATCCTAGAATAAAATAATCCTCCCATTTCCCAACAACCAGGAGAGGCCCTTAGCAACAAGCCTACGATCCTTCAACATAAAATTCCACAACACATAACCATTCAGAGGATTAAACTCATGAGAAACCACATCTTTGATCCCATCAACACCATGTAAGTATTTACTCTAAGCAATTTTTTCCCACTCACTTTTGGCTAACAAGATATTCCACAGTTGTTTCCCCAAGAGGGAAATGTTAAATGGTCTAATTTTGTGAATACCCAACCCACCATCCTTTTTCAGCCAACATAAATCATCCCAAGCAATCAAATGATTTATTTTTTCTATCTTCAACCCTCGTACATAAGAATTTTTTCTGAATACCTTCCAAGATATCCACAAATTTCCTTGGCATATGAAATAGACTAAGAGCATATACCAGAATATTCTGAAAGGTAGATTTAATCAGCTGAACTTTACCTGCTTGGCTCAATAAGGCCCCCATCCTCTCAAAAGAAGCAGCACTAGGCTTTTTGGGAATAAAAACAATAAAAGAGGAGTTCATTTCCTTTAAAAGGGAACCCAATCTAAAAAATTCCTTAGTAGCCACAACCACATCTTTCACAATAATTTCCCAGAAGAACTGAAAAAAGAACATAGGGAAGCCATTAGGGCCTGGGGCCTTATTACCTTCAAAGGAGAACACAACACTCTGAACTTCCTCCGCTGAAGGAATACAAACTAACTAACTATTGGTTTCACCATCCACTAACTAGGGTATATCCCTTAGAATATTCTCTTGACAAGCCTCATCAAGCACACCCTCCACAAAAAGCAGCTAAGAGAAGTAAAATGTTGTAGCATTCTAGAGATCAACATCCTTTTCCAAAGCTTGATTATTATAGTTAATCAAATTAATTATGTTTGAAGCTTTTTATTTCAGTGTAGAAATATGAAAAAACTTAGTATTTATATCACCACTCTTCAACCACATAATCCTTAAACACTCCTTTCAAAATTCCTCCTCCTTCACAATAATATTATGCAATTTGGAAATCAAAACAATTTCCTTCATAATCAAATCTAGACTATACCTAGACAATTGAATAACTTGCAAAACTGTGTGAAGCTCCTTAGACACCCCATCTTTCTCCTAGAAAATATGACCAAAGGAAGTATGATTCCATTTTTCAAACATTAAGCTTAACATTAGCCAAAATTTTCACAACTCTATACATATCCGACCCATCCACATCGATACTCCACCAGTCCTTAACCAAAATACCAAAATCAGGATGGTAAGTCCACATTTTCTCAAACCAAAAAGGAAAATTCTTCTTACCACCTAAAAAATCCATAGACAGAACCAAAGGGAAGTGATCTGAACCCAATCTGGTCAATGTTGAAAGAGAACAAAAATAGTGAACTAACCACTCAAGATTTAAAAGGGCTCGATCCAACTTACAAGGGCATCACCCACATGCCTATTCAACCAGGAAGGACGCCCCTTTTAGAACAAGATCAAGAATATTTGAATCATTTATGAACTGCATAAGGTCAGATCTACTATCATCCACATTTTGCAATCCACCCATCTTATCAACATCATGTAGAGGAGTATTAAAGTCACCAATAACTAGCCAATTATCAATATTATGACAAAATTTAAAAGAGGCAAGATTCACCCAAAGCCTTTTTCGAGCATTTTTATAATTAGGAGCATAAATATTAGACAGAGTCCAGGAAAAATTATCATGAAGGTGGAAGAAAGAAGTAGCCACATGATTATTTTCATTAAAAACCTGCACACCTCTAATCACCCAAAGATTCCAAAAAGTAACAATCCCACCAGAGGCACCCATCGCCTCAGAGAAATGCATACCACAATATTTGAAAGCTTCAATTTCAATCTAGAAAGTTTATCCACACCCATTTTTTGTTTCTTGAATTAAAAAAATATCAGGATGATGATCTCTTACTAGATTAACCAAGAGATCATGTTTATGAGGGTGGTTCAGACCCCTCATATTCCAAGAAATAATCTTCATGTAAGTTTATGGGAAGTTCTCTTAGAGCACATATCCAGCTGAGTTCTCTACATACCATCAAGAATATCCATCTAACTCTCTTTATACCTAGTGACATTAGATGGGGGCCTACCTCTACCATGTGGCTCAGAACCACAATCTAATCTCTACATGTTCCTTGTCATGACATCTGGTGAAGGAGAATGATTCTTCCTCTTGCAGCCACGTACCATAACAAAGGGTGGGTTATCTATATCCACTGACTCCTTAGATTCCTTAACATCAGTTTTCATCTCTAACCCCTCATCTTTCAACACCACACTTTGAGGAATCCTTCCCCCAAGAGGAGAACCAGATTCAATCATCATAGAAGAAATACTATAAGGAATCCCCCCAATGGGGGGAACTAGAGTCAAGAACCACAGAAGAATTATTTTCCTCCAATAGCACAGAACTATCCATATTGGGTGAAGGGGACAAGAAAAAAATTTCAACCTGATGCTCTCGATTCACCTCCCCTTGAGTTGGTTGACAATCAACCACCTTATCTAACTCATTCAAATATTTATCTTTACTAACCTCCAAGGGAGGAACACCTCCCACCTCCATCTCCAAAGCTTGAGATATTATAGAGTCCACCTCCTGAGCTAGAGGTTTCTCTAATTCTCTCCATTGTTTAGTCATTTGCTTAGGAACTTTGAGAGGAAATTTCTTGGCCCAATGGTCAACTTTTTTACAATGGAAGTGGGAAAATGGGTTCAATTCAAATTCAACCATCTACTCCCACACTCCAAGTTTAGAGTTAATCTTCACCATGGAAGGACAATCAATAGATTGCTCCACATTCACACAAAATATAGCATAAACTAGTTGCTTCCTTGATGCCATCATTTGGTCGATCGACAGGGGACAACTAAACCTAATAGCAATTCCCTTAAACACCTCCTCATCCCAAAATTCCAGTGGGAGGCTAGGTTGTATAATCCAAATTGGAGCAGTAGAGAACAAACACGAGTTCAGATTAAAACCTATTTCCCATTTCTTTAGCATCAAGGATGACTTTCCAAGGAACCACAAACCCCCCATCAACGCCATCACCATATCATCTTCACAAGTAAAGGAAAAGAGAAGAACCCTTTGGCCATAGTTGCCACATCTATTTTTCCTTTAGATTTCCAATGAGTCAAAGTAAACTTAAACACTAGCTCAATGTGAGGCCAAGGACCAACAAATTTACCTAGCAGAACCATGTCCATATTAGTCATTCTTTTGTCAACAATGCAATCTAGGATAGTAACAAAGTACTCCCTAGTCTTTTTATTAGAAAAAAAGGCACTAGAGGTGAAGTGATTTTTCCTCTAGGCTTAGCTCCAAACAAATTTGACCAACTAATAGAAGATCTTGACAAGAGAGCATTCCTAGCTTGATCAAGCCCAAGACCCTCCACAAAAGGAGTCCCATCACACCCATCCGAGGAAAAGGCATTCTCTGACTTTTTTGAGCCGTGTACCACATTTTTAGAGCTAGGCATCAAGGATTGCATTGGGTACACATTCTTCAAAGCCCCTTTTCCATTAGAAAAAACATTACCCACAAAAGGGGACCCACTCAGCTTACCTATGGCAAGGGCCCTGCCTGACATCACCTTGTCATCAACACACCATCTGCCATTATTGCTTGAAGAAAAATCCTAATCTCACACCTTTTTCAGAATTTGAAAAATTGCCACCACCATTGCCACCACTTGAAGAGCTCCCCATCTAGTCCTTGTAAGTTAATTTGGGTTAATTTGGGAATAAATTGTAAAATTTGCAAAAATTGACAAAATGTTGTCAATACAATATTGTAAAATGCAACAAATTGTAAGATGGTGGAAGGTGAAGAGATAGAGTACTTAGAGATTTGGTTTGAGGCATTGTATCTTAAGTTCCCACTTTTGAAATTTGCTATAAATTGGTGTAAAAGGAGTTTTATATGTGTTTTAAAAGATTTCAAAGTTGCAAAGTCTGAAGGTTTGGTATTGGGCAGTTTCAACAAATCCCTAGGTCTAAAAACTATGTAAAAGATTGGCAAAGACTATGTATAGTGAGGTTTTATGAGTTTTGATCGTGGTTTTTGAGTCCTTCATGAGTTGTATTGATTTAAAAGGTGTTTTGGTGTATTGTGAGTCATTTATTGATAGGGTTTGGTGATATTATAGATGATTGAGCCTATTCTTGTTACTGTCTTGTTATGACAGTCACATTTTGGAATAAAAAATGAAGGGTTTGAATGGGTGTTTGCTGAAATTTCATGAACAAAGATTGGGGAATGGAATAATCATGTTGTGCAGGAATATTTACAATTTTTTGATGTATTATTAAAGATATATGGGCTTGGGAAGTTTGTGTTGATTGTTTTTGTGCTCTAAATGGGCATAGTGGCTAATTAGGATAGTCCACTTTTGAAAGTTCTTATGTTTGAGTTGTCTAATTTGGTGAAAGTGTTTGAGTCTGTCAATTTGGTGTTTTCTAAGGTGTTTTGAGGTTTCTACAAGAATTTTATACCTTAATATTGGTTTAAGTGTTATGAAACAAGGGATTTGGTGAAGGAAGGTTGAGTCCTTGTTGCAAGGACAAGCAAGTTTTGGTTGAGATTTTTGTGCTCCTGCATTGTCATTAGTTTGGTATCAGAGCTCAAAAGCTCTAGGCTGAGAAAGAGTTTGGAGTTTTTTTGTGTGTGTTTGTGGTTGTGTGTAAGCTGGTGACCAAGAGACTAGGTAGAGGAAAAGTGGAAAGACCTAGGTGAGGAAAATAAGTTAAGAAGCAAGGTTAAAGGGACTTTCTTAGGGAGAAGATGCATTTGATGAGAAGACATTTGCATGTAGAGGGTTCACTAAGGAAGAAGAAACAAGAAGAGAGGAAGAGAAAAGAGGAAAAGAAAAAGAAAAAGAAGATGGATCAAGAGATGAGAGAAATGAGGCAAGCATTAGAAGAGATCAGTGTGATGATAGAAAGATCTGAGGATGAGATGGAGCAACTGTGTAAGCAAGCCACAAGTTGGAATTTGACAATCAAGAAGAAGAAATTTGTATGTCCCATTAAGAGGATAGTCAAAAGGAGAAGGAAAATGAATATAAAAGAGAAAGAAGCATTCAAAGATGCAAAATAAGAATTCATGGATGAAGAAGACAAAGGTATTGTAGCCATTCCCAAACATGAAGATGAAGTCAAGATATTGAGTTGGTGTCAAGATTGGATGAAGAGAATATAAAGGATGAATTTCTCTTGGAGACTTACAAAGAGTTGAAGAAAGATGGAGGTATTGTGCTGGAAACAATGTATCATTTCTTTGTAGTACTAATATTTTGGATAGGGAACAATTTAAAGATCAAGATGCAACAAATTGAAGAGGGACAAAAGGAGATGGCATCATATTAGGGCATGAAGAAGAAGATTCTAGGTGGCAAGACAAGATGGAAACAAGTTGGAATAGACCAACTCAAGCCAAAGGTAAAGATGAAAATTCTAGGACATAAGAGACTACAAGGAGGATCATTTAATCATCTAAGAGCACTTGGAAGGTTTTATTTGGTTGGGAGAATGGTGCAAGTGCACCCTTGCAAATTTATGCCTCCATACGAAAAATTTAGTTTTTGATTTAGTCTAGACAATTTAATGATGTAATACAATCTAAATGGCCACATTTAGTTTGTAATAGGTCCTTGTTAGTTAATTTTCGCATAAAGTGTAAAAGTTGCAAAAATTGATAAAATGTTGTCAATGCAATATTGTAAAATGCAACAAATTGTAAGATGGTGGAAGGTTAAGAGATAAATTAGTTAGAGAGTTGGTTTGAGGCACTATATTTTATTTATAAAGGCATTATGTAACCTCTCAAACTTTGAGGAAGGTTGGAGGATGATGTGTGAATGAAGAAATCAATGAAATCCCCTATTTTTCTATATTTTATCTATAATTTTTTGGTTTTAGGCCATTGTACAACCTTATACTATGCAAGAATCCACCTCTCCTCCATTGAATATTAAAGCCGTATGAATCTATTTCATTTTATATTTAGTTTCATTTAATTCCATTCAAGTTTGAAGAAGTTATGAGAAAATCTCTTTAGGTGGGTAAAACACTGACTTAGGGTAAGTTGTGTATCTTAAGTTTCCACTATTGAAATTTTCTATAAATTGGTGTAAAATGAGTTTTATATGTGTTTTAAAAGATTTGAAAGTTGTGGAGTCTTAAGGTTTGGTTTTAGGGAATTTCAACAAAGCACTAGGTCTGAAAAATGTGTAAAAGACTAGCAAAAACTATGTACAATGAGGTTTTATGAGTTTTGATCATCATTTTTGAGTCCTTCATGAGTTGTATTGACTTAAAAGGTGTTGTAGTGTATTGTTAGTCATTTATTGATAGTTTTTGGTGAGATTATAGATGATTGAACCTATTCTTGTTAATGTCTTGTTATGATAGTCAAATTTTGAAATTAAAAACGAAGGGTTTGAAAGAGTGTTTGCTGAAATGTTATGAACAAAGATTGGGGAATGGACTAATCATGTTGTGTAGGAATATTTAGACTTTTTTGAGGTATTAGTAAAGAGATATGGGTTGGGAAGTTGGTGTTTGAGTGTTATGAAATAAGGGATTTGGTGAAGGAAGGTTGAGACCTAGTTGCAAGGACAAGCAAGTTTTGGTTGAGATTTTGTCAAGTTGAGTTTGGTTGAGAGTTTTGTGCTCCTACATTGTGATCATCCACTCTCTAGGCTTATTGAACAAGTATCTACACACCAACAAGTGAAACCCCTTTCTCCCTAGTCTATGGATCAGAAGCTATCCTACCTATTCAGGTCGAGCTCCCATCATTGTGAGTGTAACTATGAGTGTGATCACTAATGAAGAATTAGAAGAATCTTCTAGATTAGGATAGTAAAGGAAAGTTTGAGCCTAACTAGTTGGATCCCTTTGTCATCACAACAAGCGATGGATTAGGAGCATACCAATTTTCAACACTTGAAGGTGAACCCTTGCAAGAACCAAGAACAACTTGCATCTTAAAAGGTTTTATGCCTAGTCTTGAAGGGTGTAATTTTGAAAATACAAAAAAAATAAAATGATCAAAATCCAAAAAAAAAGTGAAAAACGATTCAAAAATTAAAGAAAAAAAATCATCCTCTAGTGAAAATTACTTTGGTGGCACTTTGGGAAAGTACCTTGGTGAAGACCTGGAAAATAGGTGCCTCATGTAAATAAAGCACCTCCATCTATTTTTTGGCTCGTTATCTTATCATTATTTGCATTATTCCATCCATTTATCACTTCATTCATTTTATTCATCCATCGCTTGTCTACATCCTTATCATAGCTCGATGTTGTGAAGTATCAAAATCCCTTTAGTACTACTTGGAATGTTCCAAAGGTCATATTGTCCAACCTACATCAAGGTAGTCTACCATGCCACACTAGGGGAAATTCATTATTGATCATATTAGGTTTTTGTATATCTTAAATATCATTGAAAATCCAAAAAACATTCCTCAAAAAATCCAAAAACACTTGCAAAATCAAAAACATCCAAATCAGATCAAAATCCCTAAAAAGTTCAAACATCAAAAATCCAAAAAATAGTATCATGTCAAACTACTTCATCTCTAAGCTTGAACATAAGCAAGGCTAACATTGATTAGCCCCCGAGACACCCTAGGTTAGTACTTTAGGAGTCCATCATAATAAACTGGCATTCCATCAATTATTCATATCTCATCTTTAATAAGTTGTGTCAATTGAACTACATGGTCTCTACATGTATAACGTAGGAAAAGCTTATCGTTGATTAGACCCTAAGACCCCTACGATAGGTATTTAGGTTATGTTCTTGGTTAGAAAACTTAGAAAATCCCTAAACATTCAAATCTAAAAAAATCTCAAAAACATTCAAATATCAAAAAAGACAAAAATATTTGAAAATTGAAAACAAAAAAACCATTATAAAACATTAAAAAAGACCTAAAACAACCTCCAATATATTAGAGAAACCCTAAACAAACTAAAAAAACATTTTCATAAACTCAAAAAGACCAAAAATAGTGTCAAAACATTTTCAAAATACCAAAAACATTGAAATATTCCAAAAAAAATCCAAAACCACCCATCCCATCTCACTTTCACCCGCAATAAACCTACATCCATAATAAATTCATCATCACCTTCAACCTTAAGTAAAACAAATAGAAAGCAAGTATAGCAAGTTGTAAAGTGAGAACCTAAGTGTCAAAATCTAAAGTCTAGATCATAGGTAAATATGTCATTGAAGTGTTTATCAAAGGATAATCATAAAGCTCATCATCATCCTAACATCAAACAACCCTTGATCAACATGTCCTAGGATGTATCCTTCCTACAATGGACATCAGTATCAGACATCACCTTAGCTAAAATAAACTGGCAAGAGATATAGATAACACTGACTATTTGTCTTAGATCTTTTCTTATGATTTATCTTCATGACCCATTTCAAGGACCTCTCAATGATGTCTATCAAAATTATTTAGAGATAAAGGAATGGGACATCGATCATTATCTTTCATTTTTTGTGTTTCTAGGTATTCTTGTAAAATAATCTTGTCCCATACTTGCTTAGTTGTGTGTAGGAAGGTTGTTTGGAGTGCATGTTGGCAACTCAAGGGTAGACAAATGAGAGGGGGGGTGAATCAGTTGTCACCAAATTTCAAACTTGTTCAACTTATTAACCTTATACTCACATTTGATCATTAATCATGAAATATTAAATGAATAACACATTAGAAGCACACATAACACCAAAAAGTTTTACGTGGAAACCCTGTTAAGGGAAAAACCACAATGGAGGTCAATCCACAAGATTATACCCTATTAAAAGTATAATAAAATATAAATGGGGAATAAACTTGTATTCAGGCATAGTGTCTAGAGCTCACTTCTCAATTACAAAGGAAGACACACAACCTTACATAAAGGTTTTGATTAAATCCATTAGATATTGAACTATGAAAATAGCATCTGCTAATGCCTAGTTACAATTCCAATTAAGCACATGAACACTTCTTCACTCTTCTTCACTCTTCTTCACTCTTCTTCACTCTTCTTCTCTCTTCTTCAATCTTCTTCACTCTCTACTCTACCTTTGAATGATCTAAACTTTATTCACACAAAATACTCTTACACTTCACACAAACACACATACATTCCTTCAAATGATAAAAAAATCACTCTTATATATCTGCAACAAGAAATTACATCGCTATAAGTTGGCTCCAAATAAATAATAAAATGAATATAAACAATCAGCCCAAATCAATAAAGATTATTCCTGTAAATCAACCAAGGTTGGCCACAAGATAGTGAAGAATGAAAATAACATCCTTAAACATGAACCACTTCAATTAATTACTCCTCGATCATCCACAACACACTTCAACACCTTGTCGGCCAAGAACATGAAAAACATAAACACGCAAGAGAAAATATCATATCACGAGCACAACAATCAATGTGGAAATGAAACACAGGTAGAGTATGAACTAGAAACATCCAAAAGCATCATGAAGCATTAGATAATCATCCATAGCAATTGAACTTATGGAATTCACATGATCTTCATTCAGGAACACAAACTGAAGTAACATAAAAACTGTCAGAATACAAATCTTCACATGGATCTCTGAAACTCGATGTGGATAGTTGAGAAATACTCAAAAAGAAACCCGTTAATCCACAACCTCTGAATAGCAACATAATGATCACACCAATAGAAAGAATTTTGCTTCTCCACTGACAACCTATAGCACTTCTTATTATAATTTTCTCAATATCCTTGACATATGCAACTTCTAATGCAACAATGCTAATAGTGTTGACATCAGTGATAGCCTAATATCAACAACACAACACAAGATCCAGCAATCTCCCCCTTTGGCATTGATGGCAACACATGATGTGAAAAATACCATCAAAACAACTACACTTGCATCTCCTTAGGTTCTGACTCTTCTTTCCTCAGCTCTTCTCCTCACAAATATTTTTCACATTGCTATTCGCCCCCTTTGACGTCAATGGCAAAGATCTCTTCTATGCAATCTTTGAACCACATATCTAAACACCTAAACATTTGACTACTTCCCCTATGTAGTAGGTACCACAACATCAATTTGGATCAAAATATGATCATGAAGTGCATGGATTGATGCAAATTAATGCATTCTTAGTTCTTATTAGGAGGGGTAATCACCCCTAACTTCCCTCTCTGATACTCAGAAGTATCCTTAGGAAACAACTTGGTAAATATATCTACAATCTACTCCTTAGTAGGCACATACTCCAATCTAACTTCCTTTTCACCTACTTTCTCTCTCAAAAAGTGAAACTTGATAGATATATGCTTCGTCTTGGAATGTAGCATCAAATTCTTAGAAATGTTAATAGCACTTGAGTTATCACAAAATATCACAATAGGCTCATCATACACAATTCTAATATCCTTCATCATCTGTTTCATCTATAGTACTTGAGTAAAATTATTAGTAGTAACAATGTATTCTACCTCTGTGGTAGATAAATAAATAACATTCTACTTTTTGCTTAACCATGAAATCAACTTCTTTCCCAATAAAAATGCTCCACCACTAGTACTTTTCCTATCATTCACATCTCCTTCCAAATCAACATCAGTAAAGGAATTCAAAGTAAGATCATCATCTTTCAGATACCATAAACCAAAATAAACTATTCCTTTCAAGTATCTAAAAATCCTTTTCACAACAATCACATGAGATTCTTTAGGATTAGCTTGAAATTTAGAAACAATACATACAACATTCATGATATCAAGCCTATTTTGAGTCAAATAAAGCAATCCACCAATCATTGATTTGTATCTAGTCTGATTTTCCTTCAGAGAATCATCATCAGTCATCAGCTTGCATCTGGTCACCATGGGTGTACCACCTAGCTTTGAATCTTCCATACCAAATTTATACAACAATTCTTTCACATACTTGGGCTGAGATATAAAGATCCCTTTATCTAACTGAGTAATTTTGAATCCCAAGAAAAATTTCATCTCTCTAATCATTGACATCTCAAACTCATTTTGCATCTCATTAGAAAACTTCATACACAAACTATCATCTCCTCCAAATATGATATCATCAACAAAAACTTCCGCAATCAAATCTTTATCATCATTCTTGAAATATAGATTACTATCAGTAGTACCTTTGTTAAATCCAAGCTTCACCAAGTACTTATCCAATCTGACATACCATGCTCTAGGGGATTTCTTGAGTCTATACAATGCTTTCTTCAATCGACAAACCATATCTCCCTGATCAGTCAACTGGAATCCATCAGGGTGTTCAACATACACCTCTTCTTCCAATTCGCCATTTAGAAAAGTTGACTTGACATCCATTTGATAAACCTTGTAGTATTTGTAAGAAGCATAAGCAAGATATAATCTCATAGCTTCAATTCTAGCAATAGGGGAAAAGGTTTCTTCAAAATCAATACCTTCCATTTGTGAATATCGGTTACATACCAGTCTTGCTTTGTTTCTAACCACCTCACCTTGTTCATTCAGTTTGTTTCTAAAGACCCATTTAATTCCAATTGCATTCTTATCCTTAGGTATTGTAACAAGAATCCATGTATCATTATTCTCAATTTGTTGTAGTTCCTCTTTCATTGCTTCAACCTAATGTTCATCTTTGCATGCTTCATTCACACTGTTAGGCTTAGTTAGGCTTAGTCTTTGAAATCAAGTAATATTCTTCTACAATCTTTCTCCTAGTCTAGACACCTTTGTTCTTATCACCTATGATATGATTTTCTAAATGATTCAACCTTACATACCTCAGAGTCTTTTTGGAATGTTCTTCAACTTCAATTTGTTTTGATCTCTCTTCTGTTCTTCCACTAGTTTCTCCTTTCTCTTGATCTTCTTGATAAACTAGAATTATTTTCACTTGACTTGAGTTCTAAAATTTGTTTGTACTATCATTCTGATCATCAGAATCATATCCATAGGTTCTGGATAGTGCAGTTATGTCTTCATCAACCTTAACATTTTCACTTTCAACCATTTTCTTGAATCTCTTGTGGTAACACTAATAGGCATTACTTTTAGTAGAATACCCAAAAAGATTTCTTCATCACTCCTAGCATCAAACTTTCCTATGCATTCATCTCTTTTGATATAACACTTGCTTCCAAAGATCTTGAAATATCTAACAATAGGTTTTTGACCAGTCCATAGCTTGAAGGAGTCTTACCAGTATCACCTTTGATTTGCACCTAGTTAAGTGTGTACATAGTAGTACTCACAACTTCTCTCTAGTAGATATGAGGTACATTTCCTTCCAACATCATGATTCTAGCGGCATCTAGAACTGTTTGGTTCTTCCTTTCCACAACTCCATTTTGTTGAGAGGTCCATAGTGTAGATAACTGTCTCTTTATTCCATGTTCTTCACAAAAAGAATTAAACTCACTGGAAGTGAATTCACTACCTCATCTTAGACACTTAATATTCAAACCTGTCTTTGTCTCAACCATAGCCTTAAAGATCTTGAACTTTTCTAGAGCTTCAAATTTCTCTCTTAAGAAAGTAGCCTACATCATCCTTGAATAATCATCAATAAGCACCATGAAGTACCTGTATCATTGTAAGCTTCTAGTTCTATCAGGAATACACAAATCAGTATACACAAGATCCAACAATCCATTTGAATTTTGTTGTTTATTTCATAATGATATTCTTGTTTTCTTTCCTAACTGACATTCTTTGCATATGGAATTAGTAGGTTTCATTAGCTTAGGAAGATCTCTCACAACCTTAGCAGAACTTATCTTGAAAATATTATCAAAGTTAACATGACACATTCTCTTATGCCACAACCAACTTTCATCAATTTGAGCAATCAAACAACTTTTACTAGTAGCATTGAAGTGGAAAATATTACCTTTTGTTTTTGTACCTGATGCAATCACATTTCTAGAATTTCCCAATATTTTTCACTTACCAGCCATGAACTGAAGATTGTATCCCTTATCAACCATCTTTCCAACACTTGAAATATTATGCTTCAAACCTTCAACATACAAGACATCATTAGTATTGTGCTTACCATCAAGAGAAATGCATCCTCTTCCACAAATCACACCAGTTGTATTATCACCAAATCTCACAACACCACCATCATACTTTTCCAAATCCACAAACTTACTTTTATCTCCTATCATATGATGAGAACAACCACTGTCAATTACCCATTCATCTTTCTCTTCAACTCGAGTAGCTAGGGCTTTCTCCAAATTTGTACAACTAGTAGATTCAATAGACACAAGATTATTTTCCTTGATACCAATAAACACAAATTCATCTTCACTTGCATTTCCTTTGTTAAATTCATCATCAATCACACCTTCATCAGCAACATAGTAACACTTATTTTGGAATTTAGGCTTGTTAAATCTTGTCTTGGAACCTCTCTCAGGACACCTTGATGCAAAATGACCTATCTTAATACAAGAGAAACATTTAATAGGAAGCTTTCCTTTATACTTACCTTGTCCTTTGGCTTCTCTTTTCACAATCAATGCTTCAAGTTCTTCTAGCTCTCTTTCTTCTTCATCGAGCTATCCCATTTCATCCTCATACTTGAATGTATTTCTAGATGAACCTTCACCTGGATCATATCTTTGTTTATCTCTTTCAGAAGTAGTGGCCTTGAATGTAGATTCAACCTTAGGAAGTGCATCACCAAATTCACTCAACTCAAAAGCAATAAGCTTACCAATCAACATATCTTTGGTAACATTTGTCACAGTTTGGAGCTCTTCAATAGCACTAGCCTTGACTTTGTAAGAATCAAGAAAGGATCTAAGGACTTTAGCAAAACAACATTATTCATCTATATGTCCACTAGCACATTTGATACCACACACAAGTTCATTCACTCTTTGCATGAAAGTAGTAACATTTTCATCATCACCCATTTTCAAATTTTCATATTCCCCTTTCAGAATTTGTAGCTTAGAAATCTTCACATTAGCATCACCTTCATACAACGTTTCCAAATTTTTCCAAATCTCATAAGCAGTCTTTAGATCCATCACATTTGTCATCTTAGTATTAGTCAAAGCACTCAACAATGCCTCCTTAGCCCTAATATTATACTTAGCATCCCTAATCTCAGTAGAAGTAGTATGACCATTTTGTGGAATGACATGTATACTTTTTGTAATGCTCTAGTAGGGTTCACCAATGCATCTCAAATGACACTCCATTCTAGTCTTCCACAAAGAATAATTTGTTCCATCAAATCTAGGACTATCCTTCTTATAAGTCATTGTCTTGGATCACCTCAAGTTGTAAAACTTCTTCCAAGGAACCTGCTTTGATACCAATTATTGGAAACTCAAGGGAAAACAACTGAGAGGGGGGTGAATTAGTTGTCACCGAATTTCAAACTTGTTCAACTTATTAACCTTATACTCAGATCTGATCATTAATCATGGAAGCATAAATGAATAACACATAAAAAGTACACATAACACCAATATCTTTACATGGAAACCCTATTAGGGGAAAAACCATAGTGGAGGTCAGTCCACATGATTATACCCTATTAAAAATATAATAAAATATAAATGGAGAATGAACTTGCATTCAGGCACACTGCCTAGAGCTCACTAGTCAATTACAAAGGAAGACACAGTGTCTTATAGAAAGGTTCTAATTAAATCCATTAGATATTGAACTAAGAGAATAGCATCTGATAATGCCCGGTTATAGTTCCAATTAAGCACATGAACACTTCTTCACTCTTCTTCACTCTATACTCTACCTTCAAATGATCTAAACTTTATTCACACATATGAATCTTACAATTCACACACACACATACATACATTCCTTCAAATGATAAAACAATCACTCTTATATATCCACAACAAGAAATTACATCGCTATAAGTCAACTCCAAAGAAATAATAAAATGAATATAAATAGTTGGCCCAAATCAATAAAAATTATTCATGCGAATCAACCAAGGTCAACCACAACATAGTGAAGACTGAAAATAACATCCTCAAACATGAACCACTTCAATTAATTACTCCTCGAAGATCCACAACACGCTTCAATACCCTTGTCAGCCAAGAACATGAAAAAGATGAGAACACAAGAGAAAATCTCAGATCATGAGCACAATGTCAATGCAGACGTGCAACACAAATAGAGCACGAACTAGAAACATCCAAAAGCATCATGAAACATTAGACAAGTATCTGTAGCAACTGAACTTACTGAATTTACATGATATTCATTCAGGAACATAAATTGAAGTAACATAAAAACTATTAGAATGAAAATCTTCATGCGGATCTCTGAAACTTGATGTGGATAGACTAGACATACTCAACAAGAAACCCATTAATCCACAAACTTTGAATAGCAACGTACTGATCACACTGACAGAAATAACTTCGCTTCTCCACTGACAACCTGTAGCACTTCTTATTACAATTTTCTCAATATCCTCAACATATACATCTTCTAATGCAACAATGCTAATAGTGTTGACATCAATGACAACCACATATCAGCAACACAACAAAACATCCAATAGTACGTTGTGCACTATTGCATATGTTTTGGTCCAATATCTTCTAAAATTATAACTTACATTCCAACGAGGTTTTTGTATGTCAAGGTGTGAACAAGAACTATCCTATCTATTTTTTGAGTCAAAGTCCATTACACTGGATACAATACCATCTTGGTTATTAATACCTTGATGCATCATGTCTATGTGTTATATCAAACAATAAGGAATGATGGAAAATACCAATCTTGAGATATGAGAAAATCATCATCATGAATTTCTCATCACCATCTCTAATGAAGTCTCAATGGATCATAGACTTGTTGGATCTTTCGAAAGTATTCATCACAATAAATGGTCGATCCTCTTGTTTCTTCTATCTTCTCTCTGTGCTAACCTAGTATCATGATAGTCAACAAAAACATCATCTTTGCATCCATCCTGCATCCACAAATCATCATCATACATACATCACAACATCATCATAGCATATCATACAACATCCATCCTACATCATTATTACCATTTAAGTTGTAGCAAATAATATAGATTTTTTATTCTAAAGCATCTTAAATTGTTGCATCATATATCGTAAACATGCATCGCATTATCATATCATAAGTATAAACATCTGAAATTTTCCATCCATACATCCACATGCATATATCACATCATAAAACCACATAAGGATATACACAAAAACAAATGCATCCATATCATTTGCATAAGCATGACATAATCATATCATATCGTCCATCATATGGCATATCATCAAAAGATACTGAAAAAGAATATAACATTGGATCCATTAAATCTCATATCATTACTTATCACATAAGCATACATAAATAAAGTTCATCCATACATGATAAAATATAAGCATGTCACATCTCATATCAAATGCATCCATACATTCATAAAACATGAAATAAAATGAACACATCACATCACATTGAATATATATCTATATCATATATATATATCAAAAAATCATAACTATCATGGTATAATATTTGAATCAATGTATGTATATCGATCATAAATATAATATCCATGAGGCTATCAAAAAGGATCCCATGAATGTATATCTATATAAAAGAGTCAGGAAATAAATCAAAAAGTGTCTCTGTACAATCGAGCTAGCCCTAATGGTTGCTCCCCTCTCTAGATTGTCTCTCTAGTTCATCCTTAGCTCTATCATGTGCTCTGATTCTCTGGGAGTAATCTAGTTATCTAAGTGTCATAGGGAAATCTCTATGATAGTGCATCCTATAGTAGGCTACCTCAGTCACAACATCTCTATATAATCTCATAGAGACTGCCCACCCCTAGGATGTAGCTATCATCATCTCAAGTTGCTAGCACTGCCTAACCTCCTATGCTAGTTGCATCTTGGGATTTTGTCTAATCTTCCACTCATGGTCTCACTCTATCATGACATCATGTACTTGTTGTTGTGCCTGATCCCTCTCAGTAGTAATAGATACAATATGTTGTCGAGCATGATCTCTCTCACCTGTAATGACTTGAACCTGCTACTGTAGCTAAAAAATCTACAAATCTCAGGGATATGGCCTCAAAGGTGGTGGCTATGTTGGGTACTACTATCCCGGCTACTACTGAATGGGAGGTTACTATGGAGACTGCTATCCCATTGGTGGTACCTCGGGGATCTGCCTATCTTGTCCATTTTTTCCATCCTATCCCTTGCCTTTTCCTTTTCCTCTACTTGTACCCCTCCCTCTTGGTCTCCCTTGTCGAGGAGCACCCACTAGATCTATCAACTAGTGAGGGGGTGTGAACCATGCATTATATGTAGGCATCATTTAAGTGTTTTCCTATCCCTAGTCATAAGCCCATGTCTGAGCAACTAATTGTCGAAATCCCTCAACAACCTTAGGGGTTGGGATTGTAGTTCCCCATGTGGGTACCTCTTGTGTTGATCTAGCAAAGAGGGCTCTATATTGATCATCTACCCTATCCTTCCTCTCTTCAAACTATTATACCACCCTATCTAGCAGGTATCTCTCAATGATAGTATGCTCCCAACCCTACATATACTAGGTTTTTCTAGAAAAGAAGAGCTATTGAACATCATCAAACCACACTGGCATCTGAAGCCAAGGTCACCATCTAAAGACTAACATATTGTCAAGCACCCGATGCTAGTATGGAATCCCAAGCTGCCTAGTGTTTTGTAAAGTAATGGTGCCTATCTATCACCAAACCACTGAATCATATGGCTCTCCATTATCCATTTGAACAATCGGTCATAACACTGTGATGTGCTCCTAGGCCCAAATGTGTAGCAAGGTAACCCCTATGCCAAACTCTCTTCCATCACAATAGAAAAAAACTTGCATATCATGATACAATGAGGCCAACATCAATGGCCCCCATGCAAACAATGTTCTCTTGTAGAGCATCTTCTACCATGCTAGGCCTTATCCTAGGCTAAATCTGTGGCTCCATAGATCTAGAGCAACCAAACTAGAAATAATAGTTAAAATGATCAATCATAAAGTGGGCAATTGACCTTTGTACATCTCAAGGTCAATCTATGAAGTGACTAGAACAATTTCCTCAATCTCCATCACCTCGTGGCAGGCATTGTAATTGACATTAGAGTTGCATATCACGTGCTCACCATGTATCAAAAAATGTAATATCCACGATACATCCTCTAAAGTCACTATCGCCTCACCTATGGGAAGGTGGAATGATGAAGTCTTACCATGCCATCGCTCACACAACATGTTCATCATAGCTAGTTGTGTCTAGATGGTGGGCATATAGGTAATGTACCATAGACCAATCTCCCCTAAGTGCTCCTATTGCAACTCAGATAAATCACCAAGTCTCTTTAAAACTGTGATATCAAAGGTGGAATGACCTCTTGCACCCACAAAGTACACGACGTCAAAACTTGAAAATTTTTGACTCAGTTTGGAATTTTTGGCTCCAAAATGATAATAGCGTAACTATTTACAATAGCATCACTATAATTCTAATTCTAAACTATGACACTCAAGGCATTTCAAATTTCAAATTGTGACACCAAAAACATCTGCATCGTGATTTAAACTTTGGAAACCCTAACCCTAATTTTCAAATTGAAAAGTGCATCACTATAAACATATGCATCATGATTTAGAAATGGAAACCCTAATTCCAAATTGTGAAATATGTCACAATACACATATGCATCACTAAAATTTGTTTTAGCATCATTGATTCTAAAATTAGCATCAATATATAGCAATGCCACCAAAGTTTAAAATTCAAAAAGCAATAAATACATCAAAAAGTTTAATTTCAAATCAAGTTTTGAGTTACATACCAGTGGTACTGAGCCTGGAAGCCTCTGGTACTCTCAAACTCGGTCAAAAATGTGTCATGGGAGCTTTGATGTGCCATTTCGTAAGAAGGTCAGAGCTCAATTTACAAGAATTCCTTAAGGTGTGAATGCACAAATGAATTGAAAGTGACCTTTCTTGGCATATTTATACATCAAAATTAGGGTTTTTTTCCTTTATTTAACCTTGAAGCTAGGGTTTATCATTAGTTTCACCAATTTTTCCAAATTGGAGCTTATTTTGCATCATTTTTTACATTACTGGCATATTTCTTGTATCCCAAAGCCTTTCTGGACCCTTGGGACAACCTTTTACCTTTATCGATAAATCAACCCAAAATTCAAAAAATTTCACCTAATTTCTCAAGGGGGTAGGGAATCAACATTATCCTTTTGATGGGACATCTAAAAAATTTAAATATATATATATAAATATTTTGATTTAAGTATTAGTTTTAATCTGAAGAGCATCAGTCTTTGAATTGAAGCAGCAGGTACCTCGCTTGGAAGAGGGGAAAAATGTAGACACTAAAAAATTTCCTAAATGATATCATAGACTCGAATTAGGTATACTAACATCATTTCCTCTTGTAACCCATCCTTTTTCTTCTTAATTAATTAAATTATCCTAGCTATTTAATTAATTGCAAAATTTACATCTATTAACCTAACACATCAAATTGGGTTAATTCACCCCCTTTCACACTAACATTTCATCTCATTAAAATAAATAAATCAAACTATTTAATTTAATTCCCTAAGTCTTCTTATTTAATTAGATAACCCTAAGTTATTTAATTAAATGTCATTTAACCTTTTCCCCTTTCATTAAATCATTTAATTTGATGAATATCACTTTATTCTTCTAAATTCCCCTAATTGCGTGATTAAACCCTTGTTTAATTAGCAATTATCTAACTAATCTAATTCCCCTCTCACTTGCAAGGGAATATTCTTCCTTTGCACATTCCTCTGAAAGGAGAATATTGTCATGGAATATTCCTTCCCTTTTGCACAATTGAACTTTGTTTTAATTTACAAAATATCCTTTTTTCTCACCCATGAGAATATTATGAGGAATATTCTCTCTCCTCCAATCATTTGAAAAAGGGAATATTCTCTCTTAGCTTCATATGTAGGTTAGCTTGTGAATTCTTAAGTTAACTTTTGACCTCTTGTATAGGTCAAAAGTGTGCTTGTTTGGAAGAAATGAGAACCCTTGATTAAATCTCATCTTGCATTCTCACCCGTTGATGAGAATACATGATCCATGCCTCCAATTTCCTCCATCCATGACCGTTGATTAGCTTTTTCAATATCAACCCTCCATTTCTCATTTTCTTTCCTATAAATAAAGCACTATTTGTAGATAAATGGATCCATATTTTTTAGCGAAAATTATGCTATTGAAATCACTCACACTCACACTCACTTTTAACTCACATTTTATCATATTTTAGTTTAAATTAGTTGCATAATAATTTAGCTTCCATTAATGGCTTCCATGATGCATCCATTTAGCTAATTAGATAATTAGGGTTTGAATATTTTTTTTTAAAATCTCATTTAGATTAGCTTAGCAATTGCATATCTAAATCAGTTTAGCATAAATCATTTAGATTAGCTTTTGCATCATACTCATTTTAGCATAAATCATGTTTTTAATCACATCTCACAGTAGTTTCATCGATTCTCCTCAATAGATTCAATTTTAACAAGCTCAGTGATCACAGGATTGGGAAAGGGTCATCGTTTCACATCAATATGACACCAATTCCAAAATGGGATAAGTTTCAAATGGGTTAGAATATACATTTTAAACATTTCCACAATTTAGAATGCGTTGTTTTAATTAATATTTAGTTTAACTTCAATTTGATTGATCATGTTTAGATTGAGTATTAGTGGCTTCATTATGCTTCGATTCTTCATAGATCAAACGTAATTGGCCCATACTAATATTCTCAGTCCACATTCCCAATTTGAAATTTCAATGCAATAGTACTGAACTTTTAGGAAAAAATAAAAAGTAGGTGAATGTCTAACCATGCTAAGTACAATTTTTTTTTTTTTTTTAAACTTTCAATACAAGTAGACACATGCCTAGATGTGATGCACTTTTTTTTATTATTTTTTTCCAAGTAAATAATTAGTTATGAATTTTTTATTAGAAATTTTTAAAAATATAAAAACTTGTTTGTCTGACCACCATAACTTGGTCAAAAAATTATGAAATTCATTTTTTTATCCTATAGTATGAGAAGCATAGAATGTGCCACATCTTTCAGATTCAAAAAGTGTGAAATCATTTGAGAATTATAGATGTTTTTCAATCAACCTATAAATCAGGACTCTATTCATAATGCATGTAAAACTCAATAATAATTATCTATTAAATTTAAAATAAGGTATATCTTATATCAATTTTTTTTTGACAAATTGTTCAATAAACTCTTTTTATTTCATCAAATTTGGATAAGAAAAGAATCATCAGTCACAAGGGAAAAATTTGGAAAACTAAAGAAAATTTAAAAACATTTTTTGTATTTTACTTTCCATGTATGACATCCCCAAGCCAAATCCCAAGGAAACCTAGAGGGAAATCTTGAACTTGCCGATTTTGTCAGAAAAAAAAAATGGATATTTGTTTTAAAAGAGTACCTAGTTAGAACATATATCCATTCAAAAAAGATATTTGTTCTAAATGGATATCCATTAGAATAAATATTACTATTTTTAATTTATTTTATATTATTATAATATAATAGATATATTAGATTAATAATACATAAAATATATAGTATATATTATACAATATATACTATATAGTGTATATATAATATAATATAATATATTATATATTATATACTACATTATAATATATAGAGTGAGAGAGGGAATGAGAAAGAGTTGTCTACGTAGGGTGGAATAGATAGAGGGAGGGAGAAACCAGAGAGAGAGAGAGAGAGAGAGAGAATTACCTAAGTAGGGTGGAAGGGAGATCTACTTGAGAGAAAGAGAGGCAATAGAGAGTTTATCTAGGTACTTGAGGGATAAGGGGAGGGAGAGACTTGAGAGGGAAAGAGGGGGAGAGAGAGGGAGGGAGAGACTTGAGAGGAGAGAGTTATCTAGGTATGGTGGGAAGGAGAGACTTGAGAGAGAGGGAGGGAGGGAGGGAGGGAGAGAGCTTAGAGAGAGAGATGGAGTGAGAGAGAGTTATCTAGGTGGGGTGGAAAGAAGAACTAAGAGAGAGAGGGGGAGAGAGAAAGTTATCTAGGTAGGGTGTGAGATAGAGATCTCAGAGAGAGGAGGACTTGGGAGGGATAAAGGGAAGGGAAAACTTGAGAGAGAGAGATATAGAGATTTTTCTAGGTAGGGTGGGAGGTGTAAAGGGAGGGAGATACCTAAGAGAGAGAGAGAGAGAGAGAGAACTTTATATGGATAGGGCACTTGAGGGAGAGACCTGAGAGAGAGGGATATAAAGTTATCTATGTAGGGAGGAAGGGAGAGACCTAAGAGAGAGAGGAAGTGAGATGGATAGAGGGAGGTAGAGACTTGAGAGAGAGAGGAAGGGAGTTACCTAGGTAGGGTGGGAAGGAGGGACTTGAGAGAGATATTTATTTAGGTGGGGTGGGAGGGATAGAGGGTGACAGAGACCTAAAAGAGAGAGAGGGAGGGAGGGAGGGTCAGATAGAGATATAGGGATAGATAGAGGGAGGGAGATATTTGAGATAGGGAGAGTTATTTAGGTCTAGGGTGGGAGAGAGAGATACTTTGAGAGAGATAGGGTGTGGGATGGATAGAGGGAGAGACTTGTTGAAACCAAAATTTTCATAAAAAATTCTAAAGATTTTATTACTTGAAATAAAAAATTCATACTATCATTTTTAAAAAAAGTCACTCTATTGCCATCCATGAAGTCAAAATAGCCTTTTACCACCATACCACTACCTCATTGAATACCCTACATAGCCCTCACCTCTTACCTCCTTACCATAGCCCCTTGCATAATAGCTTGTGGTATTACCGTAATAGAAGCTTACACTATACTCTATCACCTATACCCTTCACTGCTATACTGTGGAAGGTTAGAACTCAACCTGTGGTAGAGTGGTATAGTGAAGTTAGGTGATAAAGATGACACCCCTATATAGTGGAAGGGTAGAACAAGACCCACAGTAGAGTGGTACACTAGCGAATACTAATGAGAAGAGACACTACCATACCGCAGAGGGTTAAAACATAGCCCATGGTAAAGTAGTATACAAAGCAAAGTATTAAGAGCACACCATGGTACTACAGGAAGGAGAAAGGTGGTCTATGCTAGAGAGGTATACTAAATCATGGTAACAATATGTGTTGCAGTACCACAAGGGGTGAAAAGTGATGCGAGGTAATGCAGTAAGCAATCGTTGAAACATTTAAAGGAGGCTAGTCACATCAATCAACTTTATGAAATTAAGCTCAATGCAAAAGATTTGAATGATGTGTATTTAAGATTTGAGAGTTAATGTGGTTTGGTGTGGGAAATAAAAAAATTCAATTGAGATTTCTCATTCATAATAGCAAAGAATAAGTGCAGACGATCTTGAGGTGCAGAAGTGAAAGGAATTCTCCAAGGAAAACTATATTTTGGGTAAGATCTATTCACTACTCATTGAATTTATAACAATGGCACCAAAGAAAGCAGAAGTAGGAGGTAAGAAAGATGAAGCTAAAACTAGTAAAACCTCTTTAAAGTCATCATTGCTTGCTTTATTGCCTATTTCAATAGATAAGGGTCCAAAAAAGCTCTTTAGAGATTTAGCTCAGGGGTGTAGGGACCCTATTATTCATCAATCTGGGTGGAATTTGTACTGGTATTTTTTATAGGAACAGAAATGACAAGGTCCTGGCATCAAACATGTGGACATTGACTTGGCCAAATTGGTAGTTCCAAATGTCCTCATTGACATCAAGTTGATTAAATCCCTATCCAATAGATACCATGCCCCAACCAAGAATGTTAAGCTCCCAAATGGTGGGTGTTTAATAGATATTTCAAGAGAAGCCATTATTAAGTGTTTCAACCTGAACAAACAAGTTGATATAGAAGTGAATTTTGGAAAATTGGAACAAGAGTACAAAAGGTTAAGGAGAACTTATAGGAGTGATGAGCTTCCCCTGCACATGAAAAGGGGTGATAATAATAGAATACTTCCCATCCCCTCCTAAAAAGTAGAGCCTTCCCTAGTATCTAATTTTTGGGTTTACTTCAAGAACACATATCATGCATTGTGTCAAATTCTTAGGATAGATGCAGAGGACAATATGTCAGTAGGATTGATGAGGATGGATATGATCATTTAGCATCTAAAACCAAACATGGAGTTTTATTTTGCATACGTGATTGAAGAAGAAATATATGATGGCTTGTTGCAAGTCAAAGAGACTAAGGCTCCCATGTCTTTTAGAAAATATTCTTTGTTATGTCATTTAGTTATGTATCAAAATGAAACAAAATGGACTAAAAGGATGAAATTATGCACACAAGAGAGTGGATTTATACTCCTTGTATAGAATTGGTGCTACATTTGGGATAGTAGGTGCACTAAATGTTATTTTGTTGTGTTTTGAGATGATCTTATTGTTAGAATAATTGCTGCCCTTGGTTTTTCAACACCAAGGTTGCCACAATCTTTTATGGATGTAATGAGACCAATGCAATATAATCCAGACCAATGCTATACTCACAATTATGCTGACTTGTTCCTTATTCCACAACATACTATTCTCAGGGTGTACAGTTGTTACCAAGCACAACATATTTTACCAAAATGTCTACCTGCTAGAATATGCTTTTTGGAGTTCATGTGGTAGATGCTTTGGATGGAGCATGATTTAATGAAGAATCAAAGAAAAGGAACTTTCTTTCCTAATTTAATAGTGTCCAATGAGGATTTTTCTATTAGATGAGACATGTTAGAAGAGCTATAAAGATTCATGAGAGTCAATTATTGCCTCAAGTCCAAAAAAGAAAGAGTATTCAACCCAGAGGGTCACATTAATATGTTCAGGACTTTGCTGACAAAAAGGGCCATATCTCATGTATTTGACCTTGAGGAGGATGTAATAAGGAACTTGGTATATTTTTATGATGTATTCCAGATGAGAAAGAGATGGATAATGATGATGAGGTGGGAAGATCAGAAAAAGGAAAAGAATAAAAGTTTTAAAGGGTTTTTTTAGATGAACCCAATCTTCTGAAAAGGATGTAGATGATCCTTGGAAAATTTGATGAATTTTATAAAAGGGCTCAAGATGAGGGGTTAATTCCACATCCTACACCAAACAACCACCACACAAAGAATCCACAAATCATACACCACCTCCATCACCTACACATCTATCCCCTCTATTTCCCACACATGAACCCCAAGCTAAGAAACAAAAGTTTGAATCATTAGTTGATTATGGATCTAGTGATGATGGGGAGTAAGAAGCAGTATTGAATCTAACTGAAATGAAGGAGGTGGCAAAGCAGTAGATAATTCAAGATCCCCATGATCCAAAAATCAAAATATTAGAGGAAGGTATTGATGAAATTCAAGATGATGAGAGGGTAGTTGCCTCTCCAAGGTTTATGGAAGATGACAGTTTTATTAACACTAATGAATTTAAATATTTTTGGATCAAGATGAAAATGAAATAGTTTGATGAAAGGTTAAAGATAAATCTCATAGGATCATATGATGCAAAGCAGGCTAAATTTCAAGCCCAAACATTGTTAGAATTGAATATTGATAATATCAATGTTACCCCCAGCAAGCAAGAGAGTTAGTTCTAAAGAGTGATATGTTGATCATACGAGGTATGGAGTTATCTAAGGTGTTTCTCTTGGACCAGATTAGAGCACAAGATGACCCAATGTTGGCTGAAAACTTTGACTCAAAGGAAGGTGTATCAGGAATAGGGTATAACCCCACAACTCAAACCCTTTCCTTATGGATGAAGCAAAAGATCACAAGAAAGCCCAGAGTCCTAGATGTGGTGTAGGAAATGAGGGGGTAAGCCAAGGTGAGGAAAATGAAGGATACAACTCCTACAGAGGTTGCAACCATAACTATGTATTCAACAATGTTCACCAAAGATGTGGTGGAGAACATGGAGAAGAAAATAACTGAATATGAGAAAAGACTAAAATTGTCAAATGATGAAGTAAACAAATTGTTTATTGAAAATGTCAATTTGAAACAATAATTACAATAGGCTACAATAGTGACAGGGGATGAGATAGTTGTTTATCACCACCTATTCAAGCTGAAGACCCACAGATACAATAGATGAAAGAAGAAATTGATAAGCTGAAGAAGAAAAATATGGAAGATGTCAAGTGTCACATCTTGGATACCTTGAGAAAAATATTGGAGCATAGAATTGAGATATTGAAGGAAAAAATAGGTGGAGTACATGAAAGCTTTAGCAATCTAGTTAAAGCCTTGGAATAGATAAATGCCAATTCCCATATCCTTGAGGAACTCTAGAAAAGGTGGTAGCCTACTTATCACATTCTAACTACTCTCTACAAGGAAAAAAAAAGGGATCTAGATGCCCCTCCAAGACTCAAGGATACTCAAGAAAGAGTGAAGGGGGTAATTGAGGAGCACACATATTTAATAGATATGAGGAAGAAGCTGGATAATAGAAGGAATGCATTTGATTCTATAAAACACATGTTCAACCCTTTAGTCAATAAAGATGATAATCAACTAAAAGGGGTGGATGAGTAGAAATGTGAATTTGATGAGATGGTCTCTTAGTGTTTGACACACATACAAAATTATGGGGATATCAGCCTTGACAAGTTTAATACTTTGCTTGATGGAATTATAATACTAGACAATGTATACATGAAATTTGTCGTAGATTTTAGGAACTTGCTCGATAATAGATGGAAGAGTCATCTCACAAGTCTTACTGTTGCTCAAGAATTCAAATGGCCAAATGATTTGACAATAAGTAAATGGCAGAAGAATTATCTGGGCTTGGATGAGGATTGATCATCATCATTACAAGGAAAGATTAATCATACAGTAAAGGCTTTTCACAAGTCTTAGATGGCCATAGGCTTTTTACTTGAAGACTAATGGATTAGAGCATATGTCTATTTTTAATTATTTTAGTTATGCTTAATTTCATGATTATGTTTTGTTACCAAAAGACATGACCTTTAGTTGGAAGCTTGTTGCCTCTCATTTAAATTTGAGAGACCAAGAACAAAAGGAGACATTAGATTAGAAATAGGAGAAAATAGTAAGCAAATAGGGATAAGGTCTACATTTCAAAAGACCATGATGCATGTATGAAATTTCTGAGATATCAATGAAAGAGCTTTGATTTTGTGGTGTCATTTTGGTATCAATTGTTTGTTGAAATAATTGGAAATATTATCAAGATGTCTCCAAGATTGATATTTCTTTATTATTCAAATTGATATATCATGTATATACTCAATTTATCAATGCACATTTGTTGCACTTGTGTGGTATGATTAATTGGTTCTTTCAAGTAAAGATTAAATCCTTCTAGTCATTCACAGTAACTTGGAAGTGTCATTTGGATCACTAAGAAGAACTTGGTAATTACATTCTTGCATGTTTATACAGGTTATAAACTAATATTTGTATTCCAAACAATTATAATTTCTTCCAAATAGAAGCCACTCATCCTAGACTTTCATCTGACACCGTTCTACCCAACAAGGCACTGGTCTCACCCATTTTATTTATTTAGTTTTATCTTACCAAATACAAACTTCACATCTATTAACTGAACATATTGATATTTACCTTGATATTGCTTATACAATTTATACCAATTAGGATTTCATCTCTCCACTTCCAATTTCCATTGTGGATAGATTTCTTAAGTAGGAAACACATAGTCTAAGTTTGCTTTACTTGCATAGGTGTACGCACCTAGGTTTGGTAGATCCTAAAGAGAAGAAGGTTCAAATTCATCATTTGGCCTTGTATGTTAGCCAAGAATGTATCAAGAGATTTGCAACTTCTTGTGGTTTCAAACAAACATTTTTGAGACCTAACAATTTGGCGACTCTACTGGTGAGTCAACTTGGAGTCAAGGCCTTTATCATAGAGTCAAAAATCTTACAAAGACTCTACTGGGAATAAAAAATTATCTAATTTTCTCACTTCTGTATAAGTGAGTGGCAACTCTGAATAAATATATAATACACATCAAAAGGAATAAGATCTAAAGTTCAAACAATGCAAGGCAGATGATTCCTATATAAAGGAGGTCCTAGTGATAATAGTAAATGGACACATAAGAATGATAAGGGTAAGAAGGCATCTGATGACCTGTGTATGAAAATTAAGGATAAAGCATCAAAACCTCACTTTGATACATATAACCATTATGATACATTGCCAAATTAAAATAGCTCAACAGGAGAACCTCATATTCCTAAGGAGAAAATGAATCCTTTCTCTTAGCCAGATCCTAAGAAAGAGGTTGAATTCATGGTTGAACTTGAGGTTGAAAGAGTTAGACAACAACAAGAATATGATCATAAAATGAAATTACTTGAAGGGAATTAGAATAAGCCTATTGATAATATAACCCTTGAAGAAAATTATGAATTTATGACCAAGGAGGAATTAAATGCACAATTGGAGTATGAAACAAGAAATGGAGAGATCAAAAGTAGAGTATGAACAAAGGCTCCAAGTGATAAAAGAGCTCCAGGATTTGAAGTTGCAAAGAGCCCAGTTTGATGCCCAAATAGCTAACCTCCCAAAATATATACCACCTCACAGGAAAGGGAATAATAATCTTGGACCTCCAAATCTGCCAAAAGCACCACAAAATCAATAAGGGAATTAATAATGATAGCCAAATGTTCCACCTAAAAATCTATCACAACATCTAAATGCTCAAACACCCCATGTCCAACAATATATGCCACCACCTCATGCACAATACAACAATCCATTCGTAACAATACTAGCATCCTTATGACCCACATCCTTAGCATTACACAACCATGATTAGGCAATTTGACTTAACAGGATTCCAAATATATCCTTACCCCATAGATAGTTGTTGGAGAGGTCTTGTCCCAAAATTTATAGGAAGTAGTGCAATCACAGCTGAGGAAAACTTAAGGAATTTTAATTCTTTTATTCAAGACCTAGATATGTAGTATGAAGACATATAGATGAGGTTATTTATGATGTCATTAATTGAAGAAGCAAGAGATTGGTTTAAAATTTTACCAACAACTTCTATTACTTCAATTCAAGAGTTTTATGATTAGTTCCTTGAATAGTATGGGAACCAATGTGCACCATAGTTTTCCTTGCATGAATTGGTTAGCATCTAGAAATATCAGAATGAGTTGGTCTATGACTTCAACCAAAGATTATCCAAACTGCATAATAAGATACCACCTGGATCTAAGTTAGTAGACCCTAGTGCATTGAGCATTTATCTAAAAGCATTTGATCCAAATATAGGCTATAAGCTTAGAAATAGGTGTCCCAAGCATTTAGCTGAAGCTCGAAAAATAGCATTGCCTATTGAAAATAATAGAAAGGCTGTTGGGATGATAAGTAAGAGAGATAATCCTAGGGTCCCCCAACAATTCAATAACCCTTTGAATAGACAATAAAATACATACATAAATGAGACGCTGAGGTTACATGACATACCTTACAATACAAACTAGAAGGATGGAAATCCAGTGATGGATAGGCCTAAGAATAAAGAGACTCCTAATCCTTTAAAGAAGAGAGGAACATACATGGTAAAAAATAATCCTTGGTGTCAAGTTTGTGACTTGCCACATTCCCTTGATCATTGCATTGTTGCTCAATTAGTGCAAGAAGAAGAGATGCCAGCATAAAATTAAGAGAGAGATAATAAAATTTATTTAACTTCCCACAACCTTCATCCCATTGAGTAAAAATATTCAAATTCAGAGGAAGAAGGCTATGAATATGATGTTGTTAACCAGAAATACAACATACATATTGTTAGAAATATATGCCTCAATCTCACAGGCTGAAACCTCTATTAGAGCCAAGTCGATGTGACATCCATTGTGTCTGGCTGACTAGTAGTTGAAACCTTGTTGAATAGTTCTGGTCATTGTGACCTTGCTTCAGTCTTACCGAAGGATCCTATCACTATGACATTTCATTCAATGTGACTTTTTTATCTCTCACCACCCATGTAGATCTCTTACTGATTGTTGGTGTTTATCGAATATCGGGGAGACTTGGCCAAAAGGTTTATGTTTCGGTATGAAGTCTTATCGATATGAATGTCTCACTAATAGTTATCTTTTGGAGTCATTGGGGTAACGAAAGGGGTTGCTATGAACTCTTGGTGAAATACATTTGTCTCACCGATGTTGTGGGATGCATTCGATATGACTCTTGGCGAATGGTGGTCTCATGGTAACATGGAGGTCTCGGTGTGAAGTCTTAGTGATGAACGAAGTCTTTCCAATGGTGGAACATTGTGGTGTGACTTAAAGACTTCAGAGTAACCTCTCAATGATAGTGGTCTATCTTGCCAACTAATGAACATTTCAAAGTAACTTTTGAACCTTGGTATGAACTCTTAGTGAAAGACAATTTTCTTGTCGATGGGAATTCTATTGTCTATGTGAATTTGGAGCTTCAATATTATGTCTTACTGATAGTGATAAGTCTTGGTGATAGTGATACAAGTGATGATCATAAGTATGAGGTCTTGGTGACACGAAAAAGTTTGTGTGATAGCTTTCTGGACTCGGTATAACATCTTGCCAATAGTATGGACTCTTGGCAATATCGAATGCTGGTTTTGTGGCATCGAGGAGACACGGTCAGTGTCTCACTGACATGCCAACACAAGTTGAACATCTTTGATAGAGTGAAGACTATCCTACGTGGCTTGTGTTTGACCAATCAGAGAAGCCGAATGGGAACCGCTAGCAGTTGGACTATTGTGACCGTTACTAAGAGGAAGATTGACAGACCATGGGCATCATGGATATACTCAGGAATGGAAGATGTTGATCAGCTCGAATGTTGGATTGCTTGATGGATGTTCAATGAACTATAGATGAATTTTTCAAAGTGTATCAATGAAAATTCTATTATGAGAAGATTGTAACTTGAATGTTTCCTATACAAGGTTGATCACTATGAAAGCAATTGTAAACTAACATCAGAAAGAAAATTCATAACTCTATATGTAATCTTAATTACTGTAATACAAAGTGACTTCTCTTGGTGTGGTGGGTTTTTCTCCCATAAGGGTTTTCCCACGTAAATCTGGTGTTCATATGTGTATGTCTAATTCTTTGTTTCTATTATCTCTTTCAAGTGAATCTTAATTGGACTGTAATTGTAAAATCTAAAAGAGTCTCTGCATTCTTCCTTGAGATTTTGACGTTAGGAGAGTTGTTTCCGCACCTTAGCTTTCCTTACAAGTGGTATCAGAGCCTGGCCAGTTGTGTTATCCTTGTGGGTATGTTGGGTTTTTTGAGTCAATTCTATTTAGTGGGAGTCTTGTAGAAATTTTGTAATTCTAATTACAAATTGAGATGGCTAGCACATTAAGAAAGATTGAAATAGAGAAATTCAATGGCAAAAATTTTGAGTTGCGGAAACTCAAAATGGAGGATCTCATAATGGATCATGATTTGTGGCTTGTTATGTTTGGAACGAAGCCTACAGGCATGAAGCAAGAAGATTGGGACCTTGCAGATAGAAAGTATAAGGGGCTGATAAGGCTCTGTTTGGCAGACTCCATCCTTCTGAATGTGCATGAGGAGAAGACTGCATCTTCCTTGTGGAAGACACTAGCATCTATTTATCAAGGGAAGTCCTTGGTGAATAAACTATTCCTGAGGAAGAAGTTGTACAATTTTAGAATGTAGGAAGGAGGGTCTATGGCTGATCATTTGAACACATTCAACATGTTGATTGCACAGGTAACATCTGTTGGTGTAAAGATTGATGAAGAGGATCGATGTATGCTTTTATTGTGTTCTTTGCCAGACTCTTGGGATCACTTGGTGATGGCTATTGGGAGTACAACATCCAATTTCAAGATGGAAGATGTTGCTTCTTTGCTATTAGAAGAGATGAGAAGGAAATCTTCTGAGATGGTGAAGTAGGCTCTTGCTATTAGAGGCAGATCAAAAGAAAAAGAAAAGAAGAAGGAAAAGAAATCCAAATCCAAATCAAAAGGGAGATCAAAGTCTCCTCACAAGAAGTCCAAGGTGAAATTCTAGAATTGTGGGAAACCTGGTCATGTCTGAAAGGATTGCAAAGAGGAGAAAAAGAAGAAGAACTCTTTCGACAATGATTCTTCTCAGAGTGATGTAGATGCCTTCATTGTAGCCTATTGGCGTGTCTGAATGGCACAACATGTAAATAGGATATTGCTATAATGTTTCTCCTAAAAGAGAAAGAGTAGCACATGGATACCTTAGCTCCTAAGGTCTTGGTAGTTTGTTCTCAACTGTGCTGACTTAAGTCAATGGTTGATGTGAACTATAATGTTCAAGGGGCCTACTGGTGTTGAGCTTCTAGATTGTTCTAAGATGAAACATAAACTTAAACCTACTTTAACCAGGGTTTTAAAGAAACAGAAAAAGATAGATCAAAGCTTTGGAACAAAAAAGAATGTTAATTAATCCTACTTAACTAGACTTGTTACCTTTCAAGGAATTGTTAACTAAAACTACAGAAAAAAATTAACTTGTGATTAACACAGTTTCATTCATCCACAGTGCTGATTTCAATAACAAATTGAAAGTTACCATTTAAACAAAACATAAAACAAGATTTCATTCCTTGAAAGCTTCTCAAATTAAATGATTAACTCAAGATAAATACTAATCTGGAACACAACATGAAGTAGATTTAAATCTGGTTGCTTCTACTACTAGTGAAATAGATAAGCAACATTTACAATTCTGGCACAATCACCAGTGTACAGAAAATCCATGTTTTCAAATTGTTTCCCTCTACACTAAGAAGACTTGAGAAAAATACATTATTGTCCATGCTCAATCTAACTCCTACTCTACTGCTACTCTTAAGTTTCTCTACTTCTTAGAAAATTCCTATTGTTCTGAAAACTATGTCATTATGTATTTTTTTTTACTAACTCCCTTCTAACCCCTTTACAAAGAGGACAAAAATTCAATATATACATAATCTCGCAGAAAGAATGCGCTGGCTCCTATTTTAGGGTTTAAAAAATATTCGTTCATTGCAAGAGGGTTAGCACTTAGATATTTTTGATAAAGTTGATTCTCCATTAAATGTGAACCCCTGTTGTCCACATTGGTGAAGGATTGTCCTCAGGAGATGCATTTAGATCTTTTTGAATAGCATTTACTTCTAGTCTCCATGTCCATCTTCAAAATTCCTTGAAGGGCTGATTTGAATGCTCTAAAGCATTATCATAAATTCCAATTTTTCTCTTTGCTAGTAGACCTCACAGCTGTATTAGGAATTTGTGGTGCCTTACTCTTTTTTTCCTTTTTCCTTGTTCTAGATCTCTTTGCATGTTGACCATCTCTAGAAGCAACATGAGATTTCCCATTTAGATCTCCACACCAGTGTTCATCGAGCTACTCCATCGGCTCTTTCACAGAGAAATCCACACCGATTGCATTCTATTGGCCCTCTCCATAGAGGCAATCAATTAGTCAAACTATCACCGGTCCACCCCCTGAATTCCTTCTAGTTGGTGGAACAAAAGCCACGCTAGATTCCTGGGTAGTCAAAAGTGGTCCACATTAAATCGCATGCTAGTGAGACACTAATCGTGTCTCCTCGATGCAATTATGCCTCTCCTAGCAACTATCGACATAACATATGATAGTCAGCAAGACCTTATAGCAAGCTACACAAGCCATATTGATATCCACAGTGGTTGCAAAGAAAATCATCATCGGCCAGAAGTTAGGGCGAGCTCTCGGGAGATATACTGCAGTGCCTCCTTCCATCGATGAGACATCTACATTTGGCAGGACATCCCAGCGAAAGCAAAATGTTTAGTCAGGTGTCTCTCCAAGCTCATCTTGTGAACAAAATTTGGTGAGACAATATCGGGTCAAAAAGAGGTTACCTCGAAGCCACTCCACCTTGGTGAGACCATCACACTCAGGGAGACATCTCCCTGAGTCCATTCCTATTTCCTCAAGTTCCAGCCCCTTTTGTTTCAGTAATACCTCTTTAGGTTGGTGGGACATCATGACGAGCCTCATAATCCTTCGGTGAGCTCATTTTATGTCGAGGAGACTCCCATCAATCAGTGAGATATCATGTTGAGTTCTTCCATTTTCCTCAGGCTCACTTCACTTCGGCAAGACCCTGCTTGGTCGGTGAGACCTTTTGTCATGCTCAAAACACTATACCAAGGGTTTCACCAGTCGACAAAAGATCACGGGGTCAGCCAAACATTAATCCAAACTCAAGATCTTTTGGTGAGCTCATTTCACTTGGGTGAGACTTCATTCTATTGGCCAGACGTCATAGCGATATTGTACCATGTTGGTGACACTAGCTCCTTTTGCCAAGACACTACACCAAGACCATCATTCACTGTCGGAAAGACCTCATGGCAAAAGAAATCTCTCCCAATGAAACCTTATATCGAAGGCACCATTCCTTCGGTGAGACATCACCCAGTCACCGAGACTTCATAGCAATGCAACTTCCTTTTCGCCGGGACTTTCATTCGGGAACCCCATGCCAAGAGTAAACCACTCTCCCCAATGACATTCCATTTCGGCAAGAGTCCACCCTGTCAGTGAGACTTCTTGTTGATGCTACCCTCTTGTCACCAAGACCTCACCCCTTTTGGCAAGACGTTATGCCAAATGCATAATCTTTTAGTGAGGGCTCCTCCAATTGGAGAGATACATAAAGACTCACAATGACAGGGATGTCTAGGCAACTGCTGAGCTTCAAATGAATAGAATGCACTACCAGTCGGCAAGACAACTGCAGGGTCTTGCCGACTTTCTTCTTAGAGGGATTTTATGCCCAACTAGATTGGGGGATGCTTTCTGACTAATCTCCTTGAGAAATATCATCATGTGCATGATTTAATCCTATGAAACAAGGTCTCCATTAGTCCTCTGAAGCATATAAAATATGCTACTATTCATCATTCCTTCAATTTTAACAAAAGGAAAGCTAACTCTGAGTGAGGGAGAACCAAAACCAAATCAGACAGAACAAAAAGACAAAGTTAGGAGGAAAAACAGAAGAAATCCAAAGAGCAAAGCAAATAACCAAAGGCAACAAAAACAAAAGAAAAAAGGGGGGACCCATTTTGTTCCAAAATAAAATGGGGTGGTTATGCAAGGAATAACAAATGGCGACTTGGCTGGGGAAATGGTTTAACCATTTTCAAAAAGATGAAGGATTCAACTACCCAAAACTCCTAGTTTATGAACATCACAACTTCAGTTGGGCTAGTTTTAACAACCAAGGTTGAGCTAGAATCTCAAATGTGATTCAACACTGGCTACCCCCGAATCTATGTGTCTGTTTGATGGTGCATTGTCCTTGTACAAATTTTTCTTCATCTTTTGAACAACAATGTGCAAGATTTGAACTACATGAGTTGATTCCTTTTAGCTATTGTGCAATGATATCCCAGGCATTGGTCTGCTGCCAGTCAGGCATCCATAGCCCCAACGGAGATACCTCTAGTTTTCTCATAGCATTTCTCTACTACCATTCAGGCATCCATAGCCTCGGTAGAGGTACTAGAATTACCCATTCATATTGAGTCCTCTTTTCTCATTGATAGTTCTTTTTTTTTCTCTTAGAGTTTCAAACATTTCATTCAATTTTTTTTTTCAATATGTCAAATGTTAGACATCTGTCCTAGGTTGAAAACTACCATGGACCTCATAACAGTATTTGGGAATCATATTTTCACTCAAATCTTACAACACTATCATCCTAGTACAAATATATCAGTATAAAAAGAGAAGATCTTGACAATTTGTGACAGATTCAGAGGTGGTTAATGAAGATTGCTTACTTTGCACCTTGATTTCAAGACTTTCCACAACTCTTATTGAAAATGGGCATAAAAAAAAGATTTTAGGACAAAATCACCTAAACAGAAAACTTGAAAATATCTTAACCACGTCTCTCCTAATAACCAGAGCATACTTTAGATAACAACCCACTATTTAAAGATGGAAAGAATAGATAAGCCCCAAAGAACAAAACATGACAAAGACCAAACATCAAAGGAAATGAAAGAACAAAAAGAAATAACACACAAACAACAACATAACTATTTACACTTAGAAAAACAAATTATTTACGGGTAGTGCAGGATCATCATGAAAAAAACAGGCCCTTAAGTGGCAAAAAATTTAGAAAAATTAGTGTTAGGCAACTTGACGTAAATATTTGAATAAGTTATCTATATTATTTCAAAAATATGTAAGAATATAATTTGTAGAAAATTGAATGTAGTTTCTAAAATACTAGGTTTATTTAAAAATAAATAAAATCTATTTGGTGAAAATTTGAAATTTCAATGTACTTAAATTTCAGGGAAAAAGAAGTAGGTGTCTGTCGACCACCATAAGCAAAATAAAATGATAATATTTTTTGTAATATTTTATATATAAGTAGAGGACTCATGTCGGATGTGATGCATATTTTTTGTAATTTTTTTCCAAGTAAATAATTAATTATGAATTTTTTATTACAACTTTTAGAAAATATAAAAACTTCTTTATTTGACCACCTTAACTTGGTCAAAATTCATGAAATTTAATTTTTCGTTTTTAATCCTATAGTATGTGAAGCATAGAATGTGACACATGTTTTGATTCAAAAATATGATATGCTTAGATGTTTTTCAATCACCTATCGATTAGGACTTTAGTCGTAATTCTAATAGAAAATGAATAATAATTATTTATTAAATTCAAATTAAATCATAATTTATATTTTTGGAAAGCTGAGAATCTCCTCTAAAAACCCTTTTCGTTTCATTAATTTTGGGTGAAAAAAAGGTCATCAGCCACATACCCTACAAATATTGCCACTTTTTGGCACACCATGATCCTGCACATAGCCTTACACAAAGAGCAGCAAAATATTCACATAGAGGACAACATTATTTACATACAGAGATTATTTACAAGCAGAAACATAGAAACTATTTACACAAATGCACTGCCCAATAGAAATACCAACTTCATGACTCAAAATAGTGTTTAAGAAACTATCCATTGATAGGAAATGGAATAGGTTCTCTAGTTAGACTACTCAACTGGAAAGAATTCTCTCATAGGATCTCTGCAACTTGATAAGGACCTAACCAAAGGCTATCAAATTTCTGGTGACTTCCCTTCTTTTCACTAGCCTTATCCCATAGTAGCACAAGGTCAGATATTCTGAAAGCCTTGATTTTGGCTCTTTTTTCAAACCAATGTTTGAAAATAGCCTGGTGTCTAAAGAATTTATGCAAGGCGACATCCCTCTGTTCTTTTAATTTTAACAAGGTAGCTAATCTTATTTCTATCCTATGATCGCTAGAGTAGAATTTTTGCATAAACTCAAGGATAGGTATTTGCAAGTGAATAGGGAACACAAGCTCTTGTTCATACACTAGTTTAAATGGTGAAATTTTTAAAGCAACCTTGATTCTAGTTCTATCTGCCAATAATGCAAACCTTAGCTAGGTGTGCCAATCCTAAGGATTGTTTTCCAACAATTTTTTAATCACCCTAAGAGATTCTTATTGGTTGACTCTGCAACTCCATTTCCTTGTGGGTAATAGTTTGAAGAATACTTTAAAATAATTTTGTGATCATATTCCCATGAAATGAACTCAACAGAAGAAATTCATACCATCATTTTCATAAAAATTCACTCTATTGTCATCCGTGAAGCCAAAATAGCCTTTTACTGCCATACCATTACCTCATTGAATACTGTACATAACCCTCACCTCTTACCTCCTTATTGTAGCCCCTTGCATAATAGCTCATGGTATTATGGTAATAGAAGCTTACACTATACTGTTGGATGTTGTGGATGCGTTACTGATATGTGGTTGTCATTGATGTCAACACTATTAGGATTTGGTCTATTGAAGGATGTACATGTTGAGGATATTGAGAAAATTGAAAAAAGAAAGTGTTCCAGGTTCCTAGTGGAACTATGTAGGTCAGGAAGGCGTCTTGTTCTATACATTGAAGATCAATTGCTATCGACTAAGGGGTTTAATTTTGAGAATATCTAGATCATCTACCAGAAGTTTTAGAGGTTTCCGTGTAGATTTGATTGTGTTGTGGTCTGACAATATTTCTATGGTCTCTATTAGTGTTCCTGATTGAAGTTTGTGTGATTGTGGTAATTCTAGTTGTTTTGGATGTTTCTCTATTATTTCTTGGTGTTCTTGGATGCTTCTAGATCATTCTCCATCATTCTTATACATCCACATTGATCAGTGTGCTCATGGTCGAAGATTTTTTTTCCTTTGCATGTTTGAGTTTTCATGTACCTATCCAACATGATGGCAGTAACATGTTTTGGATCCTTGAAAAATAAAATTTGAATGTTTGGCATGCTTATAAATATTGTTTACTATCACATCATTATTTGTGTTGATGGTGTTTAGATGCACATTGAAATATTAATTGTAAATTTGGGTAGACATTGCAAATATGTTTTTTTTTTTGGTTGACTAAGGTGTTGATGTAATCTCATGTAGCGGATATATAAGAGAGATTGTTTCATTGATACAAAGTTTGTTTCATGTTCTAGATGTGCTCCTATGTGTGTATGTGCAAATATCATTTGATTGTAGAGCAGAGTGTGAAGAAGATTGAGCGAAGTGTGAAGTAGTTTGAGTGAAAAGTGAAGGAGTTTTCTATGCTTAATTGGAATTGTAATTAGGCTTGTGTAGAAGCTATTTTCTTAGTTCATACCCTCTAGATTTCATCCTATTCTGTATTGTTGGGCAGTGAGCCCCTTTTGTAACTAAGTAGTGAGCTCTAGGTAGTGTGCTTGAATGCATGTGCATTCCCCTATTTTTTTATCATACTTTTCACAGGGTATAATATTGTGGACTAACATCCACTGTGGTTTTTCCCCTAACAAGGTTTCCATGTAAAAAATCTTAGTGTTCTCTATTTCTCTGATGTGTTAACTTCTTATTCATCAGATCTAAGATTAAGTTAAGTAAAGTTTGAATTTTTTTATTATTTTGTGACAATTTATTCACCCCCCCTCTCATTTGTCTATCCTTGTTTTTCCAACAATTGGTATCAGAGCAGGTTCCTTTGGAGAAGTCTAAAAGCTTGAAGGTGATCTAAGATAGCAACATACAAGAAGGATAGTCCTAGATTTGATGGAACTAACTACTCACTATGGAAATTTAGGATGCAATGTCACCTAAGGTGTATTGGTGAAGCTTTTTGGAAGATTACAAAAGATCCATATGTTATTCCTCAGAATAGTCCCTCCACTACTGATGATATCAAAGAAACTAAAAATAATATCAAGGCTATTAAAGCTTTGGTGAGTGCTCTGACAAATTTAGAGATGGAAAATATGATAGGACTATAGATAGCTCATGTGATTTGGATGAAACTGAAAACTTTGTATGAAGGAGATGCACAAGTGAAGATGGATAAGATACAAAGTTTGAAAGGAAAGTATGATAATTTGAAGATGGGTGAAGACAAAAAAATCACTTTTTTTATGCAAAGAGTAAATGAAATAGTGATGGGTATTAGATGTTTCGATGGTTCTCTGGATGAGGATAAAATTGTGGCTAAGATACTTAGATGTTTTCATCCCTCCTAAAAAGTGAAGGCTCACACTATTGAAGAGCTTAGATCAGTAACAAAGATGACAAGAAACATGCTAGTTGGCAAGCTTGCTGCTTTTGAATTAAGTGAATTTGGTGAATATGTTCTAAAGACTGAATCTACATTCAAGGCTACTATATCCAAAAGTAACAAGCAAGGATATAGTTCAGGAGAATGTTCTAGAAAGACATCCAAGTATGATGAAGAACCAAAAAACCTTGAAGATAAAGAAAGAGAGGTAGAAGAATTAGAAGCACTGATTGTAAAGAAAGAAGGTAGAGGAAAAGGTAAGTATGAAGGAGTGTTTCCTATTAAATTTTTTGCTTGTAGTAAAATAGGTCATTTTACATCAAGATGTCCTAAAATAGTTCCTAGATCTAAGCCTAACAATTCTAGACTCTAAAATAAATGTTACTTTTTTGAAGGAGTGGTTGATGATGAGTCTAATAAAGATAATGGAAATGAAGATGAATGGGTTTTCATTGCTACCATTGAAAATAGTCCTGTGGCTACTGAATCTGCTAAAGATGAGAAAAATATTTTGGCCCAAGTTAAAGAAAAGGATGAGTGGGTTATTGGGAGTGGATTCTTACATCATATGACTGGTGAAAAAAAACAAATTTTTAAGTCTAGGTGTTGTAAGATTTGGAGACAACAATGCTTGTGTGATTCATGGTAGAGGTTCTATTTGCCTTGGTGTTAAGGATAACACTGATGATGTTCTTTATGTTGAAGGCTTGGAGAACAATATTTTGAGTGTTGGATAGATGGTGGACAAATGATATGATCTACAATTCAAATATGGAAGATGCAAGATACGTGGAAGTTCTGCAAATATGATTGCTATAGGTAGAAAGACAAAAGGTAATATTTTTCACTTGAATTCTGCTAGTGGGATTTGTTTAATTGCTCAAGTAGATGAAAGTTGGTTGTGGCATATGAGGTTGTGTCATGTAAAGTTTGATAACATTGTTAAGGTAAGTTCCTCTCAAGCAGTAAGAGATCTACCTAAGTTAGTGAAGCCTGCTAACACAATTTGTAAGGAGTGTCAGATAGGTAAATAGACTAGAGTCTCCCTCTAGAGAAAATAGTTTCATTCAAATGATTTGTTGGAGCTGCTACATACTGACCTTTGTGGTCCCTCCAGAGTTAGAAGTATTCATGGAGAAAGGTACTTTATGTTGATTATCGATGATTACTCTAGAATGATATGGGTTTCCTTCTTAAGAGAAAAATGTGAAGCACTAGAAATGTTCACAATTTTCAAGTCTATTGTAGAGAATGAGAAAGGTCTGAAAATCAAGTGTCTGAGATCTAACAAAGGTGGTGAGTTCACCTCTAGGGAGTTCAACTCTTTTTGTGAAGAACATGGAATTAGAATAAAATTATCTGCTCCTCGAACCCCCCAACAGAATGGAGTTGTAGAGAGAAAGAATAGAACAATTTTGGATGCTGCTAGAACAATGATGATAGAAGAAAATGTGCCCCAGATCTATTGGAGTGAAGTTGTAAGCACTGCTATGTATATTTTAAACCGGGTAAGTGTTAATGGTAATTCTAGTAAGACCCCTTTTGAGCTATGGTTTGGTTATAAGTCTACTGTTAAATATTTCAAGATCTTTGGAAGAAAATGTTATATCAAATGAGATGATGATATAGGAAAGTTTTATGCAAGAAGAGATGAAGGAATATTTTTAGGTTACTCTACTAAAAGCAAGGTCTACCATTGCTATAACAAAAGATTGAGAAAGATGGTTGAGATTGAAAATGTTAGAGTTGATGAGGACTCTGCCAAATCATCCAGATTATGATTCAAATGAAGACAATACAAGCCAAGGGAAGAATTCTCAGACACATAACCAACTTCAAATTATTCCATATGTTCCGGTAAAGAAACCTTAATTTGTTTTGATAAATCAAGTAAGTCAGGAAGCATAGAAAAGTGCAAGTGTACAAGAAAGATTAGAAGAACCAGAAGCTCGTGAAAGTCCCAAAAATCCAAGGTATTTAAAGCTAAGTCATTCTGAAAGTCAAATTATAGGAGATAAGGATAAAGGAGTGAAAACTAGAAGAAATATTATTGAAGAGTATTGCCTGATTTCCAAGATTGAACCTAAAAATGTCAGTGAAGCCTTCCAAGATGAACACTAGATGGAAGATATGAAGGAAGAGCTAACACAGATTGAAGAGAATGACACATGGACACTAGTTCCAAGACCTAAAGAAAAAAATGTGATTGGTACTAAATGGGTGTTTCAAAACAAGGTGAAGTAGTCTGGAATAAAGCAAGAATGGTATGTAAAGGGTATTCTCAAATGGAAGGTGTTGATTTTGAAGAAACTTTGCCCCTGTTGCTAGAATTGAAGTTGTTAGATTATTTCTTGCTTATGTTGCATACAAGAACTATAAAGTCTATCAACTAGATGTGAAGTCGGCATTTCTAAATGGAGAACTAGAAGAAGTATACATTGAACAACTAGATGGATTTCAGCTAATTGACAAGGAAGATATGGTTTTCCACCTAAAGAAAGCTCTATATGGACTTAAGCAAGCCCCCAGATCCTAGTATGCTAGATTGGACAAATACTTACTGAAGCTTGGATTCACTAAAGGTACTATTGATAGCAACTTATATTTCAAATTGGATCATGATAAAGAGTTAATTATAGAAGTTTTTGTTGATGACATCATTTTTGGAGGAGATGACAATCTATGCATGAAGTTTTCTGATGAGATGAAGGGTGAATTTGAAATGAGTATGATTGGAGAGATGAAGTTCTTTCTAGGATTGCACGTTACCCAGGTAGACAAGGGAATTTTCATATCTTAGTCCAAATATGTGAGAGAGCTATTGAAGAAATTTGGGATGGAAGAATCAAAGCCTGCTGGTACTCCCATGGTGATCAGATGCAAGCTAACCAAAAATGATGATTCTCCTAAGGTGAATCAAACTAGATATAGGTCAATGATCAGTGGATTGCTCTATTTAACCAATACTAGAATAGATATTATGAATTTTGTATATATGGTTGCTAGATTTTAGGCTGATCCAAAAGAATCACATGTGACTGTTGTTAAGAGAATCTTTATATATATGAAAGGAATAGTTAACTTTGGACTTTGGTATCCAAAGGATGATGATCTAACTTTGAGTGCATATGCTGATGCAAATTGGGTTGGAGATGTAGATGACAAGAAAATTACTAGTGGTGGTACTCTCTTCCTAGGGAAGAAGTCGGTGTCCTGATTGAGTAAAAAGTAGAATTCCATTTCTCTATCTACTATTGAAGTAGAATATATTGCTGCTGCAAATAATTGTACTCAAGTGATATGGATGAAACAAATGTTGAAATATATCAGGGTGATATATGAAGAGCCTATTTCCATATATTGTGACAATTCAAGTTCAATAAATATTTCAAAGAATCTAGTGCTACACTCTAATACTAAAAATATATCAATCAAGTTTCACTTCTTGAGGGAGAAAGTGAATGAGAAAGAAGTCAGATTGGAGTATGTGCCTACCAAAGAAAAAATTGTAGACATCTTTACTAAGCCATTTCCGAAGGATACTTTTAAGTATCTCAAAGGAATGCTAGGGGTAATTACCCCTCTTGATAAGAACTAAAAGATGCATTTACTTGCATCAATTTGTGTGCTACATTACTATAATCTAATCTGGATTGATGTTTTTGTGGATGCTACTCAAGAGGAGTAGTTAGATGTGTAGATATGTGGTTTAGAGTATGTATATGGAAAGGTCATCATTACCTTTTCCATTGATGTTAAAGGGGGAGAAGCACAATGTGAAAAATCTTCTGAGGAGAAGAACCTTCTAGGAGAAAAGCAGTTAAGAAGCAAGTGTGTTGGGTTGATGGTATTTTTCACATCATGTGTTGCCATAAATGCTAAAGGGGGAGATTGTTGGATGTTACGGATGTGTTTCTGATATGTGGTTGCCATTGATGTCAACACTATTAGCATTTGGTGTATTGAAGGTTGTATATATCAAGGATATTAAGAAAATTATAAAAGAAAGTGTTCGAGGTTCCTAGTGGAACTGTGTAGGTTAGGAAAGCATCTTGTTTTGTACATTGAAGATTGACTACTGTTGACTAAAGGGTTTATTTTTTAGAATATCTAGATCATCTACTAGAAGTTTCAAAGGTTCGCATGTATATTTGATCATGTTGTTGTCTAACAGTATTTATGTGGTGTTTGCAGTGTTTTTGAGTGAAGCTTCTGTGATTTTGGTAATTCTAGTTTCTATGGATGTTTCTCTATTATTTCTTGGTGTTCTTGGATGATTCTAGATCATTCTCCATCATTCTTGTACATTCACATTGATCTGTGTGCTCATGGTCAAATATTTTTTTTCTTGCGCATGTTTGAGTTTTCATGTTCCTCGCTGACATGATGGTGGTAATGTGTTGTGGATCCTTGAAAAGTAAAATTTGAATGTTTAGCATGCTCGTGAATATTTTTTTGGGTTGCATCATTGTTTTGGTAGATGGTGTTTAGATCCACATTGAACATTTAATTGTAAATTTGGGTGGACATTGCAAATATGTTTTATTTTTTGGCCGACTAAGGTGTTGATGTAATCTCATGTAGAAGATATATAAGAGTGATTATTTCATCAGTACAAAGTGTGCTTCATGTGTTGGATGTGCTCCTATGTGTGTATGTGTGAATATCATTCGATTGCAGAGCAGAGTGTGAAGAAGATCAAGTTAAGTGTGAAGTAGTTTGAGTGAAAAGTGGAGTTTTGGGTATGTGCAGGATCATGGAAAAAATAGGCCCTTAAGTGGCAAAAAATTTAGAAAAATCAGTGTCAGGAATCTAGACATAAAAATTTGAATAAGTTATCTATATTATTTCAAAAATATGTAAGAATTGAATCTATAGAAAATTTAATGTAGTTTCGAAACTACTAGGTTTATTTAAAAATAAATAAAATCTATTTGGTGAAAATTTGAAATTTCAATGTAGGAGTACTTAAATTTCAGGGAAAAAATAAGAAGTAGGTGTTTGTTTGACCACCCTAACCATAATAAAATGATAATACTTCTTTATAAGATTTTATATATAAGTAGAGGACTCATGTCCAAATGTGATACATATTTTTTTGTGATTTTTTTCCAAGTAAATAATTAATTATGAATTTTTATTACAACTTTTAAAAATATAAAAACTCATATGTCTAACCACCTTAACTTGGTCAAAACTTGAAATTTAATTTTTCTTTTTTAATCCTATAGTATGTGAAGCATAGAATGTGATGCATGTTTGGGATTCAAAAAATGTGATACCGTTTGAAAGTTATAGATATTTTTCAATCAGCCTATCGATTAGGACTTTAGTCATAATTCTAATAGAAAATGAAAAATAATTATTTATTAAATTCAAATTAAAGCATAATTTATATTTGTGGAAATCTGAGTATCTCCTCTAAAACCCCTTTTCGTTTCATCAATTTTGGGTAAAAAAAAAGTCATCAACTACATACCCTACAAATACCCATAATATTGCCACTTTTTGGCCCATCATGATCCTACACATACCCTTTTCTATGCTTAATTGGAACTATAATCAGGCTTGTGCAAAAGCTATTTTCTCAAATTTTACCCTTTAGATTTAATCCTATTCTATATTGTTGGGCAGTGAGCCCCTTTTGTACCTGAGCAGTGAGCTTTAGGTAGTGTGCCTGAATGCATGTGCATTCCCCTTTATTGTTTTCATTATAATTTTAATAGGGTGTAATATTGTGGACTAACATCCATCGTGGTTTTTCCCCTAACAGGGTTTCCACATAAAAAATCTTGGTGTTCTTTGTCTCTCTGATGTGTTAATTGCTTATGGTTAATTGCTTATTCATTAGAATTGAGATTAAGTTAAGTAAACCTTGAAAAAGTTTATTATTTTGTGAAGAAACATTCACCCCCCTCTCATTTTTTTGTCCTTGTTTTTCCAACATATACTCTATCACATATACTTTTCACCTCTATACCACAAAAGGTTACAACTTAGCCCACAGTAGAGCGGTATAGTGAAGTGAGGTGATAAAGATGACACCGCTATACCACGGAAGGATAAAAAAAGACCCACAATAGAGTGGTGCACTAGAAAATACTAATAAGAAGAGACACTGCCATACCATGGAGGGTTAAAACATAGCCCACAATAAAGCAGTATACAAAGAAAAGTATTAAGAGGACACTGCAGTATCGTAAGAAGGAGATAGGTGGTCCACAGTAGAGTGGTATACTAAAGCATGGTAACAATATGTATTGTGGTACCCCAGGGGGTGAGAAGTGATGCAAGGTAATGCAATAAGTAGTCATTGAAACATTTAAAGCAGGCTAGTCACATCAATCATCTTTGAAATATGAAATTGAGCTCAATGCAAAAGATTTGAATGATGAGAATTTATGATTCAAGAGTTAATGCAGCTTGGTGTGGGAAATAAACAAAGTAGATTGAGATTTCTCATTCTTAACAGCATAGACTAAGTGTAGACAAGATCAAGGTGCAGAAGTGAAAAGAATTCTCCAAGGAAAACTATATTCTAGGTAAGCTCTATTCACTATTCATTGAATTTATAACAATGGCACCAAAGAAAGCAGAAGTAGGAGCTATGAAAAATGAAGCTAAACCTAGTAAAACCTCTTTACAATTGACATTTCTTGCTTTATTACCTGGTTTAGTAGATAAGGGTCCAAAATAGGTCTTTGAAGATTTAGCTTAGGGGTGTAGAGACCCTATTATTCCTCAATTTGGGTGGAATTTGTACTGATGTTTTTATAGGAACATAAATGACAATGTCCTGACATCAAACCCGTGGGCCCTTGACTTGGCCAAATTGATAGTTCCAAATGTCTCCATTGACATCGAGCTGATTAAAGCCTTGACCAATAGATACCATGCACCAACAAAGATTTGCAGGCTCCCAAATGGTGGGTGTTTAGTAGATTTTTCAAGAGAAGTCATTATTAAGTGTTTCAACTTGAACAAACAAGCTGTTATAGAAGTGAATTTGGGAAAATTGGAACAAGAGTACAAAAGGCTAAGGAGAAATTATAGGAGTGATGAGCTTTCCCTACACATGAAAAGGGGTGATAATAACAAAATACTTCCCATCCCCTCCTAAAAAGTAGAGCCTTTCCCAATGTTTGATTTTCAGGTTTACTTCAAGAACACATATCATGCATTGCGTCAAATTATTTGGATAGATGCAGAGGACAATATGTCAGTAGGATTGATGAGGATAGCTATGATCATTAAGAATTTAGAATCAAACGTGGAGTTTGATTTTGCATCTGTGATTGAAGAACAAATACATGAGGGCTTGTTGCAGGTCAAAGAGGCTAAGGCTCCCATGTCTTTCAAAAAATATTCTTTGTTATCTCATTTGGTTTTGTATCAAAATGAAACAAAATAGACTAAAAGGATGAAATTATGCACAAAAGAGAGTGGAGTTAGACTCCCTGTATAGAATTGGTGCTACATTTGGGATAGTAGGTGCACTAAATGTGATTTTTTTGTGTTTAGAGATGATTTTATTGTTAGAATAATTGTTTCCCTTGGTTTTTCAACACCAAGGTTGCCACAATCTTTGATGGATGTAATGAGGCCAATGCAATATAAGCTAGACTAGGGCTATACTCATAATTATGCTGATTGGTTTCATATGCCACAACATACTATTATTAGGGTGTACGGCTGTGACCAGGAACCACATATTTTACCAAAATTTGTACCTGCTAGAATATGATTTTTGGAGTTCATGTGGAAGATGCTCTAGATGGAGCATGATTTAATGAACAATCAAAGAAAATTAACTTTCTTTCCTAATTTAACAGTGTTTGAAGAGTTTTCTATTGGATCATACATGTTAGAAGAGCTACAAAGATTCATGCGAGTCAATTATCCTCTCAAGTCAAAAAAAGAAAGAGTATGTGACCGAAAGGTTCACATTAATATGGTAAGAAATTTGATGACAAAAAGGGCCATATCTCATGCATTTGACCTTGAGGAGGATGTAATAAGGAACTTGGTATATTTTGATGATGTATTTCAGACTAGAAAGAGATGGATAATGATGATGAGGTGGGAAGATCATAAAAAGGAAAATAATAAAAGTTTTAAAGGGCTTTTTGCAGATGATCCTTGGAAATTTTGATGAATTTTATAAAAGGGCTCAAGATGAGGAGTGAATTCCACTTCTTGCACCCCAAAAACCATCACACAAGTCATCCACATCTCATACATCACCCCCATCACCTGTACATCCATCCCCTCCATCTCCCACACATGAACCCTTGGCCGAGAAACAAAAGGTTGAATCATTAGTTGATTATGACTCTAGTGATGAGGATCAAGAAGTAGTATTGACTCTAACTAAAATGAAGGAGGTGGAAAAGCAGTAGAAAATTCAAGAGCCCCATGATGCAAAAATCATAATATTAGAGGAAGGTGTTGATGAAATTCAGGATGATGAGAGGGTAGTTTCCTCCCTAAGGGTTATGGAAGATGACAATTTTATTCACACTAATGAATTTAAATATTTTTGGATAAAGATGAAAATGAAATATTTTGATGAAAGGTTAAATATCAATTTCATAGGATCAGATGATGCAAAGTAGGCTAAAGTTCAAGCCCAAACATTGGTAGAATTGAATATTGATAATATCAATGTTACCCCCCAAGAAGCAAGAGAGTTAGTACTGAAGAGTGATATGTTGATCATACCAAGGATGGAGTCATCTAAGGCGTTTCTCTTGGACCAGATTAGAGCACAAGATGACCAAATTTTGGTTGTAGAATTTGACTCAAAGGAAGGTGTATCAGGAATAGGGTATAACCCTACCACTCAAATCCTTTCCTTATGGATGAATCAAAAGAGAAAAAGGAAGCCCCAGACTCCTAGATGTGGTGCAAGAAATGAGGGGGTCATCCATGGTGAGGAAAATGAAGGATACAACTCCTAAAAAGGTTTCAACCATAACTATGCATTCAACAATGTTCACCAAAGATGTGGTGGAGAACATGGAGAAGAAAATAACAAAATATGAGAAAAGACTGAAATTGTCAAATGATGAAGTAAATAAATTGTTTATTGAAAATGTCAAGTTGAAACAACAATTACAGTAGGCTACAATAGTGAGGGGGATGAGATAATTTTTTATCACCCACCTATTCAAGCTAAAGACCCACATATACAATAGATGAAAGAAGAAATTGATAAGCTGAAGAAGCACAATATGGAAGATGTCAAGTGTCACATCCTAGATACCTTGAGGAAAATATTGCAGCACAAAATTGAGATATTGAAGGAATAAATAGGTAGAGTACATGAAAGATTTAGCAATCTAGTTAGAGCCTTGGAACAAATAAATGCCAAATCCCCTATCCTTGACAAACCCCAGAAAAGGTGGTAGTCTACTTATCACATTCTAACTACTCTTTGCAAGGCAACACAAAGGGATCCAAATGCCCCTGCGAGACTCAAGCCTACTCAAGAAATGGTGAAGGGGGTAATTGAGGAGGACAAATATTTAATAAATATGAAGAAGAAGGTGGAGAATAGAAGGAATGCATTTAATTCTATAAAACACATCTTTAGCCCTTTAGTCATTAAAGATGATAATCAACTAAAAGGTGTGGCTAAGTGGAAAGGTGAATTCAATTAGATGGTCACTTAGTGTTTTGACACACATACAAAATGATGGGCATATCAGCCTTGATAGGTTTCATACTTTGCTTGATGGAATTGTAATACTAAACAATGGATACATGAAATTTTTGGTAGATATCAAGAACTTGCTCGATAATAGATGGAAGAGTCATCTCACAAATCTTACTACTACTCAAGAATTCAAATGGCCAAATTATTTGATAATAAGTAAATGGAAGGAGAAGTATCTGGGCTCAGACAAGGATTCATTATCATCATTACAAGGAAAGATTAATCATACAATAAAGGATTTTCATAGGTCTTAGATGACCACATGATTTTTACTCAAAGACTAACAGATTAGAGCATATGTCTATTTTTAATTATTTCAGTTATGCTTAATTTCATGATTATGTTTTGTTACCAAAAGACATGACCTTTCGTTTGAAGCTTGTTTCCTCTCATATAATTTTGAGAGACCAAGACCAAAAGGAGACATTAGATTAGAAATAGGAGAAAATAGCAGGAAAATAGGGATAAGTTCTACATTTCAAAAGACAATGATGCATGTATTTAATTTTGGAGAAATCAATGAAAGAGCTCTAATTTTGTGGTGTCATTCTAGTATCAATTGTTTGTTGAAATAATGGAAATATTATCAAGTTGTTTCCAAGATTGATATTTCTTTATTATTTAAATTGATATATCACATATATACTCAATTTATCAATGCACATTTTCTACACTTGTGTGGTATGATTAATTGGTTCTTTCAAGTAAAGATTAAATCCTTCCAGTCATTCACAGTAATTTGGAAGTGTCATTTGGGTCACTAAGAATAACTTGGTAATTACATTCTTGCATGTTTATACAAGTTATAAACTAATATTTGTATGCCAAACAATTAGAACTTTTTCCAAATAGAAGCCACTCATCTAATACTTTTATCTAACTCCATTTTACCCAACAAGGCACTGGTCTCACCCATTTTATTTATTTAGTTTTATATTACCAAAGACAAACTTCACATCTATAACTCAACATATTGATATTTTCCTTGATATTGCTTATACAATTTATACCAATTAGGATTTCATCTCTCCACTTCCAATTTCTATTGTGGATAGATTGCTTAAGTAGGAAACACACAGTCTAAGTCTACTCTACTTGCATAGGTATGCCCACCTAGGTTTGGTACAACTTGAAGAGAAGAAGGTTCAAATTCATCATTTGGCCTTGTACATTAGCCAAGAACGTATCAAGAGATTGGCAACCTCTTGTGGTTTCAAACTAGTGTTTTTGAGACCTAACAAGACCTAAGAGAGAGGAGGTGGGAGGAATAGAGGGAGGGAGAGACCAAAGAAAGAAAGAGAGAGATCTAAGAGGGGGAGATATAGAGTTATCTATGTAGGGTGGGGGGGAGATACCTAAGAGAGGGATGGAGTGAGAGAGAGAGATAGTTATCTAGGTTAGTGATAAAAATAATCTACCAAAAACAACCCACTTTAGGGGTAATTTTGACCCAAACTCAAATAGAGAAGATCAAATTAAACAATCACCAAAAATTCCTTTATCTTTTCATCAAAATTCCATACAATTTCACTTGAAATTTCAAGGCTACCAACAAGCCAACTCACCACATCATAATTACACACCTTTATCAAATCCAAACACAACTTAACCAACATCAAACTAATTGTACTAAAATAATAAGTTGATTGAGAAACTGTACCATTCATCTCTTTCCTTATTCATCAATTCACCCTTCAATACAACTTACTTCACAATGCAAAATATCAACAAATGATGCATTCTTGTTTCCAAACTATCACTAGACATCCAATACACTATGATCATCATATTGTTGTTTGAAATAAACCAAATACACACTCAAAAACCATTGATCCATTAGACTCTTTAATTCTTGTAGTCATAACATCATTTTGCACATTTTGGATCATATTGCTCAAATCTTCAAATTTGCAAGTTTCCTTTCTAAACCTTTCCCCAAACATTTAGACACTTTTGAAAACATAAATTATGCTATTTCAACACAAAATAAATCACTTACATCTCTTGTTCCACAGATTTACACTTTCTCTGCATTCCACCAAACAAACCCTAGTAGCCTAGCAATTTGACAAAAGCAGGTGCATCAATCAATCCTTTTTGAACTAGCATAAACTATTAGCATCTTCTAGGAACCATTTTAACATACAATCACATACCTTAATATCAAACTAACCTACACTACCTAATTCATTGGAGTAGCCATAAACTGCTATCTAGACTCTAAAACCTTGTTATGAGGGTTTATAGACCAAGGAACTAAAAAATAGCTCAATCAAATGATAAAATCAATAGAATTACTCCAAGATAAGTTTGAATGAAAGCTAATTCCCTGTACTATCAAAGAATGAGGATCAAAGGTTGGTGCTATTATACATGCCTAATAAATTGGTAAACAACAAAAAGAAAATACTAAAATTTAAGAACATGGATCTTTATTTATTAGAAACTCTTCAAGAATACAATAAATGACCTTTTGCTCACCTTCCCCAGGCCTTAAATATATGTTTACATCATGTAGATTTACTGCCCCTTCATCTTCAACTAACTAACCACCTTCTACAATGAAGTGACCCTTCATATTCTTGTCTTTGTTTTCATTTTGCAAGTTTTTTAAATTTTACATCTTTTTTTCATTTTTTGACATTTTGAAAATTTTATTTCTTGACCACCTAAAAGACCTATAAAGGACTCAAATACATTTAAATTGACCTTTACATGACCTTCTTGCATTGTTTTACATTTGGAAGTTCAATTTTGCAAATTTTCCTATTGAAGGCATTTGGTGAACAAGGTGCTCCTACACCATACAACCAACCAACAAAGAATTTCCAAGTCCCTTGGAAACATGTTGCATCAACTTTTCTTGTTCTGAAAATCAACTTCAAATTTGTCTTGGACTGCTTCTTCTTTCTTTTTCTTGAATCTTCATCTATCTTGGTTCCAACCTTGCCTTTAGCTTTTTCTTCGTCACCATCTTCACTTGTCTTTTTCCATCTCTCTTTTCTGCCTATCAGGTTCACAATCATTCTTCACATTCAAAAGGAAACATGACTATCCTTACACACTTTCTTCTTTTTAACAATTCATCATTGACCTTCTATGACCAATTATCTTTTCATCTTCTCATCTACTCCCATCAGTGGAGTACTCTTTAGGCTACAACCTCAAGTGCTTCTTTAGACAGGTATACATCTTCTTTACTGCTCCACCACACAAACTCAACAAACTTCTTTTCCTTACCTAGGTGTCTCCTATTTTCTCTATCTAGTCTTTTGGCAACCAACAACCAGGTTCTCTCTTAACCTACACAAATACCAACACTTTCTCTCTACAACTTAGATGGATCAAGCACCTGTAACTAACCAACAACTCAACAAACCAACTTCAACAAATCCTAAAAATTAGCTAGCTCTAATACTAATTGATGTAGATCATCTACCAAAAACAACCAACATTAGGGATAATTCTGACCCAAACTCAAATGGAGAAGATAAAATTAAACAATCACCCAAAATTCCATACAATTTCACTTGAAAAGTCAAGGATACCAACAAGCCAACTCACCACATCAATATTACACACCTTTATTGAATCCAAACAAAACTTAACCAACATCAAACTAACTATACAAAAAAAATAACCTGATTGAGAAATTGTACCATTCATCTCTTTCCTTATTCATCAATTCACCCTTCAATACAACTTACTTCACAATACAAAATATCAAAAATCATACATTCTTGTTTCCAAACTATCACCAGACATCCAAGACACTATAATCAACATGTTCTTATTTGAAATAAACCAAATACACACTCACAAACCACTTATCTATCATACTCTTTAATTCTTGCAATCATAACATCATTTTGCACATTTTGGATCATATTTCTCAAATCCTCAAATTTGCAAGTTTCCTTTCTAAACCTTCCCCAAACATTTAGACACCTTTTCCAACATCAATTAGGCTATTTCAACATAAATTAAATCACTTACATCTTTGGTTCCACAAATTTACACTTTCTCTGCATTCCACCATATAAACCTTAGTCACTTAGTAATTTGACAAAAGTGCGTGCATCAATCAATCCCTTTTGAACTAGTATAAACTATTAGCATCTTTTGGGACCCATTTTAACATACAATCACATACCTTAATATTAGATAAACTTGTTTTGAAACAAACAACATTAAACTTGACTATACGCTACCAAACCACACTAATTAGCCCAAAATTACAAATGAGGTGGTCTTAAAAAATCACCATAACACCATAGTACTTTAAATAGTCTTTTATCCATTCACAAAAGTAAAGATTGATCAACTTTCAGGTTTTGAAAAGCTCAAATAAGCACTAATCCAAAAACCCTTAATCTAGGCTTCACAATGCACAAATAAGAGAGGGTTTATTGAGAAAACACATTTCAAACCTCACACCAACCTACCATTGCCTTAATAATTTTTTATTATGTTTGAATAAGCTTTAAAAATTGTCTCCTAACCTCTTTGAATGGATTTTCCACAAATTCCAACTTGTAACCATCCCTTTTCATGAGGAAAACTTTGTATTTCCTGATAGAACAACAACCATATGTTTGTTTCTTGACTTCCATTGCATTATTCAACACACACACATTTTATAACATCCAATACTAACCTACTTCATTGACCTACACTACATTTTATGCTTACCTTGTCCTCTACCTTCTTTCTTCACAATCAGTGCTTCCAACTCTTCTACCTCTCTTTCTTCATCTTCAAGTTGTTTCATTTTTCCCTCATACTTGAATGTCTTTCTAGAACTCTCTCCCAGATCATTTCTTTGCTTATTTCTTCTATATATAGTAGACTTGAATGCAGTTTCATTCTTATGAACAAAATCACCAAATTCGAACTCAAAGGAAGCAAGTATACCAATCAATGTATCACTTGACACATTCGCCAATGATCTGGTTTCTTCAATAACATGAGCCTTTTCTTTGTCAGAGGGAGGCAATGATTTGAGCACTTTAGCCACAATTTCTTCCTCTTCCAAGATACCACTAGCACATCTAATACTGATCACTAGTTCATTTAATCTTTTCATAAAGAAGAAATATTTTCATCTTCACCCATCTTCAGATTTTCATACTTTCCTTTCAAACTTTGTAGCTTAGCCATCTTCACATACACATATCCTTCATACAAAGTTTCCAGCTTCATCCACATCTCATGAGTTATCTTCAGACCTAACATATTTTTAATTTCTTAATCTATTAGAGCACTCAACAAAGCTTACATAGCCCTAACATTATTCTCAACCTCTTTAATCTCATTAGCAGTGGAAGGACCATTTTGAGGAATAACATATTGATTCTTTGTAATTTTCTAGAAGGGTTCACCAATACACTTCAAATGACACTCCATCCTAGCTTTCCACAATGAGTAGTTTGTTCCATCAAATCTAGGAATGTCCTTCTTGTATGATGTCATCTTAGATCACCTCAATCTTTTAAACTTCTTTAGAGGAATCAACTCTGATACCAATTGTTGGAAAAGCAAGGATAGAAAATTGAGAGGGGGGTTGAATCGGTTGTCATAGAATATTTTAACTTTTTCAAACTAAACTTAATCTTAGATCCGATGAATGAAAAATAAACCATAAACAATCAACACATAAAAAACACAAAGAACACCAAGATTTTTACATGGAAACCCTATTAGGGGAAAAACCACGGTGGATGTTAGTCCACAATATTATACCCTGTTAAAAGTATAATGAGAAATAATGGGAATGCACATGCATTCAAGAACACTACCTAGAGCTTACTACTCAAATACAAGAGGGCTCACTGCCCAAGAAAGATTCAAATTAAAACCATCTAGATTGTGAATTGAGAAAATAGCTTCTTCAAAAGCCTAATTATAGTTCCAGTTAAGCACATAAAACCTTCTTCACACTTCGCTCAAAATTTTTCACTTTTCTCTACAATAAAATGATTTGGACACTATTCAAACATCTGCACTTTCTTTGGCATACATTCACTCTTATTCACACACTAACTTCACTCAAAAAATCGCTCTTATATATCCACAACATGAAATTACATCAACAACTTAGTCGAGCAAAAATATAAAACATATTTTCAATGTCGGCCCAAATTTACAAATAAATTTTCAATGTGGATCAAACACCATCAGCTAATACCAAGATGTGACCCAAAAAAATATCATCAAGTGTGCCAAACATTCAAAATTAAATCTTCAAGGATCTGCAACATGCGACAACCATCATGCTGACCAAGAACACAAAAACTGAACATACCGAGAAAAATCTTCAACCACAAGAACACCAATCAATGTGGACATGCAACAAGGATAGAGCATGATCTAGAAACACCCACAAGAACCAAGAAACAATAGAGAAACATCCAAAACAACTAGAATTACTAGAATTATACCAACTCTAACCAACAACACTGATAGAGACCACATAAACACTATCAAAACATAGATCTTCCTAACTCGAACAAATCTTCATGCAGACCTCTAAAATTTTTGGAGTATGGATTAGATACACTCAGAAATAAACCATTTAGTCCACAATATTTTATATTCAACACACAATACAAGAAACCTTCATGAACTTCATAGTTCCACTAGGAACCTGTAACACTTTTTACAATTTTCTCAATATACTCAACATTTACAACCTTTAATAAATCAAATGCTAATAGTCTTGATATCAATGACAACCACATATCATAAATACAACTACAACATCCAACATAACATAGGAAAGGATAATATTTGATAAGCCCCTGAGGCCCTAAGTCAGTCCCTCGTAGGTCTTGGTCAAAACTTAGAAAACCCAAAAACATTTGAAAAATCAGAAAACACAAAAAAAGTTGAAAACTTGAAAACCCAAAACATTGGAAAACATTCAAAAAATCCTAAATAGCCTCACAATACCTAAAAAACTAAAAATTCACATAAATATCCAAAAAGACCAAAAATAACCTCAAAACATTAGAAAACATCAAAAGCATTGAAATATTCCAAAAAAATCCAAAACCACCCATCACATTTCACTTTCACTTGCAATAAACCTCCATTCATAATAAATCAGTCATCACCATCAACCTTTGGTAACACATGAAAAAGAAATACAACAATCAACAAAATTAGAAACCTTAAACATGAAAAATCAAAATCCTTATCATTATCAAACATTTCAATCAAACCTTATGTCAATGGCCTTGCAAACAACCTATCAACCTGCCACCACCCACTAATATGTCCTAAGATGCATCCTTCCTACAATGGGAATTGTCATTGGAAATCATTTTGGAAAATTATTCTAAACAAAACAACACCTTTTGGCAAGAGATATAGATAACATTGACTGTTTGTTCATTTTGATCTTGTCTTATGATTTATCTTGTTGACCCATTCCAAGGACCTATTGATGATTTCTATCAAAAATATTTAGAGAGAAAGGAATGGGGAATTGATCATTATCTTTTGTTTGCTATACTTGTGGGATGTTCTTGTAAAATAACTTTGGTGAATACTTGCTTTGTTGTGTGTAGGGAGGTTGTTTTGAATAGATTGTTGAATATTGCACATGCTTTGGTATAAAATATTTGAAACTTCTAAACTACATTCCAACAAGGTTTTTGTATGTCAAGGTGTGAGCAGGGATTATCCTATCCATTTGCAAAGTCAAAGTTTATCACACTAGATACAAATTGTTATTGATAAATTGATGCATTGTGTCTGTGTTATATCAAAAATAAGGAATGATGAAGTAGCCCAATCCCTAAAACAAGCATATCATCAATCACATCACCATATCTAATAAAGTATTGAAGACTCGTAGACTTGTTGAACTTCTGAATAAATCTCAAATTTTTTCTTAATCCATAATATTCTTCTCATTCTTATATCTCTACTAAAATTTATATCCAAGTATCAAATCTATGTGATATATATCAAAATGTACATGAGGCTACCCATGGTCAATGATTGTCTATACATCATAAAGTTTTTCTAGATCAAATATCTAATCTTTCTAAAGAAGTATCTTTCATCCTCTTTGAGTTGAACCTATGTTCAATCTTTGCCATGATCTCAACCTAAAAATTCAAAATTTCCACTCAATCTCTCATGGGGGTAGGGTACCATCTTAATTCCTTCCACTAGGGAAATAGTGGGGCATATGAAAATTTAGGAATTTTTAAATTTTTGATCTGAGTAGCAACATTAATCTGAAAAGTGTCAGTCTTTGAACCAATGTAATAGGTATCTCACTTCAAAGAGGGGCAACATGTAAACACTTAAAATTTTCCTAACTAATATTGCACACTTGAATCTGAGTACTAACACTGTTTCATCCTAAATTCACCTCTTTTTTGACTTTTTAATTGAATAATTCTAATTGTTTAATTAAATGCATCATTTTTCATCTATTAATCTAATAATTAATTTTATTAGGCTAATTCACCTCCTTTCACACTAACTATCATCCTGTTGAATTGGATAATGTGAATGATTGAAATTAAACACCTTATGTCCTCTCATTTAATTAAATAATCTTAAATTATTGAATTAAATATCATTTGATCCCCTTTCATTGAATAAATTAATTATTTAATGAACACCCTAATTTCACTCAACTTGCACAATTAAAACTTTGTTTTAATTATCTAAATCCTATTTCCCCCCATCCATCCACTTGGATGACAATATTCCCTTGAAATATTCTTCCATTTGAACTCAAAAAATAGATGATTCTTTCCTAACAACCTCTCTAAAAGACTTCCTAAAATTTAGGAAGTGTGCTTCTTTGTATCATTATGAGCCATTGATTAACTCTTTGATCCATGTGATCTTGCATTTTCATCCATTGATGAGAATCCTTGATCCATGCCTTCACCTCTCATGGCTTTTCATTCCTTGATTGATCAAACCAATCTTAGCCACTGATTCACCATTTTCTCCTATAAATACAACCCATTTCTATGAGAAAAGGATCCACTTCCATTTTAGGAAAGTTATGCTGCACGTTTGCACACTCTTCTTCATTCATGTTACATCTATTTTAGCTTTTATCCATCTTTAGCTTAGTTTCCATCAATGGATTTTGTTTAGATGCTCATTTTATCAAAAGGATTGGGAAAGGGTCATCATTCCATATCAATACGACACCAATCCCCAAATGAGATGAGGTTTGAAGCATTTAAATAGGTTTTCATTATTCGTTTCTTGTTGTTAGAACAAACATCATAGAATCTCTCTAAGGTCAAGTGTGCAAATGAATTGAAAGTGACCCTTTAGCCTATATTTATGCCTACAAATTAGGATTTTTACCCAAATTTTAGTGGTAAAATGGCATGTTGATCTTGTTTTATTAATTTATGGGCTATGGGGCATATTTTGAGATGCATTTTGGGTCTTTGAGCTTGTTTTCATGTCCCAAAACATATTTTTGCACCTGAATCAATGCTAATCCTTTATCACAATATCAACCCAAAAATTCAAATTTTCACTCGATCTCTAAAAGGTACAAGGTACCAGCTTAATTCCTTCTATTGGTGCAATAGTGGGGCATATGAAAAATTATGATTTTTTTATTTTTTTATTTGAGCAACAACATTAATCTGAAAAGCATTGGTCTTTGAACCAATATAACAGGTGCCTCACTTCAAAGAGGGGAAAAATGTAGACACTTAAAATTTTCTTGAATGATATTACATAATCAAATCTAGTTATTAACACTTTTTAATCTTAAATTCACCTTATTTGTGAAATAATCCTAGTTAGTTAATTAAATGAATCATTTTCATCTATTAATCTGATAATTAATTTTACTAGGTTAATTCATTCCCTTTTTTTGATGTTTTCTACACAGCAACAACTCAGACAGAATATGAAATCCTATCTCTTTTTAAAGTTAAATCTCTATCAACAAGCCTCAAGAGATAACCCCAAGGTCTCTAATGTCAGGTTTTGACAATGCATAAACAACTCAGTGATAAATGTGAAAATGTTGGTAATCACAAAGGGACCTTACTACAAGTAAATACTAAACCTTTAACTTATCAAATTTAACAATATAATGATACTTCAATCCTAAATCTAACCCAAATGATAAGGAAATAACAAAAGGTTAGGGTTTCAGAGAGATTCTTAAATTTAACACTACTCCTAAGATTAACAATGCAAATGATAAAATAATTGAAATGGACCAATCCCTCATAAACTAATTCCTACTTAACCCAGATGAACCTACAATCTCACAGAAATAGTTCAATCTTCTAAAGTATTAAAAATTTTCAGATCATGAGCATTCATCCAAGACAACCCAATTACAATTGAAATGAATAAACCTCCACAATTGAACTAAGTACATTAAATATAAGGTCCACGCTGACTTTGCAAAGCAACCAACAATCAGCCAGCTGTAAAAAGTATGGACTAGGGATTGTTGCAACACTTCAAGCATCAAATCATAAACACCATTGAATTAGATCTAAATCTAAATCTAACATACATCTAATAACCTTGAGAAATTTCAAAAGATAGAATCAAAAGAACCATGCAAGATAAGTCAACACAAAAGAGATCACCAGAAAATCATAATGTCTTCAATTGTATTGAATCACCGAATGACAACAATAACTCCAATGTTCTGTGTTACTGCACTTGTTCAAAATGAACTAACTTCTAACTCTTTCCTACTACCTAATTCACTCTTGTATCAAAACTATCTATATTTTCTATCTATATGTATTACAAATGAGGTAGAATGCCAAATTTATAGAAAACCCCCAAAGCATGTCAGCCTAGCTGAGGTTTACGATAATAAAATAGCCACAAACAAGTCAGCTCAAGGAGAATTCAAAATGAGATAAAATTGCATTAAATGCATGAACTCCATCCAGGTCGACTTGAGATCTCCAATATAACTCAAACCAATGCATGTGAAGGAGAAGGAAAATAATAAGGAAGCACAAATTCTGATGCACCATTATATTAACTACTTCCCTCTTTATCCCTAGTGCACCTCTCCTTAACTTGTACTATCAAGAATGACTTCTCCAAGTCGGCCAATGGTGGAGTAACCAATACTTTGAATTTCCTTTCGATAGATTTAATTTCATATCCTCTTGAATGCTTAATGACCTTTTACCAATTAGTCCCAAGGGCTCTCAATATCTATCTTGATTCTTTCTACTTCAAAAACAAAAGATCCCTCAATACTTGGATTCAACACCTTACCCCTGGTGCCACCAGTCATCGCTTTGCTTGACTTAGCCTACACTCAACAAAGGAAACCATAGTAAAGATCATAAAAACCCAAGTAAATTAGTCATAAACAACATATTCATCATTAAAATGAGTCCCAAGATAAGCAAGGTACCATTAAATTTCATAAAAAATGATCATATCAGAGTTCGGGTTTTAGGTCCACCCGCAAAATCCAAGCTAGGGAGGAATTTCAGAAAATTCCTAGCTAGATGGATTCCAGTGGAATAAACATTAAAAAAACCATTAGTAACTTAATCCAATCATTATCAACCAAAAAACTGCATGAGAGATCTCAAAATAGCTCAAATTAATCATAAAATGCATAGTCATTCGTTAACAAGTCATGCCATCTCATAATCTTTCATTTTCCACCAAGTTCTAGGGAAATACACACTAGACAGATTTTCATGAATGAAGTGATAGTCTGCTGATTTTGGAAAAACAAAGGAACAAAGGACTTTTAGGAAAATCCAGATGAAACGGAAATATTTAGGGAAATGAAAATTCAAAAAACTATGAATTTCAGGAAAATTAGTTGAAAACGGAAAGTTGGGGAATTTCGGCAAAAGAGGAATTTTGTGAAGATCTTGAAATGCAAAATACCATCATTTTCTCATGACCTCATTCACTCAAATTAATTGAATGATCATAAATTTGAGGACCCTGGGTATGGAACTAGCTTAATCTAAACCTCCTACAGATCTTCCTTGAATTCTAGGTTCACTCGAAAGCAAATTAATATGAAATGGTGATGCCCTAGGCATCAAACCCTAAATTTTGACCATTAATGCATAGAGAAAGCTTGAACTCAGATAACTCGACTGTTGGTTTCTCAAAAAGGTTATTTTTTTCCCACAAGCAAGCTATCTCTAGATTTGGATGAAAGAATAAACTTGAAACTTATTTGGGAAACCATAAATCAGATAATATCACACAACCCAAGTCATAAAATACCTAAACATACAGGAATTTGAAATCTAACAAAATCTATAATGCCAAAGAACTACTTACATTCATCAATAAAAAGCAAGGCAACATGTACATACCATTTGATGAAGTGGAAATTGATATCAAAAATAACAAACATCAGTTTATTGGTGCTCAACGAAGAACAACAACGATAATGCCCATGAAATAACTACCAAATCCAACAATTCAAGGGTTCAGCATGCCAAACCCAGCCAACCACCACAAGATTGAATACCCCAACTCAAGAGAACACAAATGATAAAGCATAATGGCAAGAAAATCCCCAAAAATCAATTAAGTTCGGAAGCCCGACAGAAAAATGAAATTTTGGAAAAATCTAGTCCAAGTGGAATTTTGCGAAGAATAGAAATTCCTAAACCATGGTGTAAAGCAGACTGAACTGAACTTTGAATGAGATCCAGGAAAATCCAGACCGAGTGAGAAATCCCAAAACAGAGCAAAAACCCAAACTTTTGCGCAGAACATAGATTTTCAATATGCAACTTAGGGGAATCACTTAGGAAAACAAGATAAACACTTAAGCTCATGCCAAGGCAATGAAAATCCTCAAAATAAAAGGGCCAAAAACATAAAATTGAAATCAAAAGAGGGGTCCTTGCTTTCAGCGGGGCCTGTGTATGAAAACTACACAACACCTTTCACATTAACATTTTATCTTGTTTAATTGGATAATGTAAATTATTTAAATTAAACCCTATTATGTCATCTCACTTAATGAAATAATCTAAATTATTGAATTAAATATCAATTAACCCTTTTTCATTAAATAAATTAATTATTAATGAAAATCCTAATTTCCTCTAACTTGAACAATTTTTTTTTTTTTTAATTATCTAATTCCTAATTTTTCTCAAAAAGGGAATATTCTGATGGAATATTCTTCCTTTACACATTCCTTCAAAAGGGAATATTCCTATGGAATATTCCTCTAGAATATTCCTATGGAATATTCCTCTAGAATATTCCTCCTTGTGCACTCATTCAAAATGGAAATATCTTTAACAACTTCCTAATTCTTAGGAATTATGTTTGTTGAGAGAATTGGGACCATTGATTAAATTTTTTTATCCTTGTCAAATTTCAACCTTGACCATGGATTAGAATCCTTAATCCATGCCTAATTCTCTCATTTATTTTCATCCCTCGATTAAGATAATCAATCATAGGGCGAATAGCCAAATGGGTAATGATCTTAATAGAATTCAACATCAAGTATGTAGAATGCAAGGCAATCAAGGGACAAGTGATCATAGACCAACTAGGAGAAGCACCTATCTATGTTGAGAACCCTTTGATATCTAAGTTCCCTAATGAATCAGTGCTCCTTATTAATATCACAAGTCAATGGAAGATGTACTTTGATGGATATTTCACCCAACATGGATTAGGAGTAGGTATTCTTTTCATCGCGCCTCAAGGTGATTGCATTCCAAAGTCATACCAGCTATCATTCCCTTGTACTAATAACATTTATAAGTAAAAATCCCTAATCATGGGTCAAAGGATAGTAGTTCAATGGAAAATACAAGAGATGAAAGTCTATGGAGACTCACAGCTAGTTATCAACCAAGTCAATGATGACTATCAAACTAAGGATCACAAGTTCACTAATTACAAAAAGATGGTGGAAATTTTGAAGGACCTTTTCATTGACATTACTTTTGAGTAGATTCCTTGCATGAATAATAGAGTAGCAGATTCCATGGAAACAATCAGATCACTACTAGAAATTTCTAACATCCTCCAATGTGAGTTCTTGGTAGAACAACTTCTTGTACCAACTTTTGAAATCCTTGAATCTGAATTTATGTGTGCCATTGTTGGTCCTAGATCCCTATGGTACCATGAAATCTTTACCTACCTAAGCAGAGATACCCTCCCATCCGATATCACCTCAAATCTTAAAAAGACCTTTGTTAAAAAGACATATTGATTAGTGATCCTAGGTGATGCCCTTTACCTTCAAATCACTGAAGGGACATTACTACAATGTCTTAACCAAGAGGAATCCTTGACCTCTTTAATAGAAGTACATGATGGCATATGTGGTTTCCATTCTAGTGGTATGACTTTAGCTAAGAAACTATTGAGGAGAGGGTGCTATTGGCCAAGCATGGAAAGAGAAGCTCATCAGTATGTGCAAAATTGTGTCCAATGTCAACAACATGGCGATCTAATTCATGCTCTAGCTCAAGAGTTGCAACCAATGATCACACCTTGGCCTTTCTTGCTATGGGGACTTGACCTCATAGGAAAAATCACTCCAATGTCATCCAATAGAAATAAGTTTATCATAAAAGCCACTAAGTATTTTACCAAGTGGGTTGAAGCCATTCCTATGACCTAAATAACAAGGTAGAAAATTACTAAATTTATCCTGAATTATCTAATCTATCATTATGGTGTTTCGTAAACCCTTATCCCAGACAATAGAACAACCTTTAAAAATAAGGATGTGAAAGATCTATGTCAAAGACTCAACATCCAACACCAATTATCTACCCCATATTATCCCTAGGGCAATGGTCAAGCTAAGGCTACAAACAAGACCATTTTGAAAATCTTGAAGAAAACAATTAATGAAGTTGGTTGTGACTAGCATCTACAATTAAATCTTGCCAGTGCAGGTGCACCCTTGCAAATTCTTGCCTCCATAAGGAAAATTTAGTTTTTGATTTATTATAGATGATTTCATGATGTAATAAGGTCTAAATGGCCACATTTAGTTTGTAATAGGTCCTTGTTAGTTTTGATTAGAGGTAAAAGATGGGTTTTGAAGGGGCCCAAAACCCTTTACAAAAAGGAACAACTGAAGCAAAAAGAGAACATTAAACAACCATCAACCCAATGTCAGCAAACCACCAGCTAAAAAATAGCCAAAACTAGAAAACACCACTACATATTGTTCAAAATTTCAACAAATTCCATCTCACTAGCAGCAAGATTTTGTCCCTTAACCCTAGCATCAGAAACCTCAATACATGAGGCCCTAGCCTAATTTTTCAATCTATTTCTAGTCCTAACCCCAGGCCCACTAGTTTTTACCTCACAACTCAAAATAGAACCTTTAGAAACACCCTGAATAGTAGCATAGTCCTCCACCATCAACTTACCCTCAGCTGCCATAACATCAACAAACAAAATTTCCTTTCTCTTTTTAGGGGAGAAAGCCATCGTAGAGTCTGACATAGTCAAGACTTTAGGGGCTTCTCCACTCTTCATAACCACATTGCAAATTTTAACAATTTTCTCCTCAAGGGATAACATTCTTCCCTCCATACTTTGTTTCAGATTGATGGTTTCCTCCACCATAGTATCAACAATAGTATTGAGACAATCCATTAAATTATCAATTTGCCTTTGGATCGAAGGGTCCTTAGCCTTGCAAGCAATACTTCTAATATGGAAATTGGTCTTATTGATCTCATGAAAGAACCATTTAAATAGTTTAAAAAGCATATTGACAATATCACAGGCTGATCCCAACACATCAAAAAGATCCTCCCTATCAAAATTTTCAATGCAATTTCCCACAACAGCGTCCTCTTCAAAAGAAATCTCATAAACCTTATCATCATAAGCATCCTCACCTTTACCAGCAGGGATAGGAGACTTCATCCTACGAATGGAATTGGCAATTTGCTCCACAACACCCTTCCTCTTCTAAATCCTATCTGCATCTACTTTATTAGTTATCGCAACCTATTCACCACCCACAACTCTAACCTTCTCCTACTTTGGAAACCCTATGACAATGCTCAGAACATCCTCACCATGGAATCCACCTGCTAAAGAGAGAGGGACATCCTTCTCCAAGTGTTGACTAGGTTTCAAAACCCTTGTCTTCTGGCTTCCCTCCTCAGGTTCCTGCACATGTCTAGATGCAGGGGGAGGAGAAGAAGCTTCCCCATAAAGATCATTTTTATCTCTGCCTTGCTTAGAAGGAACAATCATCTCCACATCATCACTGCAAGTCATATAACCCACTTCCTCATCCATTTTCCTTTTCCCAGATTTACCCTAGACAAGGGATATGGGGCCCTCCTCCAAAGAGGCGTACAAATCTAGGAAATAGTCAACATCATCATCCCTATCTAACTTAAATTATTTATTTAAAATAAGCCTCCTCTCCCTCAGTTTCTTAGAATCCCTTTCCTCACCCAACTTAGTTTCATAACCCTCCCTAGCTTTAGTAGAAATATCCTTCAGAGAAACAAGAGTTTTCTAGACATCATGAGCTTTCACATGTTCATAAATCAAAAGAATCAACCCTGAATGCAGGATAGGTTTTTTGGGGTTCTTCCCATGCTCTTTAATCCCATATTCCATTGACACCAGCAAATAATAGGGAAATGACACCCATTTCTTGTGCCTAAAATAGTTAAGCAATAAAAAATGGTAATTGTTAATGGTAATGTACCTTCCTTCCAGGGTTACATACCTCGTGATTTCTTCAACAACATCTCACCAGAGTGCTTTCAAGGAAATCCTCAGATACCCACTACTCCTCTCAAGCTTCAAGTCATCAATCTCTTTTTTCTTAAAGAAAAGGTACATCGCGGCCTACGATTCTTTCTTATCCATATGCACTTTCATACCCTTAATTTCTAGACCAGTAATCTGGGCTATGAATTCCTCATCCACCAAAATTTCCCTACCACCCAAGTCTAGGGTTCTCCCTTTCTACCCTTTCTCAACCAATTCAGTATCCCAAGGATTATTGCCATGCAGTTTCTCCATGAAAGGAGTTAGACTACCCTTTTCTAAAATCTCCCACACCTCCTTTCTCAACTTAGCAGTATCACAAGATTTGGGCTTGGTATGATTTCTATCCCCACCCATGATGATAGAAAATAGAGACCAAGCACTCAATAGGAAACTTAGGAGGTAGCAGACACCACCCATAACCGAATTATCCAACAGAAGACTCTGGAAGCTTATGCGACTAACACCCACAATCCGTACAAAGGAAACCACAGGACATACATACCATAATGAATTTGTACTTCGCACCATATGACAACCTTTCCTCAAAATCATAACCATGACATCCTTACTAATGGCATTCAACCACGTGAGCAAGGATGTGCACACCTTAATGAGTAAATTAACTTTCATTTATAACAATAGCCATGGCCTCATAAGGGATGGGGTCATTTAAATCCTAGACCTTACTATCTCTAACACCAAAGTTAGCGAAGAAATCAGCTAACTTATTTCCCTCTCTCAAAATATGGGAAATATAAACATTATCAAAGGATTTAATAATTTCAATGGAACCCTTGATCAAGGCCTCAATTTTCCAAGCTAAGGGAGATATATTCTTCAAATTATTAATAATTTTTAAAGAATCACCCTCCAACCAAATCTTCCTATACCCTCTTCTCTGAGCCAAAACAAGACTATGATAGGTAGTTTCCACCTTCGCAAAGTGGTTTGTCTGGGTTCCCAAAGGGAGTGCCATTGTAGAGATGAGCCTACCATTAGAGTTTCTAATCACTCCCCCACATCCAACAAGTCTCGAATCACCTTTAACAGCACCATCAAAGTTGATCTTAACCCAACCATCCAGTGGTGCCTTCCAAGGAACACCATATCTTGAAGATTTCCCTTTAGAGACCGAGAGAGATATATAACAAGGTAACTTCCACTTTTGAGCAATTGAAATATCATAGGATCATAGATTAATATTTTAACCATCGTGGAAGGAGATCCTAGAAAGAAAATTTTCCTTTATACCAGTACAAATCTTATGGGCCACAGATAAAGTAGGAAGAGTAGAGTTCCTAAAAATTTTGTTGTTACACTCCAACCACACCCCCCAAATCAAATGAGGCCCAGAGAGAGACCACAAAATATGCAAGGCCAAATTGGATGAAGGGCACACCCATTGGAACCATAAGTCTTTAATAGAGCCAGGGAACACCCAACTAAGATTCCAAAGTGAAAGCACATGATTCCAGATCACACCAACATATCTGCACCCAAATAGAAAATGACAAGTATTTTCCACTTCCTCTTCACAAAGAAAGCATCTATTGGGAATAAAAAAACCTCTTTTTATCATATTATAAGTAGTAAGAATTTTATTTTGATAGAAGAGTCAAAAGAAAATATTGATCTTAGGAATCAGTCTAGAGGACCAAAAAGAAGCCCAAAAAGGAGGCAGACCCATAAAGGAATCATTAAGAGAAAAATCTGAAGCAACAAAAAAGTTACCCTCAGAAGATAGCTTCCAAACAAACCTATCAGGAGGAGGACTAATTGGATTGTGAACTCTTGATATAGCCTTATAAATAATTTCAAGACCAGGGTCCAACTCATACAATTTCCTGCAACAAGCTGCATCAATATAATTAGCAACAAATCTGCCAACCAGACACAATCTAAGTTCCATAAAGGGATGATCCCAAGGATGACCCTTTGGAGGTTCATTACCAATCCAATTATCATCCTAGAATAAAATAATCCTCCCATTTCCCAACTACCAGGAGAGGCCCTTAGCAATAAGCCTACGATCCTTCAACAAGGAATTCCACAACATAGAACCATTCAGAGGATTAAACTCATGAGAACCAACATCTTTGATCCCATCAACACCATGTAAGTATTTACTCTAAGCAATTTTTTCCCACTCACTTTTGGCTAACAAGATATTCCACAGCTGTTTCCCCAAGAGGGAAATGTTAAATGGTCTAATTTTGTGAATACCCAACCCACTAGCCTTTTTCAGCTAACAGAAATCATCCCAAGCAATCAAATGAGTTATTTTTTTTATCTTCAACCCTCGTCCATAAGAATTTTTTATGAATACCTTCCAATATATCCACAAATTTCCTCGGCATATGAAATAGACTAAGAGCATATACCAGAATATTCTAAAAGGTAGATTTAATTAGCTGAACTTTACCTACTTGGCTCAATAAGGCCCCCATCCTCTCAAAAGAAACAACACTAGGCTTTTTGGGAATAAAAACAATAAAAGAGGAGTTCATTTCCTTTAAAAGGGAACCCAATCTAAAAAATTCCTTAGTAGCCACAACCACATCTTTCACAATAATTTTCCAGAAGAAATGAAAAAAGAACATAGGGAAGCCATCAGGGCCCGAGGCCTTATTACCTTCAAAGGAGAACACAACACTCTGAACTTCCTTCGCCAAAGGAATACAAACTAACTACCTATTGGTTTTACCATCCACTAACTAGGGTATATCCCTTAGAATATTCTCTTGACAAGCCTCATCAAGCACACCCTCCACAAAAAGAAGCTAAGAGAAGTAAAACGTTGTAGCATTTTAGAGATCAACATCCTTTTCCAAAGCTTGATTATTATAGTTAATCAAATTAATTATGTTTGAAGCTTTTTATTTCAGTGTAGAAATATGAAAAAACTTAGTATTTATATCACCACTCTTCAACCACATAATCCTTAAACACTCCTTTCAAAATTCCTCCTCCTTCGCAATAATATTATGCAATTTAGAAATCAAAACAATTTCCTTCATAATCAAATCCAGACTATACCTAGACAATTGAATAACTTGCTAAACTGTGTGAAGCTCCTTAGACACCCCATCTTTCTCCTAGAAAATATGACCAAAGGAAGTATGATTCCATTTTTCAAACATTAAGCTTAACATTAGCCAAAATTTTCACAACTCTATACATATCCGACCCATCCACATTGATACTCCACCAATCCTTAACCAAACTACCAAAATCAGGATGGTAAGTCCACATTTTCTCAAACCAAAAAGGAAAATTCTTCTTACCACCTAAAAAAGTTTATAGACAAAACCAAAGGGAAGTGATCTGAACCCAATCTGGTCAATGCTGAAAGAGAACAAAAATAGTGAACTAACCACTCAAGATTTAAAAGGGCTCGATCCAACTTACAAGGGCATCACCCACACGCCTATTCGACTAGGAAGGAAGCCCCTTTTAGATCAAGATCAAGAATATTTGAATCATTTATGAACTGCATAAGTTTAGATTTACTATCATCCACATTTTGCAATCCACCCATCTTATCAACATCATGTAGAGGAGTATTAAAGTCACCAATAACTAGCCAATTATCAATATTATGACAATTTAAAAGAGGAAAGATTCACCCAAAGCCTTTTTCTAGCATTTTTACAATTAGGAGCATAAATATTAGACAGAGTCCAGGAAAAATTATCATGAAAGTGGAAGAAAGAAGTAGCCACATGATTATTGTCATTGAAAACCTCCACACCTCTAATCACCCAAAGATTCCAAAAAGTAACAATCCCACCAGAGGCACCCATCACCTCAGAGCAATGCATACCACAATATTTGAAAGCTTTAATTTCAATCTAGAAAGTTTATCCACACCCATTTTTTGTTTCTTGAATTAAAACAATATCACGATGATGATCTCTTACTAGATTAACCAAGAGATCATGTTTATGAGGGTGGTTCAGACCCCTCATATTCCAAGAAATAATCTTCATGTAAGTTTATGGGAAGTGCTCTTAGAGCACATATCCAGTAGAGTTCTCTACATACCATCAAGAATATCCATCTGACTCTCTTTATCCCTAGTGACATTAGATGGGGGCCTACCTCTAACATGCAGCTCAAAACCACAATCTGATCTCTACATGTTCCTTGTCATGACATCTGGTGAAGGAGAATGCTTCTTCCTATTGCAGCCATGTACCATAACAAAGGGTGGGTTATCTATATCCTCAAACTCCTCAGACTCCTTAACATCAGTTTTCATCTCTAACCCCTCATCTTTCAACACCACACTTTGAGGAATCCTTCCCCCAAGAGGAGAACCAGATTCAATCATCATAGAAGAAAGACTATAAGGAATCCCCCCAATGGGGGGAACCAAAGTCAAGAACCACAGAAGAATTATTTTCCTCCAATAGCACAGAATTATCCATATTGGGTGAAGGGGACAAGAAAAAAATTTCAACCTGAAGCTCTCGATTCACCTCCCCTTGAGTTGGTTGACAATCAACCACCTTATCTAACTCATTCAAATATTTATCTTTACTAACCTCCAAGGGAGGAACACCTCCCAACTCCATCTCCAAAGCTTGAGATATTATATAGTCCACCTCCTGAGCAAGAGGTTTCTCTTATTCTCTCCACTATTTAGTCATTTTCTTAGGAACTTTGAGAGGAAATTTCTTGGCCCAATGGCCAAATTTTTTACAATGGAAGTGGGAAAAGGGGTTCAATTCAAATTCAACCATCTACTCCCACACTCCAAGTTTAGAGTTAATCTTCACCATGGAAGGACAATAAATAGATTGCTCCACATTCACACAAAATATAGCATAAACCAGTTGCTTCCTTGATGCCATCATTTGGTCGATCGACAGGAGATAGCTAAACCTACTAGCAATTAACTTAAACACCTCCTCATCCCAAAATTCCAGTGGGAGGTTAGGTAGTATAATCCAAATTGGAGCAGCAGAGAACAAACACGAGTTCAGATTAAAACCTGTTTCCCATTTCTTCAGCATCAAGGATGACTTTCCAAGGAACCACAAACCCCCCATCAACGCCATCACCATATCATCTTCACAAGTAAAGGAAAAGAGAAGAACCCTTTGGCCTTAGTTGCCACATCTATTTTTCCTTTAGATTTCCAATGAGTCAAAGTAAAATTAAACACTAGCTCAATGTGAGGCAAAGGACCAACAAATTTGCCTAGCAGAACCATGTCCATATTAGTCATTCTTTTGTCAACAATGTAATCTAGGACAGTAACAAAGTACTCCCTAGTCTTTTTATTAGAAAAAAAAGACACTAGAGGTGAAGTGATTTTTCCTCTAGGCTTAGCTCCAAACAAACTTGACCAACTGATAGAAGATCTCGACAAGAGAGCATTCCTAGCTTGATCAAGCCCAAGACCCTCCACAAAAGGAGTCCCATCACACCCATCTGAGCAAAAGGAATTCTCTGACTTTTTTGAGCCATGTACCACATTTTTAGAGCCAGGCATCAAGGAATGCATTGGGTACATATTCTTCAAAGCCCCTTTTCCATTAGAAAAAACATTAGCCACAAAAGGGGACCCACTCAGCTTACCTATAGCAAGGGCCCTGCCTGACATCACCTTGTCATCAACACACCATCTGCCATTATTGCCTGAAGAAAAATCCTAATCTCACACCTTTTTCAGAATTTGAAAAATTTCCACCACCATTTCCACCACCTGAAGAGCTCCCCATCTGGTCCTTGTTAGTTAATTTGGGTTAATTTGGGAATAAATTATAAAAGTTGCTAAAATTGACAAAATGTTGTCAATACAATATTGTAAAATGCAACAAATTGTAAGATGGTGGAAGGTGAAGAGATAGAGTAGTTAGAGATTTGGTTTGAGGCAATGTATTTGATTTATAAAGCCATTATGTAACCTCTCAAACTTTGAGGAAGGTTGGAGGATAATGTGTGAATGAAGAAATCAATGAAATTTCTTGTTTTTCTGTATTTTATCTATAATTTCTTGGTTTCAAACCATCGTATGACCTTCTACTATGCAAGAACACACCTCTCCACCATTGGATATTAAAGCCATATGAATCTATTTCATTTTTTATTTAGTTTCATTTAATTTCATTTAGGTTTGAAGAAGTTATGAGCAAATCTCTTTAGGTGGGTAAAACCCCGACTTAGGGTAAGATGTGTAACATAAGTTCCCAATATTGAAATTTGCTATAAATTGGTGTAAAAGGAGTTTTATATGTGTTTTAAAAGATTTAAAAGTTGCAAAGTCTGAAGGTTTTGTATTGGGCAGTTTCAACAAATCCCTAGGTCTAAAAACTATGTAAAAGATTGGCAAAGACTGTGTACAGTTAGGTTTTATGAGTTTTGATCATGGTTTTTGAGTCCTTCAAGAGTTGTATTGATTTAAAAGGTGTTTTGGTGTATTGTGAGTCATTTATTGATAGGGTTTGGTGATATTATAGATGATTGAGCCTATTCTTGTTACTGTCTTGTTATGACAGTCACATTTTGGAATAAAAAATGAAGGGTTTGAATGGGTGTTTGCTGAAATTTCATGAACAAAGATTGGGGAATGGAATAATCATGTTGTGTAGGAATATTTACAATTTTTTTATGTATTATTAAAGATATATGGGCTTGGGAAGTTGGTGTTGATTGGTTTTGTGGTCTAAATGGGCATAGTGGCTAATTAGGATAGTCCACTTTTGAAAGTTCTTATGTTTGAGTTGTCTAATTTGGTGAAAGTGTTTGAGTCTGTCAATTTGGTGTTTTCTAAGGTGTTTTGAGGTTTCTACAAGAATTTTATACCTTAATATTGGTTTAAGTGTTATGAAACAAGGGATTTGGTGAAGGAAGGTTGAGTCCTTGTTGCAAGGACAAGCAAGTTTTGGTTGAGATTTTTGTGCTCCTGCATTGTCATTAGTTTGGTATTAGAGCTCAAAAGCTCTAGGCTAAGAAAGAGTTTGGAGTTTTTTTGTGTGTGTTTGTGGTTGTGTGTAGGCTGGTGACCAAGAGACTAGGTAGAGGAAAAGTGGAAAGACCTAGGTGAGTAAAATAAGTTAAGAAGCAAGGTTAAAGGTACTTTCTTAGGGAGAAGATGCATTTGATGAGAAGACATTTGCATGTAGAGGGTTCACTAAGGAAGAAGAAACAAGAAGAGAGGAAGAGAAAAGAGGAAAAGAAAAAGAAAAAGAAGATGGATCAAGAGATCAGAGAAATGAGGAAAGCATTAGAAGAGATCAGTGTGATGATAGAAAGATTTGAGGATGAGATGGAGCAACTATGTAAGCAAGCCACAAGTTGGAATTTGACAATCAAGAAGAAGAAATTTGTATGTCCCATTAAGAGGATAGTCAAAAGGAGAAGTAAAATGAAGATAAAAGAGAAAGAAGCATTCAAAGATGCAAAAGAAGAATTCATGGATGAAGAAGACAAAGGTATTGCAGCCATTCCCAAACATGAAGATGAAGTCAAGATATTGAGTTGGTGTCAAGATTGATAAAATTTTGTCAATGCAATATTGTAAAATGCAACAAATTGTAAGATGGTGGAAGGTTAAGAGATAAAGTAGTTAGAGAGTTGGTTTGAGGCATTATATTTTATTTATAAAGGCATTATGTAACCTCTCAAACTTTGAGGAAGGTTGGAGGATGATGTGTGAATGAAGAAATGAATGAAATCCCCTATTTTTCTATATTTTATCTATAATTTTTGGTTTTAGGCCATTGTACAACCTTCTACTATGCAAGAATCCACCTCTCCTCCATTGAATATTAAAGTTGTATGAATCTATTTCATTTTGTATTTAGTTTCATTTAATTCCATTCAAGTTTGAAGAAGTTATGAGCAAATCTCTTTAGGTGGGTAAAGCCTTGACTTAAGGTAAGTTGTGTATCTTAAGTTTCCACTATTGAAATTTTCTATAAATTGGTGTAAAATGAGTTTTGTATGTGTTTTAAAAGATTTGAAAGTTGTGGAGTCTAAAGGTTTGGTTTTAGTCAATTTCAACAAATCCCTAGGTCTGAAAAATGTGTAAAAGACTGGAAAAAACTATGTACAGTGAGGTTTTATGAGTTTTGATCATCATTTTTGAGTCCTTCATGAGTTGTATTGATTTAAAAGGTGTTGTAGTGTATTGTGAGTCATTTATTGATAGTTTTTGGTGAGATTATAGATGATTGAACCTATTCTTGTTAATGTCTTGTTATGATACTCACATTTTAAAATTAAAAACGAAGGGTTTGAAAGAGTGTTTACTGAAATGTTATGAACAAAGATTGGGGAATGGACTAATCATGTTGTGTAGGAATATTTAGACTTTTTTGAGGTATTAGTAAAGAGATATGGGTTGGGAAGTTGGTGTTGATTTTTTCTATGGTCTAAATGGGCATAGTGGGTGATTAGGACAATCCACTATTAAAATTTTTTATGTTTGAGTTGTCTAAGCTGGTGAAAGTGTTTGAGTCTGCCAATTTGGTGTTGTTTAAGGTGTTTTGAGGTTTCTACAAGAATTTTATACCTTAATCTCAGTTTGAGTGTTATGAAATAAGGGATTTGGTGAAGGAAGGTTGAGTCCTAGTTGCAAGGACAAGCAAGTTTTTGTTGAGATTTTGTCAAGTTGAGTTTGGTTGAGAGTTTTGTGCTCCTGCATTGTGATCACTCACTCTTTAGGCTTATTGAACCAGTATCTACACACCAACAAGTGAAACCACTTTCTCCCTAGTCTATGGATTAGAAGCTATCCTACCTATTCAGGGCGAGCTCCCATCATTGTGAGTGTAACTATGAATGTGATCACTAATGAAGAATTAGAAGAATCTTCTAGATTAGGATAGTAAGGGAAAGTTTGAGCCTAACTAGTTGGATCCCTTTGTCATCACAACAAGCCATGGATTAGGAGCATACCAATTTTCAACACTTGAACGTGAACCCTTGCAAGAACCAAGAACAACTTGCATCTTAAAAGGTTTTATGCCTAGTCTTGAAGGGTGTAAATTTGAAAATACAAAAAAATAAAAAAATGATCAAAATCCAAAAAAAAGTGAAAAACGATTCAAAAAATAAAGAAAAATAATCATCCTCTAGTGAAAATTACTTTGGTGGCACTTTGGGAGAGTACCTTGGTGAAGACCTGGAAAATAGGTGCCTCATGTAAATAAAGCACCTCCATCTATTTTTCGTCTCATTGTCTTATCATTATTTGCATTATTCCATCCATTTATCACTTCATTCATTTTATTCATCCATCGCTTGTCTGCATCCTTATCATAGCTCGATGTTGTGAAGTATCAAAATCCCTTTAGTACTACTTGGAATGTTCCAAAGGTCATATTTTCCAACCTACATCAAGGTAGTCTACCATTTCACACTAGGGGAAATTCATTATTGATCATATTAGGTTTTTGTATATCTTAAATATCATTGAAAATCCAAAAAACATTCCTCAAAAAATCCAAAAACACTTGCAAAATCAAAAACATCCAAATCACATCAAAATCCCTAAAAAGTTCAAACATCAAAAATCCAAAAATAGTATCGTGTCGAACTATGTCATCTCTAAGCTTGAACATAAGCAAGGCTAACATTGATGAGCCCCTGAGACACCCTAGGTTAGTACTTTAGGAGTCCATCATAATAAACTGGCATTCCATCAATTATTCATATCTCATCTTTAATAAGTTGAGTCAATTGAACTACATGGTCTCTACATGTATAATGTAGGAAAAGCTTATCGTTGATTAGAACCTAAGGCCCCTACGATAGGTCTTTAGGTTATGTTCTTGGTCAAAAAACTTAGAAAATCCCTAAACATTCAAATCTCAAAAAATCTCAAAAACATTCAAATATCAAAAAAGACAAAAATATTTGAAAATTGAAAACAAAAAAACCATTATAAAACATTAAAAAAGACCTAAAACATCCTCCAATATATTAGAGAAAACCCTAAACAAACTAAAATAATAAAAAAAATAAAAATTTTCATAAACAACTCAAAAAGACCAAAAATAGTGTCAAAACATTTTCAAAATACCAAAAACATTGAAATATTCCAAAAAAAATCTAAAACCACCCATCCCATCTCACTTTCACCTGCAATAAACCTACATCCATAATAAATTCATCATCACCTTCAACCTTAAGTAAAACAAATAGAAAGCAAGTATATCAAGTTGTAAAGTGAGAACCTAAGTGTCAAAATCTAAAGTCTAGATCAAAGGTAAATATGTCATTGAAGTGTTTATCAAAGGCTAATCATAAAGCTCATCATCATCCTAACATCAAACAACCCCTGATCAATATGTCTTAGGATGTATCCTTCCTACAATGGACATCAGTATCAGACATCACCTTAGCTAAAATAAACTGGCAAGAGATATAGATAACACTGACTATTTGTCTTAGATCTTTTCTTATGATTTATCTTCATGACCCATTTCGAGGACCTCTCAATGATGTCTATCAAAATTATTTAGAGATAAAGGAATGGGGCATCGATCATTATCTTTCATTTTTTGTGTTTCTAGGTATTCTTGTAAAATAATCTTGTCCCATACTTGCTTAGTTGTGTGTAGGAAGGTTGTTTGGAGTGCATGTTGGCAACTCAAGGGTAGACAATCACAATAGGCTCATCATACACAATTCTGATATCCTTCATCATCTGTTTCATCTACAGTACTTGAGTAAAATTATTAGCAGTAACAATGTATTCTACCTCTGTGGTAGATAAATAAATAGCATTCTACTTTTTTCTTAACCATGAAATCAACTTCTTTCCCAATAAAAATGCTCCACCACTAGTGCTTTTCCTATCATTCACATCTCCTTCCTAATCAACATTAGTAAAGGAATTCAAAGTAAGATCATCATCTTTTGGATACCATAAACCAAAATAAACTATTCCTTTCAAGTATCTAAAAATCCTCTTCACAACAGTCACATGAGATTATTTAGGATTAGCTTGAAATATAGAAACAATACATACAACATTCATGATATCAAGCCTATTTTGAGTCAAATAAAGCAATCCACCAATCATTGATTTGTATCTAGTCTAATTTTCCTTCAGAGAATCATCATCAGTCATCAGCTTGCATCTGGTCACCATGGGTGTACCACCTGGCTTTGAATCTTCCATACCAAATTTATACAACAATTCTTTCACATACTTGGACTGAGATATAAAGATCCCTTTATCTAACTGAGTAATTTCCAATCCCAAGAAAAATTTCATCTCTCCAATCATTGACATCTCAAGCTCATTTTTTATCTCATTAGAAAACTTCATACACAAGCTATCATCTCCTCCAAATATGATATCATCAACAAAAACTTCCATAATCAAATCTTTATCATCATTCTTGAAATATAGATTACTATCAGTAGTACCTTTGTTAAATCCAAGCTTCACCAAGTACTTATCCAATCTGGCATACCATGCTCTAGGGGCTTTCTTGAGTCTATACAATGCTTTCTTCAATTGACAAACCATATCTCCCTGATCAATCAACTGGAATCCATCAGGTTGTTCAACATACACCTCTTCTTCCAATTCGCCATTTAGAAAAGTTGACTTGACATCCATTTGATAAACCTTGTAGTATTTGTAAGAAGCATAAGCAAGATATAATCTCACAGCTTCAATTCTTGCAATAGGGGCAAAGGTTTCTTCAAAATCAATACCTTCCATTTGTGAATATCGGTTACATACCAGTCTTGCTTTGTTTCTAACCACCTCACCTTGTTCATTCAGTTTGTTTCTAAAGACCCATTTAATTCCAATTGCATTCTTATCCTTAGGTATTGGAACAAGAATCCATGTATCATTATTCTCAATTTGTTGTAGTTCCTCTTCCATTGCTTCAACCCAATGTTCATCTTTGCATGCTTCATTCACACTGTTAGGCTCAGTTAGGCTCAGTCTTTGAAATCAAGTAATATTCTTCTACAATTTTTCTCCTAGTCTAGACACCTTTGTTCTTATCACCTATGATATGATTTTCTAAACGATTCAACCTTACATACCTCAGAGTCTTTTTGGAATGTTCTTCAACTTCAAGCTCTTTTGATCTCTCTTCTGTTCTTCCACTAGTTTCTCCTTTCTCTTGATCTTCTTGATAAACTAGAATTATTTGCACTTGACTTGAGTTCTAAATTTTTTTTTTACTATCATTCTGATCATCAGAATCATATCCATAGGTTCTGGATAGTGTAGTTATGTCTTCATCAACCTTAACATTTTCACTTTCAACCATTTTCTTGAATCTCTTATTGTAACAATAATAGGCATTACTTTTAGTAGAATACCCAAAAAGATTTCTTCATCACTCCTAGCATCAAACTTTCCTATATATTCATCTCTTTTGATATAACACTTGCTTCCAAAGATCTTGAAATATCTAATAATAAGTTTTTGACCAGTCCATTTTGTTGAGAGGTCCACAGTGTAGATAACTGTCTCTTTATTCCATGTTCTTCACAAAAAGAATTAAACTCACTGGAAGTGAATTCACTACCTCATCTTAGACACTTAATCTTCAAACCTGTCTTTGTCTCAACCATAGCCTTAAAGATCTTGAACTTTTCTAGAGCTTTAGATTTCTCTCTTAAGAAAGTAGCCCACATCATCCTTGAATAATAATCAATAAGCACCATGAAGTACCTATATCATTGTAAGCTTCTAGTTCTATCAGGAATACACAAATCAATATACACAAGATTCAACAATCCATTTGAATTTTGTTGTTTATTTCAGAATGAAATTCTTGTTTTCTTTCCTAACTAACATTCTTTGCATATGGAATTAGTAGGTTTCATTAGCTTAGGAAGATCTCTCACAGCCTTAGCAAAACTTATCTTGAAAATATTATCAAAGTTAACATGACACATTCTCTTATGCCACAACTAGCTTTCATCAATTTGAGCAATCAAACAACTTTTTCCAGTAGCATTGAAGTGGAAAATATTACCTTTTTTTTTTGTACCTGATGCAATCACATTTCTAGAATTTCCCAATATTTTTCACTTACCATCCATGAACTGAAGATTGTATCCCTTATCAACCATCTTTCCAACACTTAAAATATTATGCTTCAAACCTTCAACATACAAGACATCATTAGTATTGTGCTTACCATCAAGAGAAATGCATCCTCTTCCACAAATCACACCAGTTGTATTATCACCAAATCTCACAACACCACCATCATACTTTTCCAAATCCACAAACTTACTTTTATCTCCTATCATATGATGAGAACAACCACTATCAATTACCCATTCATCTTTCTCTTCAACTCGAGTAGCTAGGGCTTTCTCCAAATTTGTACAACTAGTAGATTAAATAGACACAAGATTATTTTCCTTGATACGAATAAACAAAAATTCATCTTCACTTGCATTTCCTTTGTTAAATTCATCATCTATCACACCTTCATCAGCAACATAGTAACACTTATTTTGGATTTTAGGCTTGTTAAATCTTGTCTTGGAAACTCTCTCAGGACACCTTGATGCAAAATGACCTATCTTAATACAAGAGAAACATTTAATAGGAAGCTTTCCTTTATACTTACCTTGTCCTTTGGCTTCTCCTTTCACAATCAATGCTTCAAGTTCTTCTAGCTCTCTTTCTTCTTCATCGAGCTATCCCATTTCATCCTCATACTTGAATGTATTTCTAGATGAACCTTCACCTGGATCATATCTTTGTTTATCTCTTTCAGAAGTAGTGGCCTTGAATGTAGATTCAACCTTAGGAAGTGCATCACCAAATTCACTCAACTCAAAAGCAATAAGCTTACCAATCAACATATCTTTGGTAACATTTGTCACAGTTTGGAGTTCTTCAATAGCACTAGCCTTGACTTTGTAAGAATCAAGAAAGGATCTAAGGACTTTAGCAAAACAAAATTATTCATCTATATGTCCACTAGCACATCTAATACCACACACAAGTTCATTCACTCTTTGTATGAAAGTAGTAACATTTTCATCATCACCCATTTTCAAATTTTCATATTCCCCTTTCAGAATTTGTAGCTTAGAAATTTTCACATTAGCATCACCTTCATACAAGGTTTCCAACTTTTTCCAGATTTCATAAGCAGTCTTTAGATCCATCACATTTGTCGTCTTAGTATTAGTCAAAGCACTCAAGAATGCCTCCTTAGCCCTAATATTATACTTAGCATCCCTAATCTCAGTAGAAGTAGTATGACCATTTTGTGGAATGACATGTATACTTTTTGTAATGCTCTAGTAGGGTTCACCAATGCATCTCAGATGGCACTCCATTCGAGTCTTCCACAAAGAATAATTTGTTCCATCAAATCTAGGACTATCCTTCTTATAAGTCATTGTCTTGGATCACCTCAAGTTGTAAAACTTCTTCCAAGGAACCTGCTTTGATACCAATTATTGGAAACTCAAGGGAAAAAAATTGAGAGGGGGGTGAATTAGTTGTCACGAAATTTCAAACTTGTTCAACCTATTAACCTTATACTCAGATCTGATCATTAATCATGAAAGCATAAATGAATAACACATAAAAAGTACACATAACACCAATATCTTTACATGGAAACCCTATTAGGGGAAAACCCATAGTGGAGGTCAGTCCACATGATTATACCCTATTAAAAATATAATAAAATATAAATGGGGAATGAACTTGCATTCAGGCACACTACCTAGAGCTCACTACTCAATTACAAAGGAAGACATAGTGTCTTATAGAAAGGTTGTAATTAAATCCATCAGATATTGAACTAAGAGAATAGCATCTACTAATGCCTGGTTATAGTTCCAATTAAGCACATGAACACTTCTTCACTCTTCTTCACTCTATACTCTACCTTCAAATGATCTGAACTTTATTCACACATATGAATCTTACAATTCACACACACATACATACATTCCTTCAAATGATAAAACAATCGCTCTTATATATCTACAACAAGAAATTACATCGCTATAAGTCAGCTCCAAAGAAATAATAAAATGAATATAAATATTTGGCCCAAATCAATAAAAATTATTCATGCGAATCAACCAAGGTCAACCACAACATAGTGAAGACTAAAAATAACATCCTCAAACATGAACCACTTCAATTAATTACTCCTCGAAGATCCACAACATGCTTCAACACCCTTGTCAGCTAAGAACATGAAAAAGATGAGCACACAAGAGAAAATCTCATATCATGAGCACAAGGATCAATGCAGACGTGCAACACAAATAGAGCACAAACTAGAAACATCCAAAAGCATAATGAAACATCAAAGAAGTATCTGTAGCAACTGAACTTACTATATTTACATGATATTCATTCAGGAACATAAATTGAAGTAACATAAAAACTATTAGAATGAAAATCTTCATGCGGATCTCTGAAACTTGATGTGGATAGACTAGACATACTCAACAAGAAACCCATTAATCCAGAAACTTTGAATAGCAATGTACTGATCACACCGATAGAAATAACTTCGCTTCTCCACTGACAACCTGTAGCACTTCTTATTAGAATTTTCTCAATATCCTCGACATATACATCTTCTAATGCAACAATGCTAATAGTGTTGACATCAATGACAACCACATATCAGCAACACAACACAACATCCAATAGTACGTTGTTGGCTATTGCATATGTTTTGGTCCAATATCTTCTAAAATTATAACTTACATTCCAACGAGGTTTTTGTATGTCAAGGTGTGAACAAGAACTATCCTATCTATTTTTTGAGTCAAAGTCCATTACACTGGATACAATACCATCCTGGGTATTAATACCTTGATGCATCATGTCTATGTGTTATATCAAACAATAAGGAATGATGGAAAATACCAATCTTGAGATATGAGAAAATCATCATCATGAATTTCTCATCACCATCTCTAATGAAGTCTCAATGGATCATAGACTTGTTGGATCTTTCGAAAGCAGTCATCACAATAAATGGTCGATCCTCTTGTTTCTTCTATCTTCTCTCTATGCTAACCTGGTATCATGATAGTCAACAAAAACATCATCCTTGCATCCATCCTACATCCACAAATCATCATCATACATACATTACAACATCATCATAGCATATCATACAACATCCATCCTACATCATTATTATCATTTAAGTTGTAGCAAATAATATAGATTTTTTATTCTAAAGCATCATAAATTATTGCATCATATATCATAAACATGCATCGCATTATCATATCATAAGTATAAACATCTGAAATTTTCCATCCATACATCCACATGCATATATCACATCATAAAACCACATAAGGATATACACAAAAACAAATGCATCCATATCATTTGCATAAGCATGACATAATCATATCATATCGTCCATCATATGGCATATCATCAAAAGATACTGAAAAAGAATATAACATTGGATCCATTAAATCTCATATCATTACTTATTGCATAAGCATACATAAATAAAGTTCGTCCATACATGATAAAATATAAGCATGTCACATCTCATATCAAATGCATCCATACATTCATAAAACATGAAATAAAATGAACACATCACATCACATTGAATATATATCTATATCATATATATATATATATCAAAAAATCATAACTATCATGGTATAATATCTAAATCAATGTATGTATATTGATCATAAATATAATATCCATGAGGCTATCAAAAAGGAGCCCATGAATGTATATCTATATAAAAGAGGCAGGAAATAAATCAAAAAGTGTCTATGTACAATCGAGCTAGCCCTAATGGTTGCTCCCCTCTCTAGATTGTCTCTCTAGTTGATCCTTAGCTCTATCATGTGCTCTGATTCTCTGGGAGTAATCTGGTTGTCTAAGTGTCATAGGGAAATCTCTGTGATAGTGCATCCTATAGTAGGTTGCCTCAGTCACAACATCTCTATATAATCTCATAGAGACTGCCCACCCCTAGGATGTAGCTATCATCATCTCGAGTTGCTAGCACTACCTAACCTCCTATGCTAGTTGCATCTTGGGAGTTTTTCTGATCTTCCACTCATGGTCTCACTCTATCATGACATCATGTACTTGTTGTTGTGCCTGATCCCTCTCAGTAGTAATAGCTACAATATGTTGTCGAGCATGATCTCTCTCACCTGTAATGACTTGAACCTGCTACTGCAGCTACAAAATCTATAAATCTCAGGGATATGGCCTCAAAGGTGGTGGCTATGTTGGGTACTACTACCCTGGCTACTACTGAATGGGAGGATACTATGGAGACTGCCATCCCATTGGTGGTGCCTCGGGGATCTACCTATCTTGTCCATTTTTTCCATCCTATCCCTTGCCTTTGCCTTTGCCTCTACTTGTACCCCTCCCTCTTGGTCTCCCTTGTCTAGGAGCACCCACTAGATCTATCAACTAGTGAGGGGGTGTGAACCATGCATTATATGTAGGCATCATTTAAGTGTTTTCCTATCCCTAGTCATAATCCCATGCCTGAGCAACTAATTGTCAAAATCCCTCAACAACCTTAGGGGTTGGGATTGTAGTTCCCCATGTGGGTACCTCTTGTGTTGATCTAGCAAAGAGGGCTCTATATTGATCATCTAGCCTATCCTTCCTCTCTTCAAACTATCATACCACCCTATCTAGCAGGTATCTCTCAATGATAGTATGCTCCCAACCCTGCATATACTAGGTTTTTCTAGAAAAGAAAAGCTATTGAACATCATCGAACCACACTAGCATCTGAAGCCAAGGTCACCATCTAAAGACTAACATATTGTCAAGCACCCGATGCTAGTATGGAATCCCAAGCTGCCCAGTGTTTTGTAAAGTAATGGTGCCTATCTATCGCCAAACCACTGAATCATATGGCTCTCCATTATCCATTTGAACAATCGGTCATAACACTGTGATGTACTCCTAGGCCCAAATGTGTAGCAAGGTAACCCCTATGCCAGACTCTCTTCCATCACAGTAGAAAAAAACATGCATATCATGATACAATGAGGCCAACATCAATGGCCCCCATGCAAACAATGTCCTCCTGTAGAGCATCTTCTGCCATGCTAGGCCTTATCCTAGGCTAAATCTGTGGCTCCATAGATCTAGAGCAACCAAACTAGAAATAATAGTTAAAATGATCAATCTAAAAGTGGGCACTTGACCTTTGTACATCTCAAGGTCAATCTATAAAGTGACTAGAACAATTTCCTCAATCTCCATCACCTCGTGGCAGGCATTGTAATTGACATTGGAGTTGCATATCACATGCTCACCATGTATCAACAAACGTAATATCCACCATACATCCTCTAAAGTCACTATTTCCTCACCTATGGGAAGGTGGAATGATGAAGTCTTACCATGCCATCGCTCGCACAACATGTTCATCATAGCTAGTTGTGTCTAGATGGTGGGCATATAGGTAATGTACCACAGACCAATCTCCCCTAAGTGCTCCTATTGCAACTCAGATAAATCACCAAGTCTTTTTAAAACTGTGATATCAAAGGTGGAATGACCTCCTGCACCCACAAAGTACACGACGTCAAAACTTGAATTTTTTTGACTCAGTTTGGAATTTTTGGCTCCAAAATGATAATAGCGTAACTATTTACAATAGCATCACTATAATTCTAATTCTAAACTATGACACTCAAGGCATTTCAAATTTCAAATTGTGTCACCAAAAACATCTGCATCGTGATTTAAACTTTGGAAACCCTAACCCTAATTTTCAAATTGAAAAGTGCATCACTATAAACATATGCATCATGATTTAGAAACGGAAACCCTAATTCCAAATTGTGAACTATGTCACAATACACATATGCATCACTAAAATTTGTTTTAGCATCATTGAATCTAAAATTAACATCACTATATAGCAACACCACCAAAGTTTAAAATTCAAAAAGCAATAAATGCATCAAAAAGTTTAATTTCAAATCAAGTTTCGAGTTACATACCAGTGGTATTGAGCTTGGAAGCCTTTGGTACTCTCAAAATCGGTCAAAAATGCGTCATGGGAGCTTTGATGTGCCATTTCATAAGAAGGTCAGAGCTCAATTTACAAGAATTCCTTAAGGTGTGAATGCACAAATGAATTGAAAGTGACCTTTCTTGGCATATTTATACATCAAAATTAGGGTTTTTTCCTTTATTTAACCTTGAAGCTAGGGTTTATCATTAGTTTCACCAATTTTTCCAAATTGCAACTTATTTTGCATCATTTTTTACATTTTCGGCATATTTCTTGTATCCCAAAGCCTTTCTGGACCCTTGGGACAACCTTTTACCTTTATCGATAAATCAACTCAAAATTCAAAAAAAATCACCTAATTTCTCAAGGGGGTAGGGAATCAACATTATCCTTTTGATGGGACATCTAAAAAAATTATATATATATATATATATATATATATATTGATTTAAGTATTAGTTTTAATCTGAAGAGCATCAGTCTTTGAATTGAAACAGCAAGTACCTCACTTCAAAGAGGGGAAAAATGTAGACACTAAAAAGTTTCCTGAATGATATCATACACTCGAATTAGGTATACTAACATCATTTCCTCTTGTAACCCATCCTTTTTCTTCTTAATTAATTAAATTATCCTAGCTATTTAATTAATTGCAACATTTACATCTATTAACCTAACACATCAAATTGGGTTAATTCACCCCCTTTCACACTAACATTTCATCTCATTAAAATAAATAAATCAAACTATTTAATTTAATTCCCTAAGTCTTCTTATTTAATTAGATAACCCTAAGTTATTTAATTAAATGTCATTTAACCTTTTCCCCTTTCATTAAATCATTTAATTTGATGAATATCACTTTATTCTTCTAAATTCCCCTAATTGCATGATTAAACCCTTGTTTAATTAGCAATTATCTAACTAATCTAATTCCCCTCTCACTTGCAAGGGAATATTCTTCCTTTGCACATTCCTCCAAAAGGAGAATATTGTCATGGAATATTCCCTCCCCTTTTGCACAATTGAACTTTGTTTTAATTTACAAAATATCCTTTTTTCTCACCCATGAGAATATTATGAGGAATATTCTCTCCCCTCCAATCATTTGAAAAAGGGAATATTCTCTCTTAGCTTCATATGTAGGTTAGCTTGTGAATTCTTAAGTTAACTTTTGACCTCTTGTATAGGTCAAAATTGTGCTTGTTTGGAAGAAATGAGAACCCTTGATTAAATCTCATCTTGCATTCTCACCCATTGATGAGAAATACATGATCCATGCCTCCAATTTCCTCCATCCATGACCGTTGATTAGCTTTTTCAATCTCAACCCTCCATTTCTCATTTTCTTTCCTATAAATAAAGCACTATTTGTAGACAAATGGATCCATATTTTTTAGCGAAAACTTACGCTATTGAAATCACTCACACTCACACTCACTTTTAACTCACATTTTATCATATTTTAGTTTAAATTAGTTGCATAATAATTTAGCTTCCATTAATGGCTTCCATGATGCATCCATTTAGCTAATTAGATAATTAGGGTTGAATATTTTTTTTTTTAAATCTCATTTAGATTAGCTTAGCAATTGCATATCTAAATCATTTTAGCATAAATCATTTAGATTAGCTTTTGCATCATACTCATTTTATCATAAATCATGTTTTTAATCACATCTCATAGTCGTTTCATCGATTCTCCTCAATAGAATTGATTTTAACAAGCTCAGTGATCACAGGATTGGGAAAGGGTCATCGTTTCACATCAATAGGACACCAATTCCAAAATGGGATAAGTTTCAAATGGGTTAGAATATACATTTTAAACATTTCCACAATTTAGAATGCTTTGTTTTAATTAATATTTAGTTTAACTTCAATTTGATTGATCATGTTTAGATTGAGTATTAGTGGCTTCATTATGCTTTGATTCTTCATAGATCAACTGTAATTGTCCCATACTAATATTCTCAGTCCACATTCACAATTTGAAATTTCAATGCAATAGTACTGAACTTTTAGGAAAAAATACAAAGCAGGTGAATGTCTAACCATGCTAAGTACAATTTTTTTTTTTTTTTTTTAACTTTCAATACAAGTAGACACATGCCTAGATGTGATGCACTTTTTTTATTATTTTTTTCCAAGTAAATAATTAGTTATGAATTTTTAATAGAAATTTTAAAAATATAAAAACTTGTTTGTCTGACCACCATAACTTGGTCAAAAAATTATGAAATTCATTTTTTTATCCTATAGTATGAGAAGCATAGAATGTGCCACATCTTTCAGATTCAAAAAGTGTGAAATCATTTGAGAATTATAGATGTTTTTCAATCAACCTATAAATCAGGACTCTATTCATAATGCATGTAAAACTCAATAATAATTATCTATTAAATTTAAAATAAGGTATATCTTATATCAAATTTTTTTTGACAAATTGTTCAGTAAACTCTTTTTATTTCATCAAATTTGGATAAGAAAAGAATCATCAGTCACAAGGGAAAAATTTGGAAAACTAAAGAAAATTTAAAAACATTTTTTGTATTTTACTTTCCATGTATGACATCCCCAAGCCAAATCCCAAGGAAACCCAGAGGGAAATCTTGAACCTAAAGATTTTGTCAGAAAAAAAAATGGATATCTGTTTTAAAAGAGTACCTAGTTAGAACATATATCCATTCAAAAAAGATATTTGTTCTAAATGGATATCCATTATAATAAATATTACTATTTTTAATATATTTTATATTATTATAATATAATAGATATATTATATTAATAATACATAAAATATATAGTATATATTATACAATATATACTATGTAGTGTATATATAATATAATATAATATATTATATATTATATACTACATTATAATATATAGAGTGAGAGAGGGAATGAGAAAGATTTTTCTACATAGGGTGGAATAGATAGAGGGAGGGAGAGACCTGAGAGAGAGAGAGAATTACCTAAGTAGGGTGGAAGGGAGATCTACTTGAGAGAAAGAGAGGCGGTAGAGAGTTTATCTAGGTACTTGAGGGATAAAGGGAGGGAGAGGCTTGAGAGGGAAAGAGGGGGAGAGAGAGAGGGAGGGAGAGACTTGAGAGGAGAGAGTTATCTAGGTATGGTGGGAAGGAGAGACTTGAGAGAGAGGGAGGGAGGGAGGGAGGGAGGGAGGGAGGGAGAGAGCTTAGAGAGAGAGATGGAGTGAGAGAGAGTTATCTAGGTGGGGTGGAAAGAAGAACTAAGAGAGAGAGGGGGAGAGAGAAAGTTATCTAGGTAGGGTGTGAGATAGAGATCTTAGAGAGAGGACTTGAGAGGGATAAATGGAAGGGAAAACTTGAGAGAGAGATATAGAGATTTTTCTAGGTAGGGTGGGAGGTATAAAGGGAGGGAGATACCTAAGAGAGAGAGAGAGAGAGATAGAACTTTATATGGATAGGGCACCTAAGGGAGAGACCTGAGAGAGAGGGATATAAAGTTATCTATGTAGGGAGGAAGGGGGAGACCTAAGAGAGAGAGGAAGTGGGATGGATAGAGGGAGGTAGAGACTTGAGAGAGAGAGGGAGGGAGTTACCTAGGTAGGGTGGGAAGGAGGGACTTGAGAGAGATATTTATTTAGGCAGGGTGGGAGGGATAGAGGGTGATAGAGACCTAAAAGAGAGAGAGGGAGGGAGGGAGGGACAAATAGAGATATAGGGATAGATAGAGGGAGGGAGATATTTGAGATAGGGAGAGTTATTTAGGTCTAGGGTGAGAGAGAGATAGACTTGAGAGAGATAGGGTGTGGGATGGATAGAGGGAGATACTTGTTGAAACCAAAATTTTCATAAAAAATTCTAAAGATTTTATTACTTGAAATCAAAAATTCATACTATCATTTTAAAAGAAGGTCACTCTATTGCCATCCATGAAGTCAAAATAGCCTTTTACCACCATACCACTACCTCATTGAATACCCTACATAGTGCTCACCTCTTACCTCCTTACCATAGCCCCTTGCATAATAGCTTGCGGTATTACCGTAATAGAAGCTTACACTATACTCTATCACCTATACTCTTCACCGCTATACTGTGGAAGATTAGAAATCAACCTGTGGTAGAGTGGAATAGTGAAGGGAGGTTATAAAGATGACACCGCTATATAGTGGAAGGGTAGAACAAGACCCACAGTAGAGTGGTACACTAGCGAATACTAATGAGAAGAGACACTGCCATACTGCAGAGGGTTAAAACATAGCCCATGGTAAAGAAGTATAGAAAGCAAAGTATTAAGAGCACACCATGGTACCACAAGAAGGAGAAAGGTGGTCTGTAATAGAGAGGTATACTAAATCATGGTAACAATATGTGTTGCGGTACCACAGGGGGGTGAAAAGTGATGCGAGGTAATGCAGTAAGCAACCGTTGAAACATTTAAAGTAGGCCAGTCACATCAATACACTTTATGAAATTAAGCTCAATGCAAAAGATTTGAATGGTGTGAATTTAAGATTTGAGAGTTAATGTGGTTTGGTGTGGGAAATAAAAAAAGTCGATTGAGATTTCTCATTCATAATAGCAAAGACTAAGTGTAGACGAGCTTGAGGTGCAGAAGTGAAAGGAATTCTCCAAGGAAAACTATATTTTGGGTAAGATCTATTCACTACTCATTGAATTTATAACAATGGCACCAAAGAAAGCAGAAGTAGGAGGTAAGAAAGATGAAGCTAAAACTAGTAAAACCTCTTTACAATCATCATTGCTTGCTTTATTTCCTATTTCAATAGATAAGGGTCCAAAAAAGGTCTTTAGAGATTTAGCTCAAGGGTGTAGGGACCCTATTATTCGTCAATCTAGGTGGAATTTTCACTGGTATTTTTTATAGGAACATAAATGACAAGGTCCTAGCATCAAACATGTGGACATTGACTTGGCCAAATTGGTAGTTCCAAATGTCCTCATTGACATCAAGTTGATTAAAGCCCTATCCAATAGATACCATGCCCCAACAAAGATTGTTAGGCTCCCAGATGGTGGGTGTTCAGTAGATATTTCAAGAGAAGCCATTATTAAGTGTTTCAACCTGAACAAACAAGTTGATACAGAAGTGAATTTGGGAAAATTGGAACAAGAGTACAAAAGGTTAAGGAGAACTTATAGGAGTGATAAGCTTCCCCTGCACATGAAAAGGGGTGATAATAATATAATACTTCCCATCCCCTCTTAAAAAGTAGAGCCTTCCCTAGTATCTAATTTTTAGGTTTACTTCAAGAACACATATCATGCATTGTGTCAAATTCTTAGGATAGATGCAGAGGACAATATGCCAGTAGGATTGATGAGGATGGCTATGATCATTTGGCATCTAAAATCAAACATGGAGTTTTATTTTTCATATGTGATTGAAGAACAAATATATGAGGGCTTATTGCAAGTCAAAGAGACTAAGGGTCCCATGTCTTTTAGAAAATATTCTTTGTTATGTCATTTAGTTTTGTATCAAAATGAAACAAAATGGACTAAAAGGATGAAATTATGCACACAAGAGAGTGGATTTATACTCCTTGTATAGAATTGGTGCTACATTTGTAATAGTAGGTGCACTAAATGTGATTTTGTTGTGTTTTGAGATGATCTTATTGTTAGAATAATTGCTACCCTTGGTTTTTCAACACCAAGGTTGCTACAATCTTTGATGGATGTAATGAGACCAACGCTATACTCACAATTATGCTGACTTGTTCCTTATGCCACAACATACTATTATCAGGGTGTACAGTTGTGACCAAGCACAACATATTTTACCAAAATGTGTACCTTCTAAAATATGCTTTTTGGAGTTCATGTGGGAGATGCTTTGGATGAAGCATGATTTAATGAAGAATCAAAGCAAAGGAACCCTCTTTCCTAATTTAATAGTGTCCAATGAGGATTTTTCTATTAGATGAGACATGTTAGAAGAGCTATAAAGATTCATGAGAATCAATTATTGCCTCAAGTCCAAAAAAGAAAGAGTATGTAGCCCAGAGGGTCACATTAATATGGTCAGGACTTTGCTGACAAAAAGGGCCATATCTCATGTATTTGACCTTGAGGAGGATGTAATAAGGAACTTGGTATATTTTTATGATGTATTTCATATGAGAAAGAGATGGATAATGATGATGAGGTGGGAAGATCAGAAAAAGGAAAAGAATAAAAGTTTTAAAGGGTTTTTTTTAGATGAACCCAATCTTCTCAAAAGGATGCAGATGATCCTTTAAAAATTTGATGAATTTTATAAAAGGGCTCAAGATGAGGGGTTAATTCCACTTCCTACACCCAAAAAACCACCACACAAAGCATCCAAAAATCATACAACACCTCCATCACCTACACATCTATCCCCTCTATCTCCCACACATGAACCCCAAGCTAAGAAACAAAAGTTTGAATCATTAGTTGATTATGGCTCTAGTGATGATGGGGAGTAAGAAGCAGTATTGAATCTAACTGAAATGAAGGAGGTGGCAAAGCAGTAGTTAATTCAAGAGCCCCATGATCCAAAAATCAAAATATTAGAGGAAGGTATTGATGAAATTCAAGATGATGAGAGGGTAGTTGCCTCTCCAAGGTTTATGGAAGATGACAATTTTATTAACACTAATGAATTTAAATATTTTTGGATCAAGATGAAAATGAAATAGTTTGATGAAAGGTTAAAGATAAATCTCATAGGATCAGATGATGCAAAGCAGGCTAAATTTCAAGCCCAAACATTGTTAGAATTGAATATTGATAAAATCACTGTTACACCCAGCAAGAGAGTTAGTACTAAAGAGTGATATGTTGATCATATGAGGTATGGAGTTATCTAAGGTGTTTCTCTTGGACTAGATTAGAGCACAATATGACCCAATGTTGGTTGCAAAATTTGACTCAGAGGAAGGTGTATCAGGAATAGGGTATAACCCCACAACTCAAACCCTTTCCTTATGGATGAAGCAAAAGATCACAAGGAAGCCGAGAGTCCTAGATGTGGTGTAGGAAATGAGGGGGTAAGCCAAGGTGAGGAAAATGAAGGATAAAACTCCTACAGAGGTTGCAACCATAACTATGTATTCAACAATGTTCACCAAAGATGTGGTGGAGAACATGGAGAAGAAAATAACTGAATATGAGAAAAGACTAAAATTGTCAAATGATGAAGTAAACAAATTGTTTATTGAAAATGTCAATTTGAAACAATAATTACAACAGGCTACAATAGTGACAGGGGATGAGATAGCTATTTATCACCACCTATTCAAGCTGAAGACCCACAGATACAATATATGAAAGAAGAAATTAATAAGCTGAAGAAGTAAAATATGGAAGATGTCAAGTGTCACATCTTGGATACCTTGATAAAAATATTGGAGCATAGAATTGAGATATTGAAGGAGAAAATAGGTGGAGTACATGAAAGCTTTAGCAATCTAGTTAAAGCCTTGGATAAGATAAATTCCAATTCCCATATCCTTGAGGAACTCTAGAAAAGGTGGTAGCCTAGTTATCACATTCTAACTACTCTCTACAAGGAAACAAAAAGGGATCTAGATGCCCCTCCAAGACTCAAGGATACTCAAGAAAGAGGGAAGGGGGTAATTGAGGAGGACACATATTTAATAGATATGAAGAAGAAACTGGATAATAGAAGGAATGCATTTGATTCTATAAAACACATGTTCAACCCTTCAGTCAATAAAGATGATAATCAACTAAAAGGGGTGGATGAGTAGAAATGTGAATTTGATGAGATGGTCTCTTAGTGTTTGACACACATACAAAATTATGGGGATATCAGCCTTGACAAGTTTAATACTTTGCTTGATGGAATTATAATACTAGACAATGGATACATGAAATTTGTCTTAGATTTTAGGAACTTGCTCGCTAATAGATGGAAGAGTCATCTCACAAGTCTTACTGTTGCTCAAGAATTCAAATGGCCAAATGATTTGACAATAAGTAAATGGAAAAAGAATTATCTGGGCTTGGATGAGGATTGATCATCATCATTACAAGGAAAGATTAATCATACGGTAAAGGCTTTGCACAAGTCTTAGATGGCCACAGGCTTTTTACTCGAAGACTAATGGATTAGAGCATATGTCTATTTTTAATTATTTTAGTTATGCTTAATTTCATTATTATGTTTTGTTACCAAAAGACATGACCTTTGGTTGGAAGCTTGTTGCCTCTCATATAAATTTGAGAGACCAAGACCAAAAGGAGACATTAGATTAGAAATAGGAGAAAATAGTAGGCAAATAGGGATAAGGTCTACATTTCAAAAGACCATGATGCATGTATGAAATTTTTGAGAAATCAATGAAAGAGCTTTGATTTTGTGGTGTCATTTTGGTATCAATTGTTTGTTGAAATAATTGGAAATATTATCAAGTTGTCTCCAAGATTGATATTTCTTTATTATTCAAATTGATATATCATGTATATACTCAATTTATCAATGCACATTTGTTGCACTTGTGTGGTATGATTAATTGGTTCTTTCAAGTAAAGATTAAATCCTTCTAGTCATTCACAGTAATTTGGAAGTGTCATTTGGATCACTAAGAAGAACTTTGTAATTACATTCTTGCATGTTTATACAAGTTATAAACTAATATTTGTATTCCAAACAATTATAATTTCTACCAAATAGAAGCCACTCATCCTAGACTTTCATATGACACCGTTTTACCCAACAAGGCACTAGTCTCACCCATTTTATTTATTTAGTTTTATCTTACCAAATACAAACTTCACATCTGTTAACTGAACATATTGATATTTACCTTGATATTGCTTATACAATTTATGCCAATTAGGATTTCATCTCTCCACTTCCAATTTCCATTGTGGATAGATTGCTTAAGTAGGAAACACATAGTCTAAGTTTTTTTTACTTGCATAGGTGTACGCACCTAGGTTTGGTAGATCCTAAAGAGAAGAAGGTTCAAATTCATCATTTGGCCTTGTATGTTAGCTAAGAACGTATCAAGAGATTTGAAACCTCTTGTGGTTTCAAACCAACATTTTTGAGACCTAACAATTTGGTGACTCTACTGGTGAGTCAACTTGGAGTCAATGCCTTTGTCATAGAGTCAAAAATCTTACAAAGACTCTACTGGGAATAAAAAATTATATAATTTTCTTACTTCTGTATAAGTGAGTGGCAACTCTAAATAAAGATATAATACACATCAGAAGGAATAAGATCTAAAGTTCAAACAATGCAAGGCAGATGATCCCTATATAAAGGAGGTCCTAGTGATAATAGTAAATGGACACATAAGAATGATAAGGGTAAGAAGGCATTTGATGACATGTGTATGAAAATTAAGGATAAAGCATCAAAACCTCACTTTGATACATATAACCATTATGATAAATTGACAAATGAAAATAGCTCAATAGGAGAACCTCATATTCCTAAGGAGAAAATGAATCCTTTCTCTTAGCCAGATCCTAAGAAAGAGGCTGAATTCATGGCTGAACTTGAGGTTGAAAGAGTTAGACAACAACAAGAATATGATCATAAAATGAAATTACTTGAAGGGAATTAGAATGAGCCTATTGATAATATAACCCTTCAAGAAAATTATGAATTTATGACCAAGGAGGAATTAAATGCACAATTGGAGTATGAAACAAGAAATGGAGAGATCAAAAGTAGAGTATGAACAAAGGCTCCAAGTGATAAAAGAGCTCCAGGATTTGAAGTTGCAAAGAGCCCAGTTTGATGCCCAAATAGCTAACCTCCCAAAATATATACCACCTCACAGGCAAGGGAATAATAATCTAGAACCTCCAAATCTGCCAAAAGCACCAGAAAATCAATAAGGGAATCAATAATGATATCCAAATGTTCCACCTAAAAATCTATCACATCATCTAAATGCTCAAACACCCCATGGCCAACAATATATGCCACCACCTCATGCACAATACAACAATCCATTTGTAAAAATACTAGCATCCTTATGACCCACCTCCTTAGCATTACACAACCATGATTAGGAAATTTGACTTAACATGATTCCAAATATATCCTTACCGCATGGATAGCTGTTGGAGAGGTCTTGGCCCAAAATTTATAGGAAGTAGTGCAATCACAGCTGAGGAAAACTTAAGGAATTTTAATTCTTTTATTCAAGACCTAGATATGTAGTATGAAGACATATAGATGAGGTTATTTATGATGTCATTAATTGAAGAAGCAAGAGATTGGTTTAAAATTTTACCAACAACTTCTATTACTTCAATTCAAGAGTTTTATGATTAGTTCCTTGAATAGTATGGGAACCAATGTGCACCAAAGTTTTCCTTGTGTGAATTGGTTAGCATCTAGAAATATCAGAATGAGTTGGTCTATGACTTCAACCAAAGATTATCCAAACTGCATAATAAGATACCACCTGGATCTAAGTTAGTAGACCCTAGTGCATTGAGCATTTATCTAAAAGCATTTGATCCAATGACAGGCTATAAGCTTAGAAATAGGTGTCCCAAGAATTTAGCTGAAGCTCAAAAAATAGCATTGCCTATTGAAAATAATAGAAAGGCTGTTGGGATGATAAGTAAGAGAGATAATCCTAGGGTCCCCCAACAATTCAATAACCCTTTGAATAGACAATAAAATACATACATAAATGAGTCGCTAAGGTTACATGACATACCTTACAATACAAACTAGAAGGATGGAAATCCTATGATGGATAGGCCTAAGAATAAAGAGACTCCTAATCCTTTAAAGAAGAGAGGAACATACATGGTAAGAAATAATCCTTGGCATCAAGTTTGTGACTTGCCACATTCCCTTGATCATTGCATTGTTGCTCAATTAGTGCAAGAAGAAGAGATGCCAACATAAAATTAAGAGAGAGATAATAAAATTTATTTAACTTCCCACAACCTTCATCCCATTGAGTAAAAATATTCATCTTCAGAGGAAGAAGGCTATGAATATGATGTTGTTAACCAAAAATACAACATACATATTGTTATAAATATATGCTTCAATCTCACAGGCTGAAACCTCTATTAGAGCCAAGTCGATGTGACATCCATTGTGTCTGGCCGACTAGTAGTTGAAACCTTGTTGAACAGTTCTAGTCATTCTGACCTTGCTTCAGTCTTACCGAAGGAGCCTATCGCTGTGACATTTCATTCAATGTGACTTTTTTATCTCTCACCACCCATGTAGGTCTCTTACCGATTGTTGGTGTTTATCGAATATCGGGGAGACTTGGCCAAAAGGTTTATGTTTTGGTATGAAGTCTTACCGATATGAATGTCTCACTAATAGTTATCTTTTGGAGTCATCAGGGTAACGAAAGGGGTTGCTATGAACTCTTGGTGAAATACATTTTTCTCACCGATGCTGTGGGATGCATTCGATATGACTCTTGGCGAATGGTGGTCTCATGGTAACATGGAGGTCTTGGTGTGAAGTCTTAGCGATGAATGAAGTCTTTCCAATGGTGGAACATTGTGGTGTGACTTAAAGACTTCAGAGTAACCTCTCAATGATAGTGGTCTATCTTGCCAACTAATGAACATTTCAAAGTAACTTTTGAACCTCGGTATGAACTCTTAGTGAAAGACAATTGTCTTGTCGATGGGAATTCTATTGTCTATGTGAATTTGGAGCTTCAATATGATTTCATACTAATAGTGATAAGTCTTGGTGATAGTGATACAAGTGATGATCATCGGTATGAGGTCTTGGTGACATGACAAAGTCTATGCAATAGCTTTCTGGACTTGGTATAACATCTTGCCAATAGTACAGACTCTTGGAAATATCGAATGCTGGTCTTGTGGCATTGGGGAGACATGGTTAGTGTCTCACTGACACGCCAACACAAGTTTAACATCTTTGACAAAGTGACGACTATCTTACGTGGCTTGTGTTTGACCAATTAGAGAAACCGAATGGGAACCGCTAGCAGTTGGACTATTGTGACCATTACTAAGAGGAAGATTGATAGACCATGAGCATCATGGATATACTCAGGAATGGAAGATGTTGATCGGTTCAGATTGCTTGATGGATGTTTAATGAATTGTAGATGAATTTTTCAAAGTGTATCAGTGAAAATTCTATTATGAGAAGACTGTAACTTGAATGTTTCCTATACATGGTTGATCATTATGAAAGCAATTGTAAACTGACATCAGAAAGAAAATTCAGAACTCTATATGTTATCTTAATTACTGTAATACAAAGTGACTTCTCTTGGTGTGGTGGGTTTTTCTCCCATAAGGTTTTTCCCACGTAAATCTGGTGTTCATATGTGTATGTCTAATTATTTGTTTCTCTTATCTCTTTCAAGTGAATCTTAATTGGACTACAATTGTAAATCTAAAAGAGTCTCTGAATTCTTCCCTAAGGTTTTGACATTAGGAGAGTTGTTTTCGCACCTTATCTTTCCTTACAAGTGGTATCAGAGCCTGGCTAGTTGTGTTATCCTTGTGGGTATGTTGGGTTTTTTGATTCAATTCTATTTAGTGGGAGTCTTGTAGAAATTTTGTAATTCTAATTACAAATTGAGATGGCTAGCACATTAAGAAATATTGAAATAGAGAAATTCAATGGAAAAAATTTTGAGTTGCGGAAACTCAAAATGGAGGATGTCATAGTGGATCATGATCTATGGCTTGTTATCTTTGGAACGAAGCCTACAGGCATGAAGCAAGAAGATTGGGACCTTGCAGATAGAAAGTATAAGGGGCTGATAAGGCTCTGTTTGGTAGACTCCATCCTTCTGAATGTGCATGAGGAGAAGACTGCATCTTCCTTGTGGAAGAGACTGGCATCTATTTATTAGGGGAAGTCCTTGGTGAATAAACTATTCCTGAGGAAGAAGTTGTAAAATTTGAGAATGTAGGAAGGAGGGTCTATGGCTGATGATTTGAACACATTCAACATGTTGATTGCACAGGTAACATCTGTTGGTGTAAAGATTGATGAAAAGGATCGATGTATGCTTTTATTGTGTTCTTTTCCAGACTCTTGGGATCACTTGGTGATGGCTATTGGGAGTACAACATCCAATTTCAAGATGGAAGATGTTGCTTCTTTGCTATTAGAAGAGATGAGAAGGAAATATTCTGAGATGGTGAAGCAGGCTCTTGCTGTTAGAGGCAGATCAAAAGAAAAAGGAAACAAGGAAAAGAAATCCAAATCCAAATCAAAAGGGAGATCAAAGTCTCCTCACAAGAAGTCCAAGGTGAAATGCTATAATTCTGGGCAACCTGCTCATGTCCGAAAGGATTGAAAAGAGGAGAAAAAGAAGAAGAAGAAGAACTCTTTTGACAATGATTCTTCTCAGAGTGATGTAGATGCCTTCATTGTAGCCTGTTGGCGTGTCTGAATGGCACAACATGTAAATAGGATATTTCTATTATGTTTCTCCTAAAAGAGAAAGAGTAATACATGGATACCTTAGCTCCCAAGGTCTTGGTAGTTGGTTCTCAACTGTGCTGACTTCAGTCAATGGTTGATGTGAACTATAATGTTCAAGGGGCCTACTGGTGTTGAGCTTCTAGATTGTTCTAAGATCAAAAATAAACTTAAACCTACTTTAACCAGGGTTTTAAGGAAACAAAAAAAGATAGATCAAAGATTTAGAACAAAAAATAATGTTAATTAATCCTACTTAACTAGACTTGTTACCTTTCAAGGAATTGTTAACTAAAACTACAGAAAAAAATTAACTTGTGATTAACATAGTTTCATTCATCCACAGTGCTGATTTCAACAACAAATTGAAAGTTACCATTTAAACAAAACATAAAACAAGATTTCATTCCTTGAAAGCTTCTCAAATTAAATGATTAACTCAAGATAAATACTAATATGGAACACAACATGAAGTAGATTTAAATCTGGTTGCTTCTACTATTAGTGAAACAGATAAGCAACATTTGCAATTTTGGCACAATCACCAGTGTACAAAAAATCCATGTTTTCAAATTGTTTCCCTCTACACTAAGAAGACTTGAGAAAAATACATTATTATCCATGCTCAATCTAACTCCTACTCTACTGCTACTCTTAAGTTTCTCTACTTCTTAGAAAATTCCTATTGTTCTGAAATCTATGTCGTTATGTCTTTTTTTTACTAACTCCCTTCTAACCCCTTTACAAAGAGGCCAAAAATGCCATATATACATAATCTCACAGAAAGACTGTGCTGGCTCCTATTTTAGGGTTTAAAAAATATTCGTTCATTGCAGGAGGGTTGGCACTCAGATATTTTTGATAAAGTTGATTCTGTATTAAATGTGAACCCTTGTTGTCCACGTTGGTGAAGGATTGTCCTTAGGAGATTCCTTTAGATCTTTTTGAATAGAATTTACTTCTAGTCTCCGTGTCCATCTTCAAACTTCCTTGAAGGGCTGCTTTGAATGCTCTAAAGCATTATCATAAATTCCAATTTGTCTCTTTTCCAGTAGACCTCATAGCTATATTAGGAAGTCATGGTGCCTTACTCTTTTCTTCCTTTTTCCTTGTTCTAGATCTCTCTACACGTTGACCATCTCTGGAAGCAACATGAGATTTCCCATTTAGATCTCCACATCAGTGTTCATCGAGCTACTCCATCGGCTCTTTCACAGAAAAAATCCACACTGGTTGCATTCTATTGGCCCTCTCCACAGAGGCAATCAATTAGTCAAACTATCACCGGTCCGCCCCCTAAACTCCTTTTGATTGGTGAAACAAAAGCCACGCTAGATTCCTGGGTAGCCAAAAGTGGTCCACATTAAATTGCATGTCGGTGAGACACTAATCGTGTCTCCTCGATGTGATTATGCCTCTCCTAGCAACTATCGACATAACATATGATAGTCAACAAGACCTTATAGCAAGCTACACAAGCCATATCGATATCCACAATGGTTGCCAAGAAAATCGTCATTGGCTAGAAGTTAGGGAGAGCTCTCGGGAGATATACCGTAGTGCCTCCTTCCATCGATGAGACATCTGTATTTGGCAGGACATCCCAATGAAAGCAAAATGTTTAGTCAAGTGTCTCTCTGAGTTCATCTTTTGAACAAAATTTGATGAGACAATATCGGGTCGACAAGAGGTTACCCCGAAGCCACTCCACCTTGGTGAGACCATCGCACTCAGGGAGACATCTCCCTGAGTCCATTCTTATTTCCTCAAGTTCCAGCCCCTTTTGTTTCAGAAAGACCTCTTTAGGTTGGTGGGACATCATGACGAGCACTCAAAATCCTTCGGTGAGCTCATTTTATGTCGAGGAGACTCCCATCAGTCAACGAGATATCATGCTGAGTTCTTCCATTTTCCTCGGGCTCACTTCACTTCGGCAAGACCCTACTTTGTCTGTGAGACCTTTTGTCATGCTCAAAACACTATACCAAGGGTTTCACCATTCAGAAAAAGATCACGGGGTCAGCCAAACATTAAGCCAAACTCAAGATTTTTTGGTGAGCTCATTTCACTTGGGTGAGACTTCATTCTATTGGCCAGAGGTCATAGCGATATTGTACCATGCTGGTGACACTAGCTCCTTTTGCCAAGAAATTACACCAAGACCATCATTCCCTATCGGAAAGACCTCATGGTGAAAGCAATCTCTCCTGATGAAACTTTATATCGAAGGCACCATTCCTTCTATGAGACATCAACCAGTCACTGGGACTTCATAGCAATGCAACTTCCTTTTCACCGGGACTTTCATTCGGGACCCCCATGCCAAGAGTAAACCACTCTCCCCAATGACATTCTATTTTGGCAAGAGTCCACCCTGTCGGTGAGACTTCTTGTTGATGCTACCCTCTTGTCACCAAGACCTCACCCCTTTTGGCAAGACATTATGCCAAATGCATAATCTTTTAGCGAGGGCTCCTCCAATTGGAGAGATACATAAAGACTCACGATGATAGGGATGTCTGGGCAACTGGTGAGCTTCAAATGAATAGAATGCACTACCAGTCAGCAAGACAACTGTAGGGTCTTGTTGACTTTCTTCTTAGAGGGATTTTATGCCCAAATGGATTGGGGGATGCTTTCCAACTAATCTCCTTGAGAAATATCATCATGTGCATGATTTAATCCTATGAAACAAGGTCTCCATTAGTCCTTCTGAAGCATATAAAATATGTTACTATTCATCATTCCTTCAATTTTAACAAAAGGAAAGCTAACTCTAAGTGAGGGAGAACCAAAATCAAATCAGACAGAACAAAAAGACAAAGTTAGGAGGAAAAACAAAAGAAATCCAAAGAGCAAAGCAAATAACCAAAGGCAACAAAAACAAAAGAAAAAAGGGGGGACCCATTTTGTTCCAAAATAAAATGGGGTGGTTATGCAAGGAATAACAAATGGTGACTCGGCTGGGGAAATGGTTTAACCATTTTCAAAAAGATGAAGGATTCAACTACCCAAAACTCCTAGTTTATGAACATCACAACTCCAGTTGGACCAGTTTTAACAACCAAGGTTGAGCTAGAATCTCAAATGTGATTCAACACTGGCTACCCCCGAATCTATGTGTCTGCTTGATGGTGCATCGTCCTTGTACAAAGTTTTCTTCATCTTTTGAACAAAAATGTGCAAGATTTGAACTACATGAGTTGATTCCTTTTAGCTATTGTGCAATGATATCCCAGGCATTGCTCTACTACCAGTTAGGCATCCATATCCCCAATGGAGATACCTCTAGTTTTCTCATAGCATTTCTCTACTACCAGTCAGGAGTCCATAGCCCCGGTAGAGGTACTAGAATTACCCATTCATATTAAGTCCTCTTTTCTCCTTGATAGTTCTTTTTTTTTCTCTTAGAGTTTCAAACATTTCATTCAATTTTTTTTTGCAATATGTCAAATATTAGACATCTTTCCTAGGTTGAAAACTACCATGGACCTCATAACAGTATTTGGGAATCATCTTTTCACTCAAATCTTACAACACTATCATCCTAGTACAAATATATCAGTATAAAAAGAGATGATCTTGACAATTTGTGACAGAATCAGAGGTGGTTAATGAAGATTGCTTACTTTGCACCTTGATTTCAAGACTTTCCACAACTCTTATTGACAATGGGCATAAAACAAAGAGTTTAGGACAAAATCACCTAAACAACAAACTTGAAAATATCTAAACCTCGTCTCTCCTAATAACAAAAGCATACTTTAGATAACAACCCACTATTTAAAGATGGAAAGAACAGATAAGCCCCAAAGAACAAAACATGACAAAGACCAAATATCAAAGGAAATGAAAGAACAAAAAGAAAGAACACACAAACAACAAAAGAACTATTTACACTTAGAAAAACAAATTATTTACACAAAGAGCAGCAAAATATTCACATAGAGGACAACATTATTTACATACAAAGATTATTTACAAGCAGAAACATAGAAGCTATTTACAAAAATGCACTGCCCAATAGAAATACCAACTTCATGACTCAAAATAGTGTTTAAGAAACTATCCATTGATAGGAAATGGAATAGGTTCTCCAGTTCGACTACTCAACTAGAAATAATTCTCTCATAGGATCTCTGCAACTTGATAGGGACCTAACCAAAGTCTATCAAATTTCTGGTGACTTCCCTTCTTTTCACTAGTCTTATCCCATAGTAGCACAAGGTCAGATATTCTGAAAGCCTTGATTTTGGCTCTTTTTTCAAACCAATGTTTGACAATAGCCTGGTGTCTAAATAATTTCTGCAAGGTGACATCCCTCTATTCTTCTAATTTTAACAAGGCAGCTAATCTTATTTCTATCCTATCATCGCTAGAGTAGAATTTTTGCATAAACTCAAGGATAGGTATTTGCAAGTGAATAGGGAACACAAGCTCTTGTTCATACACTAGTTTAAATGGTGAATTTTTTAAAGCAACCTTGATTCTATTTCTATCTGCCCATAATGCAAACCTTATCTGGGTGTGCCAATCCTAAGGATTGTTTTCCAACAGTTTTTTAGTCACCCCCAAGAGATTCTTATTGGTTGACTCTGCAAATCCATTTCCTTGTGGGTAATAGTTTGAAGAATACTTTTAAATAATTTTGTGATCATATTCCCATGAAATGAACTCAACAGAAGAAAAGGAAGAGCCATTGTCACATACCAATGGGAAGGGTACTCCAAACCTAGTGGTGATGCATTCGGTGAGGAACTCGATTACCACCTTCATTGTGCTATTCTTGGAAGGGATAGCCTCTATCCATCTTGTGTAGTAATCAATGGCATTCAAAATAAATTTATTTCCTGTGGAAGAATTTGGGTTAATTATCCCAATAAATTCCATTGCTCATTGGGAAAATGGCCTTACCTCATAGATAGGCTACAATGGCATGGTTGAGTGGCATTCTTTTGATGCTGAAATATGACATATGTGACATGTCCTTACATGTTGATGAGTGTCTTTGAACACATATGGCCAATAATAACCAGATCAGAGGATCTGGTGTGCTAATGAATCTGTAGACCCATGACCTGAGCCATGTTTCCCATGAAATTCAATGATTACATGTTTAGCCTCTTGTTGATCAAGGCATCGTAAGTATACTCCCTCAAAATTCTTCCTGTATAGCAATCCCCCTTTGAGCATATAATGTGATCTCTTCATTCTCAATGCTCTCCTTTGAGTAGCATTAATTCCCTCTAGGCAGCAACTGTTGAGCATAAAATAAACAATATCAGCATACCAAGGGTCATTGGAGAATGACTGGGTTGTCTATTGCTGAAAAATGATATTGTCCCCAACATTCGCCATGGACTTAGGCCTATACCTCTGACAAGTTTCATAGGGCGTATCTCTAGATCAAAATCTTACAAATGGCCATCCATTTCTCTCTTCGTTCTCCCAATTTGCTTTGCATTAGTAGAGACTTCACAGCTGCATCAGGGACTACAACAATAATTTGACTTCAGAGAATGTAGTGTTTGAACTTCTTGATGGCTCTAACCAGCACAAAAGCTTGATTTTCAAGAGGTGGGTATTTCACTTTAGCATTCTTGAATGGAGAACTCATGAAAGCGATTGGTCTCTCTTCTCCCTCTTCTCTTCATTGAGTTAGTACAACCACATAGGAATGTTCAAAAGAAAAGGAATAAATGTAGAATGACTTCAAGTAGTCAGGGCTGGTAAGGACTAGAGCTTCTGAAATAGATCGCTTGACCTATGAAAACATAGCTTTTTCCTCATCACTCCATTCTGCTTTGGCATCTTTCTTCATCATTTCATTCAATGGTTTTACAATTTCTATAAAACCTATGATAAATTTTCTCACAAAGTTGATCTTTCCAAAGAAATATCCCATCTCCTTCTCACTTCCTAGCTTGGTTATCTTGAGAATAGATTCAACTCAGTCTGGATCAATTGATATTCCTCTTTTTGAGATTATGTGTCCCAGAAGTTTCCCTTCAGAAACCCTGAACACACACTTTTTAGGATTCAAGGAGATGCCATATTGGATACATCTCTCAAGAACCTTAGCCAAGTCCACAACATGGTTTAGTCAATTTTTAGAGAACACTGTCAAGTCATCCATGTAGACAATAATGCATTTAATGATGAAGCCTTTGAATGCTATGTCCATGCCATGCTGAAAAGTTGCTCTAGGTTTTATTAAACCAAATGGCTTCCTCCTGTAAGCAAATGTTCCCCACTTAGTAGTGAAAGTTGTCTTCATCGTATCCTCATAGTTAACCATTACTTGATTGTATCCAGAATAACCATCCAGGAATGATATCATCTGAGATCCATTGACAGTTTGCAAGACCTCATCTAGTGAAGGGAGTGGGTAGTTTTCCTTTTCTGAAGCTTTATTTAGATTCATGAAGTTAACACATAGCCTGATCTCTCCATTTCTTTTACAGACTGGAAATAAGTTAGCCACCCATGTTGAATTTCGTACAGGGAAGATTATCCTTGCAAAAAGCAATTTATGAACTTCTTGGTGGATCAATTGTTCAATCAAGGTGTTTACAGGGTATTGTTTCTATCAAAATGGTTTAGCTTCAGGCCTCAAAGGAATAGTGTGATTACAGAAGCATCAAATGTTTTTAGATATTCATATCCCTAGGCTATCATAACAATATCTTTCTTCAATACCCTCAGTATATATATTTTGATTGCTTTAGGGCAAGCTTTCCCTATGTAAACATTTTTTTCTAGGCCAGAATTAGCTAGGTTAATAGTTTCGTATTCACCTCCTTTATCTTCAGTTGATATCTTCTCTCAAGCCCTAGGGTCTGAATAAAAAATTCTTTCTAAGGCCACCATTCCCTTGGGAATGCTATTTATTTTCAAATTAAGTACCCCCTTTGTATCACAGTCTTCAGGGTTCCAATCTCCTTGATCCCTATTGGACTCATTAATGATCTACCCTTCAAAAACTTCTGAGTTTACTAGAAAAGAAAGGATATGTCAATCATCATCAAAAACTTGAAAGTTCCTAACATTATCAAGAACAACCAAGGTGGATACCAATTCTACTAAGAATATCTTGAGTTTGGAGCCTTGCATAGGTTCCAGGGTACTTGCAGCAACAACTAATGAATCCTCTATTTGATTTTCTTCTCTAGGGATTAAACTGATACCAAAAGCATCAAATTCTTCGATCAAGTTCCATATCTGATTTCTATAAGCTGGTAGCCTTCTATTGTGACATGTGTATTGGATACACACTTGCTTGATAACTATTTTTTAATCTCCTTGACCATCAAAGTAGTAACTTTCTTCTTATGTGTGAACATCAGTCCCCAACATAATGCTTCATATTCTGCTATGTTGTTAGTGCATCCAAACTACAACTTGTAAGAAGCAAAGAAAATTTTCCCTTTTGGGCTGGTTAGTTCAATCCCAACACCACATCCTATTTTGGATTTGGATCCATCGAACATGAGGGTCCATAGCTGATCTTGAGTTGGGGTTAATCTTTTTAAGGTTATCATGGGAGTTTGGATAGGATAAGCCATAGGTGGGGGCTCTTGATCCTTTGCATTGAATATTGATAAAAGGTGTTCAATAGGTTGCTCATGTGTAATTTCAAATTCCTGCTTAGATATATTATGTAATTCGAAGTTATCCTTCTGACAGTCACTTACATTTTTTATTAATTCTTCAAGTTTTGGTGAACTTGCAAATGCAGGGGTATTAAACAAACCTTGGGGTTGTTCCTCATAACTAAGTTGGTTTGGAAATGTGACTAAGGCAAGTTTAATTTGAGAAGGAACCTCCTTTGAAAGTATCTCATCCCTAGTTAACATTAATGTATCTTTGGCTTCAAATGAGAAGTGGTCCACAATGATCTTAAGGTGACTCAGGCTAGTTTCCTCAGCTTGGGAAACATGACTTAAAATGTTGATGCAGGGTTGGGAGTTCAATTCAAAATGATTTTGGTAATGCACCCTACACCAATTAGGGAGTAAAAAACTTTGCAAATTAATGTCTTCCCCCAAGACCAGCTGATCTTGTTCCAGCTTCTTGATCAATGCTTGTTGATTTTCATTAATCATGGGATCAGGGAGTTTTTGTATTGACATGTCTTTAGAAGTAAGAACCGAAAAGGTTAAAATTTCCTCTCTTTTGTAAACCCCTATCTTAGTTTCAAAGTAAGCTACCTCGTTAGGACAATCATATTCAGTGATGACGTGCTTGAGGCAAGGCTCACTTTCAATCCTAATCTACATAGGAATTCCTCTCCATGGTAGCCATATATGTGAAAAGTCAAGGGAGAGATATCCCCCTATACCTTTCATCAAATCTCTACTCAACAACATACCATAAGTCTCAAGAATGTCTGCTAGTTGAATATCTATGTTGGTTTGAATCCTAGGGTCTAACCCGACATGCACATGTATGTTTCTCAATTCTCCAACTACATTAACCTTTGTTTTGTCAAGTTGGATGACCTTGTTTCTTTGGACAGGGTTTAATCCCAATTTCTTGCAAATAGAAAATAGCATAACATTGCTAAAAGCCCCTGAGTCTAGTAGACAATTATGTAGATTCTTCCCATAGATTCTTAAACTCAAGAAATAGTGGGCTGTCTACCTTGCTTCTGTACAAAGCTGCATTCATGTCTATAGTAGGTGCCACCTTTTTTTCTGTTTTGATTTATCCACTTTTTCCAGAGCTTTCAACACTATCTCCCATTGAGCAAGGCACCACTTTAGGATGTCAAAGTGTGATAAATAAGTCTTTTTGTCTCTACATCTCAGCAATAATATCAAATTTTGTGTTATAACTTGGATTATTTTTGACAACACCCAGTGAATTACCTTTGTTAAGGAAGTCAAGCAGACCTTTTGGTGGAGGAGGGTTGTTATCAGCACTTTGATTTGGAGGCACCATATTATTAGGTGGTGCTGATGTAGTGAATGGACCCTTATTCTGATTTCTTAGGAAGTGTCCTCCCTTGGTCTGAAAAGCTTGGGTGTCATACATATCTTCCTCTAGTTCATTCTCACTCTGCATTGGGAATGAAGGTTCTTCCTCAAAGAGGTCATAACTCATTGTTGTATCTACCGAGTCACCTCCTTTGTTTGAATTACCTTGGAACATGTGGGCATATGCTTGTGCCATCTTGATCACTTTCTCCATTTCAAGGTAGTTTACCTTAGAATGAGTTGCAGTATCATGCAGCCTGCACCAATTAGTCATAAAATTAAGGTTAGCCACATTTACAGTATGTGACCTATCCTCATTAGCTCGATAACTGTGAGAAACTCCACCATTATTTGGCCCTATATTCCATTCTTGGTTTTTATTTGGCATTTGGTTATATCCTCTATTTTGATTTTGATACCCTTGGTTGGAGGAGTTTTGGCCTTGATAACAACTTTGGTTGTGATTGTTATAATTCTGATAATTACCTTGGTTTTGAGAGGGGTTCAATCTAAGATGGGCCATGTCATTCGTGACTTGAGACAAAGTTTTCTTTAAGGTCTCCACCTCATTTTTGAGTTGAAATATCTTTTCACTTTCAACACTCCTAGTAACAAATGGCTGACTGACAGGATATGGTGTCCCAATTTGGTTATGATGGCCATGTGGACTTTGTGGAGCTTGTGATTGTTGAAAGAAGCTAGGAGTTATTTTAGAAAAAAATAGAATAAGGGGTTGAGTTTACAACTCAGACATGGATCCATAATGGGAAGGATACATCCCTAGGATAGTATTAAATAAAGGAGTTGGGCTAGACATCTAATACCCTATTGGGGGAAAACCTCCTCCCAGACTTCCTTGTTGAGAGCTAATTTTTTATTGCTACTTGATAGCTAAATGATAGACTTTAGACAGGGAATCAATGTCTATGGGATGATAAGTCCTTTGTAGGAACAAGCCAAGAAAATGGTCTATAACCCTAAACTATGCTTGAATGGCACTATTTTCAATAACTAGATAGGGGTCTTATAGCCTCCTATACATCTGTTGAAACCTGGTATTGAACAAGGGAAAAGATTCACTTGGATCCTTCCTAATGGTAGCAAATTGGTGGTACAAAAGGGGTGGATCCACATAGGTTCTGAACTGATTGATGAAATAATTCTCCATGTCTATCCAGCTCATAATAGAATATTGAGGGAGATTTAGGTACCAGTTCTACGCCATATCCCCTAAGGAATAAGGGAACAACCAACAAACTACATCATGGTGAGCTATTTGGGCTCTGATACAAGAATCCTTAAAGGCTTGTATGTGTTCTTCAACACTCCTTGATTCACCATGAATGTACTTAGGATAGAATTTCTGAGGATTCTTAGGCATATCATGAAAATTTCTAGGAATAGTCCCCAATGGAGAGGGATTATTATGAAAAAATGCCATTGGTGGTGGTGGTGGTGGTGGTTGAGCCAGTTATTGTATGGGTTGAACCGGCTGTAATGACAACTGAGATGGATTTGGTGATGGATTGATAGGAATCCACTGGGGTATTGGTGAACAGCTCGGTGGAGTGAGTGGTGCTGACAAGGGTGGTATGATGGTTGCCCTAGTCTTGTGAACCTTGTGTCTTATTGGGGTCTTGAGTTCTATCAAAGGTGGTATATTTTTAGTTGATCGAAGAAATCTGTGGGGCCTTTCTAGTTAGAACTGAGTATTATCTAGTTTTCTCTTCTAGTCCCTCCTAGCACCAGATCTATTGGTGTGTCTGAATGGAAAAACAACATGTAAACAAGATATTGCTATTCTATTTCTCCTGAAAGAGAAAGAGTAACACATGGATACCTTAGCTCCCAAGGTCTTAGTAGTTGGTTCTCAACTATGTTGACTTCACTCAATGGTTGATGTGAACTATAATGTTCAAGGGGCCTGCTAGTGTTGATCTTCTAGATTGTTCTAAGATCAAACATAAACTTAAACCTACTTTAACTAGGGTTTTAAAGAAACAAAAAAAGATAGATCAAAGCTTTGGTACAAAAAAGAATGTTAATTCATCCTACTTAACTAGACTTGTTGCCTTTCAAGGAATTGTTAACTAAAATTGTAGAACAAAATTAAATTGTGATTAACATAGTTCCATTCATCCATAGTATTGATTTCAATAACAGATTGCAAGTTACCATTTAAACAAAACATAAAAAAAGATTTCATTCCTTGAAAGCTTCTCAAATCAAATGATTAACTCAAGATAAATACCATTCTGGAGCACAACATGAAGTAGATTTAAATCTGGTTGTTTCTACTATTAGTGAAATAGATAAGAAACATTTACCATTGTAGCAAAATCACCAGTGTACAGAAAATCCATGTTTTCAAATTGTTTCCCTCTACACTAAGAAAACTTGAGAAAAATACATTACTGTCCATGCTCAATCTAACTCCTACTCTACTGCTACTCTTAAGTTTCTTTGCTTCTTAGAAAATTCCTATTGTTCTGAAATCTATGTTGTTGTCTTTTTTTTTACTAACTCCCTTCTAAACCCTTTACAAAGATGCCAAAAATGCCATATATACATAATCTCACAGAAAGAATGTGTTGGATCCTATTTTAGGGTTTACAAAATATTCATTCATTGTAGGAGGGTCAACACTCAAATCTTTTTGATAAAGTTGATTATGCATTAAATTTGAACCCCTATTGTCCACGTTGGTGAAGGATCATCCTTAGGAGATGCCTTTAGATCTTTTTGAATAGCATTTACTTCTGGTCTCTATTTCCATATTTGAACTTCCTTGAAGGGTTGCTTTGAATGTTCTAAGGCATTATCATAAATTTTTATCTATCTCTTTGCCAGTAGACCTCGCAATTGTATCAGGAACTCATGGTGCCTTCCTCTTTTCTGCCTTTTTCCCCATTCTAGATCTCTCTGCACATTGACCATCTCTAGAAGTAGCATGAGATTTCCCATTTAGATCTCCACACCAGTGTTCATCAAGCTACTCCATTGGCTCTCTCATAGAGAAAATCCACACCAGTTGCATTCTATTGGCCCTCTCCATAGAGGTAGTCAGTCAATCAAACTGTCACCGGTCCACCCCCTGAGCTGCTTTTGATTGGTGGAACAAAAGCCACGCCAGATTCTCAAGAAGTCAAAAGTGGTCCAAATTAAATTGCATGTGGGTGAGAGACTAATCATGTCTCCCTGATGTGATTATGCCTCTCCTAGCAGCTATTGGCCTAACATATAACAATCAGCAAGACCTTATAGTGAGCTGCACAAGCCATATCGATATCCACAGTGGTCACTGAGACAATCGTCATTTTATAGAATTAAGGGCGAGCTCTCGGGAGATATACCATAGTGCCTCCTTCCATCAGTGAGACATCTGCATTCATAAGGACATCCCAGCGAAAGCAAAAAGTTCATTCAGGAGTCTCTACGAGCTCATCTTGTGAACAAACTTTGGTGAGACAATACCAGGTCAGCAAGAGGTTACCCTAAAGCCACTTCACCTTGGCAAGACCATCACACTCGAGCTGACATCTCCCTGATTCCATTCTTATTTCCTCAAGCTCAAGCCCCTTTTGTTTTGGTAAGACCTCTTCAGGATAGTGGGATATCACGACAAGCCTCAAAATTCTTCAACAAGCTCATTTTTTGTTGGGGAGACTCCCATTAGTTGGCGAGATATCATGCCGAGTTCTTCCATTTTCCTCGGGCTCACTTCACTTCAACGAGACCCTATTTGGTCAACGAGACCTTTCGTCGAGCTCAAAACACTATACTGATGGTTTCACCAGTTGGTAAAAGATCACGAGGTCGGCTAGACATTATGCCGAACTCAAGATCTTTTTGCAAGCTCATTTCGCTTGGGTGAGACTCCATTCTGTCGGCCAGAGGTCATAGTGATATCATACCATGTCGATGAGACTAGCTCCTTTTACTGAGACATTACACTGAGACCATCATTCCCTATCAGCAAGACCCTATTGGGTTGGCAAGACGTCATGGTGAAAGCAATCTCTCCTAGAAAAACCTTATACCAAAGGTACCATTCCTTCGGTGAGACATCACCTAGTCACCAGGACTTCATAGCAATGCAACTTCCTTTTCACCAAGACTTTTATCTAGGATCCCCATGCTAAGAGTAAACCACTCTCCCCGATGACATTCTGTTTCGACAAGAGTTCACCCTATCGGTGAGACTTCTTGCTGACACTACCCTCCTATTGCCGAGACCTCACCACTTTCAGCAAGACATTATGCCAAACACAGAATCTTTCAGCGAGGGATCCTCCGGTTGGTGAGATACATAAAGACTCATGACGACAAGGATGTCTGGGTGACCGGTGAGCTTCAAATGAATAGAATGCACTGTCAGTTGGCAAGACAACTACAGGGTCTTGCCGACTTTCTTCTTAGAGGGATTTTATGCCAAACTAGATTGGGGGATGCTTTCCAACTGAGCTCCTTGAGAAATATAATCATGTGCATGATTTAATCTTGTGAATCAAGGTCTCCATTAGTCCTTTGAAGCATATAAAATACACTACTATTCATCATGTCTTCAATTTTAACAAAAGGAAAGCCAACTTTGAGTGAGGCAGAACCAAAATCAAATCAGACAGAACAAAAAGGACAAAGTTAGGAGGAAAAATAGAAGAAATCCAAAGAACAAAGCAAATAACCAAAGGCAACAAAAACAAAAGAAAAAAGGGGGAACCCATTTTGTTCCAAAATAAAATGGGGTGGTTATGCAAGGCATAACACAACCTTGGCTACATAAGCATCAGATGATGTCTAGCCAATTAATTCTGGAGCATCTTTCCACATGACATCTCATAGAGACTAGTTCACAAAGTACAAAGAATACAATGGTGGAAAGGTGTACTTGGCAAGTGATTCATCTTTGGAGATTGTTGGCCATGGAAGAGTCAGAATCCAATTCCCTAGTGGCAGAGTGAAGGGGATCAAGGATGTTATGCATATACCAAGTCTGGCTCGAAATCTACCATTTTTCAGTAAGCTCAATGATATTGGAGTACAAGTCATGTTCTCTAGAAATGGCTGCAAGATGACTAGAGGCTTAATGGTGCTAGCAAGGGGTGCTCATATTGGTACTTTGCACAAGCTAGATGCACATGTGGTTCAATGTAACAGTGTCTTTGTAAAGTCACATAAAGCTACTCATGGAGAAAAAGAGGGAAATGTTCCTAATTGTGTAAACTCTATGGAAGTTAAACTTCCAGCAGAAAAGACTATGCTTTGGCATCATAGGCTAGGCCACATTAGAGAGAAAGGTTTAGAAAACTTGAAGAATAAAAACCTGGTTGAGGGAATTGATGATTGTAACCTCAAATTTGAATTTTGTGAACATTATATATATGGAAAGCAACACCGTGTTTCTTTTTAATACAGTCCTCATAAATCTTCTAGTTTGCTAGATTATATTCATTTTGATGTATTTGGTCCAATGAATGTTCCTTCTTTGTCAAAGTCAAGGTACTATGTATCACTTATTGATGATTATTCAAGAAGAGCATTTGTCTATTTTTTTGAAAAGTAAATCAAAAGTGTTCAGTCAGTTTAAGGAATTTAAGAACCTTGTAGAAAATCAAACTAGAAGAAAAACAAAATGTTTAAGGACTAATAATGGTGGTGAATTTTGTTTTGATGAATTCGAGAGGTACTATGAAGACCATGGGATTAAAAGACATAAGACTACACCTTATACTCCACAACAAAATGGAGTTGCAAAAAGGTTCAATAGGATAGTGATGGAGAGAGCACGAAGTATGTTGAGTAGTGTTGGCTTGGAGGAGAAGTTTTGGGCTTAGGTTGTAGCTACTTCATGTTACTTGATAAATCATTCTCCAAATTCTACTCTTGTTGAGAAAACACCTTTGGAAGCATGGTCTGGTAAAAATCCCTCTCTGAGACACATTCTTGTTTTTGGCTGTGAGGCATATGCACATGTGCCATATGAGAAAAGATCTAAGTTGGAGATCAAGGCAGTCAAATGTATTTTTATTGGATATAGTGTTGGCATAAAAAAATATAGGCTTTGGAATCCTAATATGGAGAAGGTTATATACAATAGAATTGTAATATTTCATGAGTTGAAGCCTTCTACCTTGGATCTGTAGTTAGAGACAAAGTCTAAAAATAAAAAGGATGTAGTTGTAATTCCTCTGACACCAGAGAAAGAGGAATTGAAAATTCAAAATGTACTTGAAACTGAGGAGAGCTCAAGCAGTTCTGAAAGTTTAGAAGAACAACAACCTCAGCGTCAGCAAGTGAGGAGGTCAACTCATGAAAGAAAGCAACCTTTTAGGTATGGGTTCTCTTTGATAGATTCTACTTGTGCCTATGCTTTTATTTCTAGCACTGAGGAGCCTAGGACTGTGAAAGAGGCATTTAGAATGTCTGATTTAAACTCTTGGTTGGAAGCCATGAATGAAGAAATGGCATCATTAGAAAAGAATGATACCTAGATTTTGGTGCCCTTGCCTAAAGGAAGAAAAGCTATAGGTTTCAAATGGGTATTTAAGAAGAAAATTGGTCTGGATGGCAGTGTGGAAAAGTACAAGGTGAGGTTGGTTGCGAAGGGTTATTCCCAGGTATAGGGAATTGATTATGGGGAGTTTTTTTCTCATGTAGCTAAGGTAACATCCATTAGATTTCTTTTGTCACTTGCAATAGTGTATGACTTAGAGATCGAACAGATGGATGTGAAGACAATATTTCTTCATGGTGATCTTGAAGAAGAAATCTATATGTCCTAGCCTTAGTACTTTGTAGAAAAAGGTAAAGAAAAACTAGTTTGCAAGTTGAAAAAGTATTTGTATGGGTTAAAGTAGCCTCCTAGAATGTGGTACCAGAAGTTTGATACTTTGGTATTGTCTTTGGGATTTGTAAGATCAAAATCTGATCATTGTGTCTATTATAAAGCTTAAAGTGATCGAGTGCTTATTATTGCTCTCTATGTTGATGATATTTTGTTCATATGCAATAGTAAGCTAATGATTTATGATCTTAAGTCTCAGTTGTCTACTAAGTTCGAAATGAAAGATCTCGGTACAGCAAGGTATATTCTAGGAATGGAGATAACCAAGGATAGGAAGAATAGAAAAATTTGGCTTAGTCAGAGTAAGTATATCAAGACTATTCTAGAGAGATTTTGCATGACTGATTGCAAGTAGCTAGTTGTTCTAGTTTTGCAGGGAATGAAGCTATCTATTGAAGACTGTCCAAAATCTCCTAGTGAGATGGAGGACATGACCAGTGTACCTTATGCTAGTGTGGTTGGCATTCTTATGTATGCAATGGTTTGTACAAGGCCAGACATTACCCAAGTAGTGGGAGTACTTAGTTGGTTTATGGCTAATCCTGGAAGAATGCATTGGAATGCTATGAAGAGAGTTTTTAGATATTTGAAGGGAACTTTAGAATATGCTTTGTGTTATCATGGGGACTTGGTTGAATCACAGAGGACTCTCAGCATTCGAGGTTATGTAGATTCTGATTGGGTAGGGGACATTGACAACAAGAGGTCCACCAATGGATACATTTTCATGATGAATGGTGGTGTAGTGAGTTGGATGAGTAAGTGGCAGGCTGTAGTCACTTTGTCCACTATAGAAGTTGAATACATGGCAGCTACACATGCTTGTAAAGAAGCAATTTGGTTAAAAAGTTTGTGTTCTAACATTGGTTTTGATGTATGGAAAATAACTATTTTTTGTGCTAGTCAGAGTGCAATTTGTCTAGCAAAGAATCCTACTTTCCATGCCAGGATGAAACATATAGATGTATAGTACCATTTTGTATGGGATATGGTGGAGGATGGAAAGGTCATTTTGGAAAAGGTTGATACTTTGGAGAATGTTGTAGATGCATTGACGAAGCCAATGAGCATAGACAAGTTCAAGTGGTGTGCCAATTCAATGGGCCTTAGTGGCCATGATTTTCAGTAGTTTTGTTGTGCTTTGGAGGTGCTTGTGTGATCTTCGTCAAGTGGGAGATTGTTAGAAATATATGTCTGAATCTCATAGGTTGAAACCTCTATTAGAGCCAAGTCGGTGTGACATCCATTGTGTTTGGCCGACTAGCAGTTGAAACCTTGTTGAATAGTTCTAGTCATTGTGACCTTGCTTCAGTCTTACCAAAGGAGCCTATTGCTATGACATTTCATTCGATGTGACTTTTCTATCTCTCACCACCTATGTAAATCTCTTATTGACTATTGGTGTTTATCAGATATCGGGGAGACTTGGCCAAAAGGTTTATGTTTCGGTATGAAGTCTTACTGATATGAATGTCTCACTGATAGTTATCTTTTGGAGTCATTGGGGTAACGAAAGGGGTCACTATGAACTCTTGGCGACATACATTTGTCTCACCGATGTTGTGGGATGTGTTCAATATGACTCCTAGTGAATGGTGGTCTCAGGGTAACATGGAGGTCTCGGTGTGAAGTCTTAGTGATGAACGAAGTCTCGTTGATGATGGAACATTGTCATGTGACTTGAAGACTTCAGAGTAACCTCTCAGTGATAGTGGTTTGTCTTGCTGACTGATGAACATTTTGGAGTAACTTTTGAACCTTGGTATGAACTCTTAGTGAAAGACGATTGTCTTGTCGATGGGAATTCAATTGTCTATGTGACTTTGGAGCTTCAGTATGATGTCCACCAATAATGATAATTCCTAGTGATAGCAATACAAGTGATGATCATTGGTATGAGGTCTTGGTGTCACGGCGAAGTATGAGCGATAGCTTTCTAGACTCGGGATAACATCTTGCCAATAGTATGGACTCTTGGTGATATCGAATGCTAGTCTTGTGACATCGGGGAGACACAGTCAGTGTCTCACTGACATGCCAACATAGGTTGAATGTCTTTAACCAAGTGAATACTATCCTACATGGCTTGTGTTCAACCAATCAGAGAAGCTAAATGGGAACAACTAGCAGTTGGACTATTGCAGCCATTACTGAGAGGAAGATCGACAGACCATGGGTGTCATGGATATACTGAGGAATGGAAGATGTTGATCGGTTCGAATGTTGGATTGTTCGATGGATGTTCAATGAACTGTAGATTAATTTTTTGAAGTGTATTAGTGAGAATTCTATTCTAAGGAGACTATAACTTGAATGTTTCCTGTACAAGGTTGATCATTATGAAAGCTGTTGTAAACTGACATCAAAAAGATAAGTCAGAACTCTATATGTAATCTTAATTACTGTAATACAAAGTGACTTCTCTTGGTGTGGTGGGTTTTTCTCCTGTAAGGGTTTTCCCATGTAAATCTGGTGTTGATATGTGTATGTCTAATTCTCTGTTTATGTTATCTCTTTCAAGTGCATCTTAATTGGATTGTAATTATAAAATTTAAAAGAGTCTCTACATTCTTCCCTGAGGTTTTGACATTAGGAGAGTTTTTTCCACACCTTAGCTTTCCTTACACATATGGAAAAATAAGTATTTTCTAATTATGAAGAAAGAAATGATGAACAATACCATTCTGGTGCACCACCTAAATGCATTATACGGAGACCGACTGAAGAAGATATTAAGAAGTTAAACATTGTTGTAGTGGAAAAGGAAAAAAAAATTGGTTGAGAGACAAAACAATAAATGAAGGTGATGGTGTTCCAAGAGGGATATTTGTGAAGGATAAAACAAAATGATTATTGAAGAAGACATAAAATAAGCAGCCTGATAAGAATGAACAAAGGAATGTTCATAAGGAGGAAAATAAGGAGTTGCATAAGGATAAACAAAAGTTTGAGAAAAAAAGTAAGAAGGAAAAGGAGGAAACTAAAGGAGAGTCATTGGAGCAAAATAAAATGATCAAAATAGAAGGTTCTTATTTTGACTTCACACAAGATTTATCTTAGGTAAAAATTTATGTCCCATTACTTGAAATGATGAAAATCAAGGAGTATAGGGATATTTCTATTTAGTTGATATCTAATGGGAATGATAAAAACAAAAACTTTGAGAATAAGGAAGCCACTAAGATCAACAATAAGAAGGAAAAGGTAAATGGCCCAAAGGTTTGTCTAGGTGATGCATTGATTAATCCTCCACAAGTTGACTCATTCTTTACTACATTACTTATAAATAACAAACTGGTGAGGAATTGTATGATTGACTTAGGTGTTGCCATCAACATTATGCCAGTTGGAGTCATGAAACAATTGGGCATGTGGGTGGATACTAATGGTGGAAAGTGTTATGCTATGGATAGCAGACCCATTCTAGTGGTGGGAGTTATGAAAGATGTAGAAGTGAAATTGGCTGCCTATTTACAAGAAACTTATAATATAGATATAACGATGATTGATACTCCTCCTCATTTTGGAATGCTTTTGTCAAGGCAGTGGACTATAGTGGTGGGAGGAAATGTACAATTTGACCTATCCTATGCTACAATACCAATAAATGATCAAGAGGTCAAGTTATAGAGGGAACCAAGGATGAATCAAATTGTAGACTACATGCCTCAAGATCAATTAAATTATTTTTGTGATATAGATCTAGGGAATTTCATAATAGAACCATCCCAGCCAAAACTAGTTAATACTGATCCAATTGACAAACATAATTCTAAGAATCAACATGGGGTGTGGAATATGTATTTCAATGGATCATGTATCCAAGAAGGCAATGGAGCAAGGATAGTGTTTATCTCACCTGAAGGAACTACATTCAAATATTTATTTTTCCTAACATTTGAATGTACAAAGAATATAGCAGAATGTGAAGCTTTGCTAATGGGTTTGAATATTGTTGTTAAACATAAGATCAAATTGCTAACTATTCTGGGAGATTCTAAATTAATTATTTCACAAGTTAGGTCAAAATATGTTGCAAAACATAAAAGGTTGAAACAATATAGGACTGTTGTATGAGATATAATTGAATTATTTTATGATTTCTCCAATGAATGGATAGACAGGTCAAAAAAAATAATGGAAGATTTCTTAGCTAATGTAGCCTTGAAAAGAGATGATATCACCTTGGCTAGGGTATCCCAAGTTGAATTTAAAACAAGGCCTTCCATCCCTAATAATATATATAGTTGGAAAGTCTTAAATTATGATACTAATCTCATAAAGTTTCTTCATTGTATAGATCAGTATGAAGCTCAGGAAATTGACTTCAATGCTTTTGTGGAGGAAGTAGATGGAAAACAAACTGTATTTGGAAAAGAAGTTGTGCAGCTAAAAACTAACAAACTTCCAAAAGGACTTGTGGCATTAGAAAGAGTATTTGATGGGAATGACTAAGTTCTCTTGAAGCAAACACCAGTTAAAAAAGAAGATGTTGAAGAAGTCAATCTATGAACTAAATTAGCACCCAAAAAGGTATATATTGCAAAGAAAATAAGTCCAACAATCAAATAAATGTTGATTGCATTGTTGAGGAAGTACAAGCATGTTTTTTCTTGGTCTTATGAAGATCTCAAGGCCTACTGGGAAGACTTATTCCAACATTAGATTCCTTTAAAGCTAGACACAAAACCATTCAGGCAGAAGCAGAGACCCATCAACCCAACTTTGGAGCCTAAAATGCAAGAGGAATTGGAAAAACTCAGAGATGGAGATATCATCAAGCCTATTAGCCATTCAACATGGGTCTCAATTTGGTCCTAGTAAGAGAGAAAAATGGGGATATTAGATTATGTGTAGATTTCAGAAATTTAAATGTTGCCTCCCTCAAAGATAATTACCCTCTCCCAAATATGGAAGCCATACTACATAAAGTGACAGGGTGTGAGTTGTTCTCAATGAAGGATGGATTTTCTGGCTACAATCAAGTCAAAGTTAAAGAGTCTAAGCAATATAGGACAACTTTTACTACCCCGTGGGGGACATATGTCTATGTGAGAATTACATTCAGTCTCACAAATGCAAGGGAAACCTTCCAAAGGGCCATGGATGTGGTAATTGCAGATTTAATTAATGCTATAATGGTAGCATACCAAGATGACCTCACTACTTATTCCAAAAGGGCAGAAGATCATGTGGAACACTTGGAGAAGATATTCATTAGAGCTTTGGAATATGGTATCAGTCTTAATCCTGAGAAATGTCACTTTGCTATCATAGAGGGTAAGCTTTTGGGACATATTGTATCAAAAGAAGGGATTAGAATAGACCCTGAAAGAGTAGAAGCCATAGATAAAATCCCTATTCCCAAAATTGTCAAAGCTATTCAATCATTTTTTTGGGAAAATTAATTTTGTTAGGAGGTTTGTGTCAAAATTTGCTGAGATTGTTAAACCTATATCCAAAATACTGAAAAGGGGAGAAAAGATAGTTTGGACTGCAGAAGCCCTATAAGCCTTTATATCCATCAAAAAATCCATCAAATAAGCCCCCATTCTAAAATATCCCGATTTTACCAAACATTTTCAAATATTCTCTTTTGCCTCATTTCACACCATAGCAACTATTATGTTATAGAAGAACGATGAAGGCCATGAGCAACCTGTATCCTTCTTTAACAAGTCACTGTAGGGATAAGAATTAAAATATGATATTATGGAGAAATAAGCTTATGCAATGGTTAAAGCAACAAAAGCTTTCAGGCCATATATAGTTGGAGCCAAAGTAATTGCATATGTACCACATGCATCTATGAAGGATATCTTGGTATAGATAGAGGTGACTAGAAAGAGATGTAGATGGATCAATAATATCCAAGAATTTAATATGGAAATTTAGATCACCAAGTTAGTAAGTTTCTTAGGGTAGGCTATTACTAGCCTAAGGTTTTTAATGATTCCTTTTCATATGTAAGGAGGTGTGAAGCTTTCCAAAAAAATTTAGGGAAGATGAAATATCAAGGAGACTTACCACTTAGACCATTACAAGTCAATGCCCCTTTCCACCAATGGGAAATTGATTTTATTGGGGAAATACAAGAAAATTCAAGTGGGGGACATAAATGGATATTAGTGGCTACTAATTATTTCACTAAATGGGTAGACAAAATCCCAACAGAGAAAGCAAAGAGTAAGGTGGTAATAAATTTCCTAATGGAGAATATCATAACCATATTTGGTACACCAGTAATATTGATCACAGATAATGGTATGTGTTTTAGATCTAATGAATTTAGAAGCTTCTGCAACACATATGGTATTATTGTTTCTTATGCCACCCCCTACCACCCACAAGAAAATGGCCAAGCAGAATCCAACAATAAAAGTCTCTTGAAGATCATAAGAATGATGTTAGATGGAAATAAGAAGGTTTGGGATTCAAAATTGAGAATGGTTGTGTGGGCAGACAAAATTACTATAAAAAATGCCATTGGGAAATCTCCATTTGAGTTGGTGTATGGGTCATGGGCCAAGATGCCATTGCAGAACCTTTTACCAGTTTATAATTTCATCCTTCAGGAAAATTTAGACATTCTAGAACCAATGGATGAAAGAATAGAGAAACTAGCAGAGCTTGATGAAATAAGGAGAATGGCTTAGAAGAAAAATGCAAAACTATAATCTTAGATGAAGTACCTTTTTTATAAGAAAGCAAAAAATAGAAAATTTGAGGTAAGTGATTTGGTGTTGATGTGGAATGGTAGGTGTTAGGAGAAGGGAAAACATGGAAAATTTGAAGCCTTGTGGTTAGCGCCCTTTGTTATCACTAGCAAGGGAAGAGAAGATTCTTATTATTTACAAAACATGTTTGGTGAAGAGAAAGAATTGACAATACATGGGAAATTTCTAAAGCATTTATTTTCTTGAGTACTAGAGGATTAAGGATTTTCAATGCATGGAAAACTCTTAACAAGCCTCTTAAAATAATCTCTTTCCATGCACAATAGTTTAGGAAATTAGAAAAGGGACTAGGACTTGCTAGTACATGGACAATCCTAGATTTCCCTCATTAAAAACAAATTTTCTTTCCATGTACAGTAGTGTAGGTTCATTTCCATCTCCATTATTTTCCATCTCCATATCCTTCTTCATTCCATCCACTCCACCTTCTTATTTTCATATCTTCTGAAATCTTGGTCTGCAACCAGAGATTTTGGATTCTTACAGTGATTGGTAAATCACTCATCCCCAACTGGAACTACTGTTGAAACTAGAATTTTCATAAAAAATTCTAAAGATTTTATTACTTGAAATAAAAAATTCATACCATCATTTTCATAAAAAGCCACTCTATTGTCATCCATGAAGCCAAAATAGCCTTTTACTGCCATACCATTACCTCATTGAATACTGTACATAACCCTCACCTCTTACCTCCTTATTGCAGCCCCTTGCATAATAGCTCATGGTATTATGGTAATAGAAGCTTACACTATACTGTTGGATGTTGTGGATGTGTTACTGATATGTGGTTTTCATTGATGTCAACACTATTAGGATTTGGTGTATTGAAGGATGTACATGTCAAGGATATTGAAAAAATTGTAAAAGAAAGTGTTCCAGGTTCCTAGAGGAACTGTGTAGGTCAGGAAGGCGTCTTGTTCCATACATTGAAGATCAATTGCTATGGACTAAGGGGTTTAATTTTGAGAATATCTAGATCATCTACTAGAAGTTTTAGAGGTTTTCGTCTAGATTTGATTGTGTTGTGGTCTGACAATATTTCTATGGTCTCTATTAGTGTTCCTGAGTGAATTTTGTGTGATTGTGGTAATTCTAGTTGTTTTGGATGTTTCTCTATTATTTCTTGGTGTTCTTGGATGCTTCTAAATCATTCTCCATCATTCTTATACATCCACATTGATTAGTATGCTCACGGATGAAGATTTTTTTTCTTGTGCATGTTTGAGTTTTCATGTACCTATCCAACATGATGGTGGTAACATGTTTTGGATCCTTGAAAAGTTAAATTTGAATGTTTGGCATGCTTATAAATATTGTTTACTGTCGCACCATTATTTTTGTTGATGGTGTTTAGATGCACATTGAAATATTAATTGTAAATTTGGGTAGACATTGCAAATATGTTTTATTTTTTTGGTTGACTAAGGTGCTGATGTAATCTCATGTAGCGGATATATAAGAGATATTGTTTCATTGATACAAAGTTTGTTTCATGTTCTAGATGTGATCCTATGTGTGTATGTGCAAATATCATTTGATTGTAGAGCAGAGTGTGAAGAAGATTGAGCGAAGTGTGAAGTAGTTTGAGTGAAAATTGAAGGAGTTTTCTATGCTTAATTGGAATTGTAAGCAGGCTTGTGTAGAAGCTATTTTCTTAGTTCATACCCTCTAGATTTAATCCTATTCTATATTGTTGGGCAGTGAGCCCCTTTTGTAACTAAGCAGTGAGCTCTAGGTAGTGTGCTTGAATGCATGTGCATTCCCCTATTTTTTCATTATACTTTTCATAGGGAATAATATTGTGGACTAACATCCACTATGGTTTTTCCCCTAACAAGGTTTCCATGTAAAAAATCTTAGTGTTCTCTATTTCTCTTATGTGTTAATTGCTTATTCATTAGATCTAAGATTAAGTTAAGTAAAGTTTGAATTTTTTTATTATTTTGTGACAATTTATTCACCCCCCCTCTCATTTTTCTATCCTTGTTTTTCCAACAATTGTTATCAGAGCAGGTTCCTTTGGAGAAGTCTAAAATCTTGAAGGTGATCCGAGATAGGAACATACAAGGATAGTCCTAGATTTGATGGAACTAACTACTCACTATGGAAATTTAGGATGCAACATACAAGAATAGTCCCTCCACTGCTGATGATATCAAAGAAGCTAAAAATAATATCAAGGCTATTGAAGCTTTGGTGAGTGCTCTGACAAATTTAGAGATGGAAAATATGATAAGACTATAGATAGCTCATGCGATTTGGATGAAACTAGAAACTTTGTATGAAGGAGATGCACAAGTGAAGATGGATAAGCTACAAAGTTTGAAAGGAAAGTATGATAATTTGAAGATGGGTGAAGACAAAAAAATCACTTGTTTTATGCAAAGAGTTAATGAAATAGTGATGGGTATTAGATGTTTCGGTGGTTCTCTGGATGAGGATGAAATTGTGGCTAAGATACTTAGATCTTTTCCTCCCTCCTAAAAAGTGAAGGCTCACACTATTGAAGAGCTTAGATCAGTAACAAAGATGACAAGAGACATGCTAGTTGGCAAGCTTGTTGCTTTTGAATTAAGTGAACTTGGTGAATATGTTCTAAAGACTAAATCTACATTTAAGGATACTATATCCAAAAGTAACAATCAAGGATATGGTCTAGGAGAATGTTCTAGAAAGACATCCAAGTATGATGAAGAACCAAAAAAATTGAAGATAAAGAAAGAGAGGTAGAAGAATTGGAAGCACTGATTGTAAAGAAAGAAGGTAGAGGAAAAGGTAAGTATGAAGGAGTGTTTCCTATTAAATTTTTTGCTTGTAGTAAAATAGGTCATTTTTCATCAAGATGTCCTAAAATAGTTCCTAGATCTAAGCCTAACAATTCTAGACTCTAAAATAAATGTTACTTTTTTGAAGGAGTGGTTGATGATGAGTCTAATAAAGATAATGGAAATGAAGATGAATGGGTTTTCATTGCTACCATTGAAAATAGTCTTGTGGCTACTGAATCTGCTAAAGATGAGAAAAATATTTTGGCCCAAGTTGAAGAAAAGGATGAGTGGGTTATTGGTAGTGGATGCTTACATCATATGACTGGTGATAAAAACAAATTTTTAAGTCTAGGTGTTGTAAGATTTGGAGACAACAATGCTTGTGTGATTCATGGTAGAGGTTCTATTTGCCTTTGTGTTAAGGATAACACTGATGATGTTCTTTATGTTGAAGGCTTGGAGAACAATATTTTCAGTGTTGGATAGATGGTGGACAAAAGATATTATCTACAATTCAAATATGGAAGATGCAAGATACATGGAAGTTCTGGAAATATGATTGCCACAGGTAGAAAGACAAAAGGTAATATTTTTCACCTGAATTTTGCTAGTGGGATTTGTTTAATAGCTCAAGTAGATGAAAGTTGGTTGTGGCATATGAGGTTGTGTCATGTAAATTTTGATAACATTTTTAAGGTAAGTTCCACTCAAGCAGTAAGAGATCTACCTAAGTTAGTGAAGCCTGCTAACACAATTTGTAAGGAGTGTTAGATAGGTAAACAAACTAGAGTCTCCCTCTAGAGCAAATAGTTTCATTCAAATGATTTGCTGGAGCTTCTACATACTGACCTTTGTGGTCCCTCAAGAGTTAGAAGTATTCATGGAGAAAGGTACTTTATGTTGATTATTGATGATTACTCTAGAATGATATGGGTTTCCTTAAGAGAAAAATGTGAAGCACTAGAAAAGTTCACAATTTTCAAGGCTATTGCAGAGAATGAGAAAGGTCTAAAAATCAAGTGTCTGAGATCTAACAGAGGTGGTGAGTTCACCTCTAGGGAGTTCAACTCTTTTTGTGAAGAACATGGAATTAGAATAAAATTATCTACTCCTCGAACCCCCCAACAGAATGGAGTTGCAGAGAGAAAGAATAGAACAATTTTGGATGCTGCTAGAACAATGATGATAGAAGAAAATGTGCCCTAGATCTATTGGAGTGAAGTTGTAAGCACTACTATGTATATTTTAAACCGGGTAAGTGTTAATGGTAATTCTGGTAAGACCCCTTTTGAGCTATGGTTTGGTTATAAGTATACTGTTAAATATTTCAAGATCTTTGGAAGAAAATGTTATATCAAATGAGATGATGATATAGGAAAGTTTTATGCAAGAAGAGATGAAGGAATATTTTTAGGTTACTCTACTAAAAGCAAGGTCTACCATAGCTATAACAAAAGATTGAGAAAGATGGTTGAGATTGCAAATGTTAGAGTTGATGAGGACTCTGCCAAATCATCCAAATTATGATTCAAATGAAGACAATACAAGCCAAGGGAAGAATTCTCAGACACATAACTAACTTCAAATTATTCCATATGTTTCGGTAAAGAAACCTCAATTTTTTTTGATAAATCAAGTAAGTCAGGAAGCATAGAAAAGTGCAAGTGCACAAAAAATATTAGAAGAACTAGAAGCTCGTGAAAGTCCCAAAAATCCAAGGTATTTAAAGCTAAGTCATTCTGAAAGTCAAATTATAGGAGATAAGAATAAAGGAGTGAAAACTAGAAGAAAGATTGCTGAAGAGTATTGCCTGATTTCCAAGATTGAACCTAAAAATGTCAGTGAAGCCTGCCAAGATGAACACTAGATGGAAGCTATGAAGGAAGAGCTAACAAAGATTGAAGAGAATGACACATGGACACTAGTTCCAAGACCTAAAGAAAAAAATGTGATTGGTACTAAATGGGTGTTTCAAAACAAGGTGAAGTAGTCTGGAATAAAGCAAGAATGGTATGTAAAGGGTATTCTCAAACGGAAGGTGTTGATTTTGAAGAAACTTTGCCCCTGTTGCTAGAATTGAAGTTGTTAGATTATTTCTTGCTTATGTTGCATACAAGAACTATAAAGTCTATCAACTGGATGTGAAGTTGGCATTTCTGAATGGAGAACTAGAAGAAGTATACATTGAACAACTAGATGGATTTCAGCTAATTGACAAGGAAGATATGATTTTCCACCTAAAGAAAGCTCTATATGGACTTAAGCAAGCCCCCATATCCTAGTATGCTAGATTGGAAAAATACTTACTAAAGCTTGGATTCACTAAAGGTACTATTGATAGCAACTTATATTTCAAATTGGATCATGATAAAGAGTTAATTATAGAAGTTTTTGTTGATGACATCATTTTTGGAGGAGATGACAATCTATGCATGAAGTTTTCTGATGAGATGAAGGGTGAATTTGAAATGAGTATGATTGGAGAGATGAAGTTCTTTCTAGGATTGCAAGTTACCTAGGTAGACAAGGGAATTTTCATATCTTAGTCCAAATATGTGAGAGAGCTATTGAAGAAATTTGGGATGGAAGAATCAAAGCCTGCTGGTACTCCCATGGTGATCGGATGAAAGCTAACAAAAAATGATGATTCTCCTAAGGTGAATCAAACTAGATATAGGTCAATGATCAGTGGATTGCTCTATTTAACCAAGACTAGAATAGATATTATGAATTTTGTATATATGGTTGCTAGATTTTAGGCTGATCCAAAAAAATCACATGTGACTATTGTTAAGAGAATCTTTATATATATGAAAGGAATAGTTAACTTTGGACTTTGGTATCCAAAGGATGATGATCTAACTTTGAGTGCATATGCTGATGCAAATTGGGTTGGAGATGTAGATGACAGGAAAAGTACTAGTGGTGGTACTTTCTTCCTAGGGAAGAAGCTGGTGTCTTGATTGAGTAAAAAGTAGAATTCCATTTCTCTATCTACTATCTAAGTAGAATATATTGCTGCTGCAAATAATTGTACTCAAGTGATATGGATGAAACAAATGTTGAAATATATCAGGGTGATATATGAAGAGCCTATTTCCATATATTGTGACAATTAAAGTGAAATAAATATTTCAAAGAATCTAGTGCTACACTCTAATACTAAAAATATATCAATCAAGTTTCACTTCTTGAGGGAGAAAGTGAATGAGAAAGAAGTCAGATTGGAGTATGTGCCTACCAAAGCAAAAATTGTAGACATCTTACTAAGCCATTTCTGAAGTTTACTTTTAAGTATCTCAAAGGAATGCTAGGGGTAATTACCCCTCTTGATAAGAACTAAAAGATGCATTTACTTGCATCAATTTGTGTGATACATTACTATAATCTGATCTGGATTGATGTTTTCGTGGATGCTACTCAGGAGGAGTAGTTAGATGTGCAGATATGTTGTTCAGAGTATGTATATGGAAAGGTCATCATTACCTTTTCCATTGATTTCAAAGGGGGAGAAGCACAATGTGAAAAATATTTTGAGGAGAAGAACCTTCTAGGAGAAAAGCAATTAAGAAGCAAGTGTGTTGGGTTGATGGTATTTTTCACATCATGTGTTGCCATAAATGCCAAAGGGAGATTGTTGGATGTTGCAGATGTGTTTCTGATATGTGGTTACCATTGATGTCAACACTATTAGCATTTGGTGTATTGAAGGTTGTATATATCAAGGATATTAAGAAAATTATAAAAGAAAGTGTTCGAGGTTCCTAGTGGAACTGTGTAGGTTAGGAAAGCATCTTGTTTTGTACATTGAAGATCAACTACTGTTGACTAAAGGGTTTATTTTTTAGAATATCTAGATCATCTACTAGAAGTTTCAAAGGTTCGCATGTATATTTGATCATGTTGTTGTCTAATAGTATTTATGTGGTGTTTGCCAGTGTTTTTGAGTGAAGCTTGTGTGATTTTGGTAATTCTAGTTTCTATGGATGTTTCTCTATTATTTCTTGGTGTTCTTGGATGCTTCTAGATCATTCTCCATCATTTTTGTACATCCACATTGATCAGTGTGCTCATGGTCAAAGATTTTTTTTCTTGCGCATGTTTGAGTTTTCATGTTCCTCATCGACATGATGGTGGTAATGTGTTGTGGATCCTTGAAAAGTAAATATTGAATGTTTAGCATGCTCGTGAATAATTTTTTGGGTTGCATCATTGTTTTGGTAGATGGTGTTTAGATCCACATTGAACATTTAATTGTAAATTTGGGTGGACATTGCAAATATGTTCTATTTTTTGGCCGACTAAGGTGTTGATGTAATCTCATGTAGCGGATATATAAGAGTGATTATTTCATCAGTACAAAGTGTGCTTCATGTGTTGGATGTGCTCCTATGTGTGTATGTGTGAATATCATTCGATTGCAGAGCAGAGTGTGAAGAAGATCAAGTTAAGTGTGAAGTAGTTTGAGTGAAAAGTGGAGTTTTGGGTATGTGCAGGATCATCATGGAAAAAACATGCCCTTAAGTGGCAAAAAATTTAGAAAAATCAGTGTTAGGAAACTTGACATAAAAATTTGAATAAGTTATCTATATTATTTCAAAAATATGTAAGAATTGAATCTATATAAAATTTAATGTAGTTTCTAAACTACTAGGTTTATTTAAAAATAAATAAAATCTATTTGGTGAAAATTTGAAATTTCAATGTAGGAGTACTTAAATTTCAGAGAAAAAATAAGAAGTAGGTGTTTTTCTGACCACCCTAACCATAATAAAATGATAATATTTCTTTATAAGATTTTATATATAAGTAGAGGACTCATGTCCAGATGTGATACATATTTTTTTGTAATTTTTTTCCAAGTAAATAATTAATTATGAATTTTTTATTACAACTTTTAAAAAATATAAAACTCATATGTCTAACCACCTTAACATGGTCAAAACTTGAAATTTAATTTTTCTTTTTTTAATCCTATAGTATGTGAAGCATAGAATGTGACATGTTTGGGATTAAAAAAATGTGATACCGTTTGAAAGTTATAGATATTTTTCAATCACCTATCGATTAGGACTTTAGTCATAATTCTAATAGAAAATGAAAAATAATTATTTATTAAAATCAAATTAAAGCATAATTTATATTTGCGGAAATCTGAGTATCTCCTCTAAAACCCCTTTTCATTTCATCAATTTTGGGTAAAAAAAAAGTCATCAACTACATACCCTACAAATACCCATAATATTACCATTTTTTGGCCCATCATGATCCTACACATACCCTTTTCTATGCTTAATTGGAACTGTAATCAGGCTTGTACAGAAGTTATTTTCTCAAATTTTACCCTTTAGATTTAATCCTATTCTATATTGTTGGGCAGTGAGCCCCTTTTGTACCTGAGCAGTGAGCTTTAGGTAGTGTGCCTGAATGCATGTGCATTCCCCTTTATTGTTTTCATTATACTTTTAATAGGGTGTAATATTGTGGACTAACATCCATCGTGGTTTTTCCCCTAACAGGGTTTCCACAAAAAATCTTGGTGTTCTTTGTCTACCTGATGTGTTAATTGCTTATGGTTAACTGCTTATTCATCAGAATTGAGATTAAGTTAAGTAAACCTTGAAAAAGTTTATTATTTTGTGACAACACATTCACCCCCCCTCTCATTTTTCTGTCCTTGTTTTTCCAACATATACTCTATCACATATACCTTTCACCTCTATACCACAAAAGGTTACAACTTAGCCCATAGTAGAGCGGTATAGTGAAGTGAGGTGATAAAGATGACACCGCTATACCATGGAAGGATTAAATAAATCCCACAATAGAGCGGTGCACTAGAAAATACTAATAAGAAGAGACACTGCCATACCATGGAGGGTTAAAACATAGCCCACAATAAAGCAGTATACAAAGAAAAGTATTAAGAGGACACCATAGTATCGTAAGAAGGAGATAGGTGGTCCATGGTAGAGTGGTATACTAAAGCATGGTAACAATATGTATTGTGGTACCCCAGGGGGTGAAAAGTGATGCAAGGTAATGCAATAAGTAGTCATGGAAACATTTAAAGTAGGCTAGTCACATCAATCATCTTTGAAATATGAAATTGAGCTCAATGCAAAAGATTTGAATGATGAGAATTTATGATTCAAGAGTTAATGCAGCTTGGTGTGGGAAATAAACAAAGTAGATTAAGATTTCTCATTCTTAACAGCAGAGACTAAGTGTAGAAAAGCTCAAGGTGAAGAAGTGAAAAAAATTCTCCAAGGAAAACTATATTCTAGGTAAGCTCTATTCACTATTCATTGAATTTATAACAATGGCACCAAAGAAAGCAGAAGTAGGAGCTATGAAAAATGAAGCTAAACCTAGTAAAACCTCTTTACAATTGACATTTCTTGCTTTATTACCTGGTTCAGTAGATAAGGTTCCAAAATAGGTCTTCAAAGATTTAGCTTAGGGGTGTAGGGACCCTATTATTCCTCAATTTGGGTGGAATTTGTACTGATATTTTTATAGGAACATAAATGACAAGGTCCCGACATCAAACTCGTGGTCCCTTGACTTGGCCAAATTGATAGTTCCAAATGTCTCCATTGACATCGAGCTAATTAAAGCCCTGACCAATAGATACCATGCACCAACAAAGATTTGCAGGCTCCCAAATGGTGGGTGTTTAGTAGATTTTTCAAGAGAAGTCATTATTAAGTGTTTCAACTTGAACAAACAAGCTGTTACAGAAGTGAATTTGGGAAAATTGGAACAAGAGTACAAAAGGCTAAGGAGAACTTATAGGAGTGATGAGCTTTCCCTGCACATGAAAAGGGGTGATAATAACAAAATACTTCCCATCCCCTCCTCAAAAGTAGAGCCTTTCCCAGTGTTTGATTTTTAGGTTTACTTCAAGAACACATATCATGCATTGTGTCAAATTATTGGGATAGATGCAAAGGACAATATGTCAGTAGGATTGATGAGGATAGCTATGATCATTTAGAATTCGGAATCAAACGTGGAGATTGATTTTGCATCTATGATTGAAGAACAAATACATGAGGGCTTGTTGCAGGTCAAAGAGGCTAAGGCTCCCATGTCTTTCAAAAAATATTCTTTGTTATCTCATTTGGTTTTGTATCAAAATTAAACAAAATAGACTAAAAGGATGAAATTATGCACAAAAGAGAGTGGAATTAGACTCCTTGTATAGAATTGGTGCTACATTTGGGATATTAGGTGCACTAAATGTGATTTTTTTGTGTTTAGAGATGATTTTATTGTTAGAATAATTGTTTCCCTTGGTTTTTCAACACCAAGGTTGCCACAATCTTTGATGGATGTAATGAGGCCAATGCAATATAAGCTAGACTAGGCCTATACTCATAATTATGCTGATTGGTTCCATATGCCACAACATACTATTATTAGGGTGTACGGCTGTGACTAGGAACCACATATTTTACCAAAATTTGTACCTGCTAGAATATGATTTTTGGAGTTCATGTGGAAGATGCTCTAGATTGAGCATGATTTAATGAACAATCAAAGAAAATTAACTTTCTTTCCTGATTTAACAATGTTTGAAGAGTTTTCTATTGGATCATACATGTTAGAAGAGCTACAAAGATTCATGCGAGTCAATTATCCTCTCAAGTCCAAAAAAGAAAGAGTATGTGACCCAAAGGGTCACATTAATATGGTAAGAAGAACTTTGATGACAAAAAGGGCCATATCTCATACATTTGACCTTGAGGAGGATGTAATAAGGAACTTGGTATATTTTGATGATGTATTTCAGACTAGAAAGAGATGGATAATGATGATGAGGTGGGAAGATCATAAAAAGGAAAATAATAAAAGTTTTAAAGGGCTTTTTGCAGATGATCCTTGGAAATTTTGATGAATTTTATAAAAGGGCTCAAGATGAGGAGTGAATTCCACTTCTTGCAACCCAAAAACCATCACACAAGTCATCCACATCTCATACATCACCCCCATCACCTGTACATCCATCCCCTTCATCTCCCACACATGAACCCTTGGCCAAGAAACAAAAGGTTGAATCATTAGTTGATTATGACTCTAGTGATGAGGATCAAGAAGTAGTATTGACTCTAACTAAAATGAAGGAGGTGGAAAAGTAGTAGAAAATTCAAGAGCCCCATGATCCAAAAATCATAATATTAGAGGAAGGTGTTGATGAAATTCAGGATGATGAGAGGGTAGTTTCCTCCCTAAGGGTTATGGATGATGACAATTTTATTCACACTAATGAATTTAAATATTTTTGAATAAAGATGAAAATGAAATAGTTTGATGAAAGGTTAAATATCAATCTCATAGGATCAGATGATGCAAAGTAGGCTAAAGTTCAAGCCCAAATATTGGCAGAATTGAATATTGATAATATCAATGTTACCCCCCAAGAAGCAAGAGAGTTAGTACTGAAGAGTGATATGTTGATCATACCAAGGATGGAGTCATCTAAGGCGTTTCTCTTGGACCAGATTAGAGCACAAGATGACCAAATTTTGGTTGTAGAATTTGACTCAAAGGAAGGTGTATCAGGAATAGGGTATAACCCTACCACTCAAACCCTTTCCTTATGGATGAATGAAAAGATAAAAAGGAAGCCCATACTCCTAGATGTGGTGCAAGAAATGAGGGGGTCATCCATGGTGAGGAAAATGAAGGATACAACTCCTAAAAAGGTTGCAACCATAACTATGCATTCAACAATGTTCACCAAAGATGTGGTGGAGAACATGGAGAAGAAAATAACAAAATATGAGAAAAGACTGAAATTGTCTAATGATGAAGTAAATAAATTGTTTATTGAAAACGTCAAGTTGAAACAAAAATTACAGTAGGCTACAATAGTGAGGGGGGATGAGATAATTTTTTATCACCCACCTATTCAAGCTAAAGACCCACATATACAATAGATGAAAGAAGAAATTGATAAGTTGAAGAAGCACAATATGGAAGATGTCAAGTGTCACATCCTAGATACCTTGAGGAAAATATTGCAGCACAAAATTGAGATATTTAAGGAATAAATAGGTGGAGTACATGAAAGATTTAGCAATCTAGTTAGAGCCTTGGAACAAATAAATGCCAAATCCCCTATCCTTGACAAACCCCAGAAAAGGTGGTAGTCTACTTATCACATTCTAACTACTCTCTGTAAGGCAACACAAAGGGATCCAAATGCCCCTTCGAGACTCAAGCCTACTCAGGAAATGGTGAAGGGGGTAATTGAGGAGGACAAATATTTAATAAATATGAAGAAGAAGGTGGAGAATAGAAGGAATGCATTTAATTCTATAAAACACATCTCTAGCCCTTTAGTCATTAAAGATGATAATCAACTAAAAGGTGTGGCTAAGTGGAAAGGTGAATTCAATTAGATGGTCACTTAGTGTTTTGACACACATACAAAATGATGGGCATATCAGCCTTGATAGGTTTCATACTTTGCTTGATGGAATTGTAATACTAGACAATGGATACATGAAATTTGTGGTAGATATCAGGAACTTGCTCGATAATAGATGGAAGAGTCATCTCACAAATCTTACTACTACTCAAGAATTCAAATGGCCAAATTATTTGATAATAAGTAAATGGAAGGAGAAGTATCTCGGCTCAGACAAGGGTTCATTATCATCATTACAAAGAAATATTAATCATACAATAAAGGATTTGCATAGGTCTTAGATGACCACAGGATTTTTACTCGAAGACTAACGGATTAGAGCATATGTCTATTTTTAATTATTTCAGTTATGCTTAATTTCATGATTATGTTTTGTTACCAAAAGACATGACCTTTGGTTTGAAGCTTGTTTCCTCTTATATAAATTTGAGAGACCAAGACCAAAAGGAGACATTAGATTAGAAATAGGAGAAAATAGCAAGAAAATAGGGATAAGGTCTACATTTCAAAAGACCATGATGCATGTATTTAATTTTGGAGAAATCAATGAAAGAGCTCTAATTTTGTGGTGTCATTCTAGTATCAATTGTTTGTTGAAATAATGGAAATATTATCAAGTTGTTTCCAAGATTGATATTTATTTATTATTTAAATTGATATATCACATATATACTCAATTTATCAATGCACATTTTCTACACTTGTGTGGTATGATTAATTGGTTCTTTCAAGTAAAGATTAAATCCTTCCAGTCATTCACAGTAATTTGGAAGTGTCATTTGGGTCACTAAGAATAACTTGGTAATTACATTCATGCATGTTTATACAAGTTATAAACTAATATTTGTATGCCAAACAATTAGAACTTTTTCCAAATAGAAGCCACTCATCTAAGACTTTTATCTGACTCCATTTTATGCAACAAGGCACTGTTCTCACCCATTTTATTTATTTAGTTTTATATTACCAAAGACAAACTTCACATCTATTAACTCAACGTATTGATATTTTCCTTGATATTGCTTATACAATTTATACCAATTAGGATTTCATCTCTCCACTTCCAATTTCTATTTGTGGATAGATTGCTTAAGTAGGAAACACACAGTCTAAGTCTACTCTACTTGCATAGGTATGCCCACCTAGGTTTGGTACAACTTGAAGAGAAGAAGGTTCAAATTCATCATTTGGCCTTGTACATTAGCCAAGAACGTATCAAGAGATATGCAACCTCTTATGGTTTCAAACCAGTGTTTTTGAGACCTAACAAGACCTAAGAGAGAGGAGGTGGGAGGAATAGAGGGAGGGAGAGACCAAAGAAAGAAAGAGAGAGATCTAAGAGGGGGAGATATAGAGTTATCTAGGTAGGGTGGGGGGGAGATACCTAAGAGAGGGATGGAGTGAGAGAGAGAGAGATAGTTATCTAGGTTAGTGATAAAAATAATCTACCAAAAACATCCCACTTTAGGGGTACTTCTAACCCAAACTCAAATAGAGAAGATCAAAGTAAACAATCACCCAAAATTCCTTTATCTTTTCATCAAAATTCCATACAATTTCACTTGAAATTTCAAGGCTACCAACAAGCCAACTCACCACATCATAATTACACACCTTTATCAAATCCAAACACAACTTAACCAGCATCAAACTGATTGTACTAAAATAATAAGTTGATTGAGAAACTGTACCATTCATCTCTTTCCTTATTCATCAATTCACCCTTCATATCTTTGCTTATTCATCAATTCACCCTTCAATACAACTTACTTCACAATGCAAAATATCAACAAATGATGCATTCTTGTTTCCAAACTATCACTAGACATCCAATACACTATGATCATCATATTCTTGTTTGAAATAAACCAAATACACACTCAAAAACCATTGATCCATTAGAATCTTTAATTCTTGTAGTCATAACATCATTTTGCACATTTTGGATCATATTGCTCTAATCTTCAAATTTGCAAGTTTCCTTTCTAAACCTTTCCCCAAACATTTAGACACCTTTGAAAACATAAATTATGCTATTTCAACAAAATAAAATCATTTACATCTCTTGTTCCACAGATTTACACTTTCTCCGCATTCCACCAAACAAACCCTGGTAGCCTAGCAATTTGACAAAAGCAGGTGCATCAATCAATCCTTTTTGAACTAGCGTAAAATATTAGCATCTTATAGGACCAATTTTAACATACAATCACATACCTTAATATCAAACTGACCTACACTACCTAATTCATTGGAGTAGCCATAAACTACTATCTAGACTCTGAAACCCTGTTATGAGGGTTTATAGACCAAGGAACTAAAAAATAGCTCAATCAAATGATAAAATCAATAGAATTACTCCAAGATAAGTTTGAATGAAAGCTAATTCCATGTACTATCAAAGAATGAGGATCTAAGGTTGGTGCTATTATATAGGCCTAATAAATTGGTAAACAACAAAAAGAAAATACTAAAATTTAAGAACATGGATCTTTATTTATTAGAAACTCTTCAAGAATACAATGAATGACCTTTTGCTCACCTTCCCCAGGCCTTAAATATATGTTTACATCATGTATACTTACTACCCATTCATCTTAAACTAACTAACCACCTTCTACAATGAAGTGACCCTTCATATTCTTGTCTTTGTTTGCATTTTGCAAGTTTTTCAACTTTTACATCTTTTTTTCATTTTTTGACATTTTTGAAAAATTTATTTCTTGACCACCTAAAAGAACTATAAAGGACTCAAATACATTTAAATTGACCTTTACATGACCTTCTTGCATTGTTTTACATTTGGAAGTTCAATTTTGCAAATTTTCCTATTGAAGGCATTTGGTGAACAAGGTGCTCCTACACCATACAACCAACCAACAAAGAATTTCCAAGTCCCTTGGAAACATGTTGCATCAACTTTGCTTGTTCTTAAAATCAACTTCAAATTTGTCTTGGACTGCTTCTTCTTTCTTTTTCTTGAATCTTCATCTATCTTGGTTCCAACCTTGCCATTAGCTTTTTCTTCATCACCATCTTCACTTGTCTTTTTCCATCTCTCTTTTCTGCCTATCAGGTTCACAATCATTCTTCACATTCAAAAGGAAACGGGACTATCCTTACACACTTTCTTCTTTTTAACAATTCATCATTGACCTTCTATGACCAATTATCTTTTCATCTTCTCATCTACTCCCATCAGTGGAGTACTCTTTAGGCTACAACCTCAAGTGCTTCTTTAGATAGGTATACATCTTCTTTACTGCTCCACTACACAAACTCAACAAACTTCTTTTCCTTACCTAGGTGTCTCCTATTTTCTCTATCTAGTCTTTTGGCAACCAACAACTAGGTTCTCTCTTAACCTACACAAATACCAACACTTTATCTCTACAACTTAGATGGATCAAGCACCTGTAACTAACCAACAACTCAACAAACCAACTTCAACAAATCCTCAAAATTAGCTAGCTCTAATACTAATTGATGTAGATCATCTACCAAAAACAACCAACATTAGGAATAATTCTGACCCAAACTCAAATGGATAAGATAAAATTAAACAATCACCCAAATTCCATACAATTTCACTTGAAACATCAAGGATACCAACAAGCCAACTCACCACATCAATATTACACACCTTTATCAGATCCAAACAAAACTTAACCAACATCAAACTGACTATACAAAAAAAATAACCTGATTGAGAAATTGTACCATTCATCTCTTTCCTTATTCATCAATTCACCTTCAATACAACTTACTTCACAATACAAAATATCAAAAATCATACATTATTGTTTCCAAACTATCACCAGACATCCAAGACACTATACCCAACATATTCTTGTTTGAAATAAACCAAATACACACTCACAAACCACTGATCTATCATACTCTTTAATTCTTGCAATCATAACATCATTTTGCACATTTTGGATCATATTTCTCAAATCCTCAAATTTGAAAGTTTCCTTTCTAAACCTTCCCCAAACATTTAGACACCTTTTCCAACATCAATTAGGCCATTTCAACATAAATTAAATCACTTATATCTTTGGTTCCACAAATTTACACTTTCTCTGCATTCCACCATATAAACCTTAGTCACTTAGTAATTTGACAAAAGTGCGTGCATCAATCAATCCTTTTTGAACTAGAATAAACTATTAGCATATTTTGGGACCCATTTTAACATACAATCACATACCTTAATATTAGATAAACTTGTTTTGAAACAAACAACATAAAACTTGACTATACGCTACCAAATCACACTAATTAGCCCAAAATTACAAATGAGGTGGTCTTAAAAAATCACCATAACACCATAGTACTTTAAATAGTCTTTTATCCATTCAAAAAAGTAAATATTGATCAACTTCAGGTTCTGAAATGCTCAAATAAGTACTAATCCAAAAACCCTTAATCTAGGCTTCACAATGCACAAATAAGAGAGGGTTTATTGAGAAAACGCATTTCAAACCTCACACCAACCTGCCATTGCCTTAATAATTTTTTATTATGTTTGAATAAGCTTTAAAAAATTTCTCTTAACCTCTTTGAATGGCTTTTCCACAAATTCCAACTTGTAACCATCCCTTTTCATGAGGAAAACTTTGTATTTCCTGATAGAACAACAACCATATGTTTGTTTCTTGACTTCCATTGCATTATTCAACTCACACACATTTTATAACATCCAATACTAACCTAATTCATTTACCTACACTATGTAATTTGGTGGAGTAGCCATAAACTGCTATCTAGACTCTCAAACCCTGTTATGATGGTTTACAGACCGAGGTACTGAAAAATTGCTCAATCAAATGCTAAACTCAATAGAATTATTCCAAGATAAGTTTGAATGAAATATAATTCCCTATAATATCAAATACAATGAGTATCTAAGGATGGTGCTACTATACAAGCCTAATAAATTGGTAAATAGTAGGAAGAAAATACTGAAATTTAAGAACATGGATCTTTATTTATTAGAAACTCTTCAAGAATACAATGAATGACCTTTTTCTCACCTTCACCAAGCCTTAAATATATTTTTACATCATTTAGATCAACTTCCCCCTTCATATTTAACTAAATAACCACTTTCTACAATGAAATGACCCTTCATATTCTTGTCTTTGTTTGCATTTTGCAAGTTTTTCAAATTTTACATCTTTTTTTTGCATTTTTTGACATTTTTGAAAAATTTATTTCTTAACCACCTAAAAGACCTATAAAGGACTAAAATACATTGAAATTGACCTTTACACAACCTTATTACATTTTTTTACATTTGGAAGTTCGATTTTGCAAATTTTCCTATTCAAGGCATTTGGTGAACAAGCTGCTCCTACACTAGTCAGGTGGGAGGGATAAACATAGGGGGAGACCTAAGAGAGAGAGGGATAGAGGAAGGGAGAGAAATTAGAGAGAGATGGAGTGAGAGAGAGTTATCTAGGAAGTGTGGGAGGAAGAGACTTGAGAGAGAGAGGGAGAGATAAAATTACCTAGATAGGGTGGGATAGAGGGAATGAAAAACCTAACAGAGAGAGTTATCTAGGTAGGGGTTCCCAAGGGAGAGAACTAAAAGAGAGAGATATCTAGGTAGGGTTTCCTAAAGGAGAGACTTGAGAAAAAGTTATCTAGGTAAGGTTCCCAAGGGAAAGACCTGAGAGAGAGAGAGAGAGAGGGTGAGAGTGTTTTTTGAATAGGGTAGGAGGGATAGGGGGAGAGAGAGACCTGATAGAGAAAGAGTTATCTGGGTAGGGGTTTCTGAGGGAGAGACATGAGAGAGAAAGGGAGAAATAAATTTATCTAGGTAGGGTGAGAGGGAGAGACCTAGGAAAGAGTGGAAGTGGGAGGGATAGAGGGAGGGAGAGACCTAGGAGAGAGAGGGAGGGAGGGATATAGAGAGAGGGGGAGAGACTTGAGAAGGAGAGAGAGTTGTCTAGGTAGGTTTGGAGGGAGAGACCTATGATAGAAAGAGAGGGAGGAAGGGAGGGATAGAGAAAGGGATATACCTAAGAGAGAGGGAGTGGGAGGGATAAAGGGAGGGAGAGATTGTCTTAGGCCTCTCCCTATCTCTTTCCCTCTCACCCTCTCTCTTAGAATTGTTTTCTCCTTCCTACCCTACCTAGATAACTCTTTCTCTCAGCTCTCTCCCTTTCTATATCCCTCTCACCCTCTCTCTCTCTCTCAATCCTCTCCTTCCTATTCTACCTAGATAAATATTTCTCACTCCCCTCTCTCTCTATTCTCTTCCTTTGTCTATCCCTCCAACCCTACCTCTCTCTCACTCTCTCTATATATTATAGCATAGTAGATATAATATATAATACATATAATATAATATATTATATAATACATAATATATAATATATAATATATAATATATAATATATAATATATAATATATAATATATAATATATAATATATAATATGTATATATCATAAGATATAATATATCATTATTTATTATAAATTAATAATACATAATATTGGTTTTATGTATTCTTTATGTTTTAAAAAACTAAAGGAAATGAATACCAATTCTAAATGGATATCTATTTTTTGGATTGTATACAAAACAAAAAGGGGATTGGATTGAGTGTTCTAATGGTCCCCACATGATTTTTATCATATGAAATTCCATGTTCTCTATCTAATACAAACACAATTCAAATTTTGGAAGATTATTTTACATAATTTTCAACATAACAATTATTTTTGTGCTCTTTTTGGTTTGTGCAATGGGGAGAAAGAATCTTTGTAAGGGAAAAGGTAAGAGAAAACTAAGAATAGAGAAAATTGAAGCATACAGAGAAAAAGATAGAGAAATTCATAGGAAGAGAAGACAAGGTATGTCAAATACCCAAGGTAAGGCCTCTTCTCCACCCATAAATATTATTTCAAGTGAAGATAAATACAACTTGAAAATGTTGAACATCATATTAAAATTGGAAATGAAAATGTTGAAATTGGAAATAAAAATGTTGAAATTGATATTGAAAATTTTTAAATTGGAAATAAAAATGTTAAAATTGATATTGAAAATGTTGATAACATTGGAAACATTGAAAATGAAAATTTTGATAATATTAAAAAACATGCAAACACATGTTTATACTTTCTCAGCAAAGGAATCAACATTGATCTAACTTTAGGGTTGAGAGTAATATAAACCTTCTTAGGTGCATTTTTAGTCCCCAAATTGATTTCCTCTAGGTCTTGTTCATGTGTAGAATTTAGTTTCACATTACACTTATCAGAGTTATCAAAGAATATTTCTAGGGATAATAATCCTCTTAGGATTTAATTGGTCCTGAGATGAATAACCTCATTACCAAAAATATTATCCTATCCATCAAATTTCTCCAAAAAATTCTAGAAATCAATTTCCTAGATGTGATACTCATCTACACAATGCCAAAAATTCAACAAGTCCTCATCATTATTGAATAACTACCAATTTTGAATGTTATCTAGAATAGAAGGCCTCACTTAAATCTCAATCTTTGATATACTACAGAAGGTAATATCATCCTGTCTTAGGGAAATTTTGGCAAGGAAATCTACCATGACATTTTTTGACCTTTCTATCCACTCAATAGAAAATGCATCAAAAAATTCAATTGTATCCCAAACAACATTTCTATACTTCTTTAGCCTCTTATTCTTAGATATTGTAGTGTCAAAAAAAGTATCCCATTTTCACACTTAATTTGGGAATGAACAATTAATAACAAAACAGACTTAATGGTGCCTTATTTAGGGTGTTGTAAAGTCTATCTTTATACTTTCACAATAATCTAGGGATTTATTAATTATTTGAGGTTAATTTTGCTTAATTGACCCTTTTAATTGAAATAAAAGCCCGATATTCATAAATGATATTACAGAACACTTAATTTTACAAAGTGTGTGTCCTCGGTTAGTGACCTAGGGCCCATTCACGACCTGGTGAATGGGTCCTCACTAGGTCCCAGGACCCTAATTTTACATAACATTTAACATCCCTCGAAGTGTGTCCTAGCTAAGTGAGCTAGGAACTATTCACCACATGGAGAATGGGTCCTCACTTAGACCTAGGACCCCCCTTGGGATATGTTTTTGGTGGTATTTTAATGATTTCAGATCCTAGATTTGATTTTAGCTTGTGATATTTGAATTTTGAGAATTAATCTTAAGTTATGTATAAATATAAGGTTATTTCACTATGTTTCATAACAAGGAATCTAAGCTTTCAAGTGTTCGAGTACTAATGGAAAATTTATGAGATCAAGAGTTCACAAGAGCATTTATAAGGCATTCAAGAGAAGATTATTGAAGATTATTGCAGCAATCAAAGGTCATATCATCATGTCAAAGTCATAGTGCATCATGAATGTTGATGAGCTAATGTGTTGGTGTAGTATTGGAGATCCTATTCAAGAATTGTTTCTAATCAAGTGTTGTGATCAATATCTACATTCCTTAAGGCCATTTAATGCTAGATTGAAGATTTGATATCCAAGATTTCAATTGAGGATTGGTATTACATATTATTTTTTATTCATCATTCCTTTATGAATTATTTCATTTCAAGGATTAATTACCAAAATGGGGTTCAACTAATGAAAATCCCCATTCCCTAACAAAAAACATCTTTCTCCTCTTTGATTTGTGATTGTAGGTTGTAGGTTGAAGATCAATTGGAAAATAAAAGTTGAAAAGTTGAAAAGTTGTCAAAGTTGTCACCTTTCTTGAAAAATTATGAAATTGTAATACAAAATTTATTTCCAAGTTTCTTATAGTCTCTGACTAGGATCTAGGAGTGCAGACATTGAAAAAGAGAACCCAAAACTTGATTTTCCAAAACCCTATCAAGGACCCATTTTCCATAGGGTGGATGAGTCCTCAATGAGGCCTAAAAAAAAACTTTTTGCAATAGGCACATAGCATTTTACCCTCTTAAAACCTACTTTTTGATTGGTATATAATTAGGTTTGATTTATGTAACTCATTTATGTATTATAACCCTCATAATTGAATTAAAGATAAATAAAAATAGGGTACATCCATTTGGTTAATCCATCTTGGACCCAACACCAACATTTTTATTTGTTTCATTTTGGTGAACCTAGTCTTTTGAACATTGTATTTTTCTGATTTTGGAGTACTTTTCATCCTATATTTAGTTCTTTCATTCATTTGAATTCATTTGCATTGAATTGGATCTCATTTAGGGTGTTCATTTTGCATTCAAATTTTAATTTCATTAATGGTTTTAGGATTGCATTGTTTGCATTATTTAAATCTAAAAAACACAAAAAATAATCTTACATATCATCTACATCATATAAACTTACATTTGAAAATTTAAAACAAAATTGCATATTGGTGTAGGAGCACCCTATCAAGTATATGCCTCCATGAGGCAATTTTAGGATTTTGATTTAAAATTGATGATATCATGATGTAATAAGGTCTAAATGGCCACATTAAGCTTGCAATAAGTCCTAGCTAGTCATTTTTGGTTCATTGGGCATATTATGTAAAAGTTGCAAAAATTAACAAAATGTTGTCATAGCAATATTGTAAAAATGCAAAAAAATGCCAAATGGTGGAATGTGAAGAGTCAAGTAGTTAGGGAGTCAATTTAAGTCATTAGTTTTGATTTATAGAGGCATTTTAAAGCCTTTCAAACTTGGAGGAAGGAAGGGGGATAATGTAGGAGTAAGAAAATCACTGAAAAAACTCATATTTCTATCAATTTCTCGCATTCTCTTTGGTTTCAGGCCATTGTACAAACATGTACTGTGTATAAACTGTTGGACTATTATTTTCATTGATGTCAAAAGTGCAAATAATGTAAGGGATATTGTTGGCATATTGACTGGGTTTCTTGAGAGCTTTTTAGATAAGTATTGGGCAGGTCGTGATGTCAATAAAAATGTCCTCATTAATTAGTTCATGCTCTAAATCTAAGGCCAAATTTGTAAGGAGTCATGGAGTTCTGAGTTTTCCTAACCTATGTCACGGGGTTCTCAAGTTTCGTAACCTCCCGACTTGGCGACTGAGCTAATGGAGTGATAAGGATAGCAAAAATGAATGGAGTCATGGAGTTCCAAGATTTTTTAATCTATGTTGTGGGGTTCTCAAGTTTGGAAACCTTCCGACTTAGCAATCTCCTTGTTTTCGACGAAAGTGAATGGTATCATGGGGTTCTAAGTCTTACCAACCTTGTCACGAGGTTCTCAAGTTTTGAAACTTCCTGACTTGGTAACTAAGCGATGGAGCGATAACGAGTATGGAAGCACTCCATGTGGGACCCAACATTAATGACGATGCAAACATGTGGCATGATGGATTTGAGCTGTGACATGGTGATGATGTGGCCATGTGACAACAACATGTGGACCCCACATTGGAATGATGTTTCGGGTGTTGTTATTTTCATCAAAGTGACTTAGTCATTTTGAAAGGAGTTTCATAGGGTATATCTATTGTTAGGGAGTCATTGGTTATAATAACTTTGTAACCTCCAACTTGGGGTTCTGAGGTTCAGTTTTTTGGTGACTGGGTGATAGGAGCATGATGCCAACTATGGGACCCAATATGACTATGGTTAACAAATGGTATTGAATGACTTCATCAAGGCCATTTGTAATGGTACATGATCAATGGTTGTAGTTTTGCTAAGCTTTTGGAGGATACTGGCTATGCCCCATGGGGTCAGTAGAGAATGGTGGAGATTAATCCATGGTGGATGGATATTTACCATCGATGAAGATGGTGAGACCTAGCAAAGAAAGAAGCAAAGGTGACGATATGAAAGATCGAAGATGGTGATTTAAGTGACCGATTATCCAATGGTCAGGGTTTAAAGTCATAGCAGTGAATGTTGATCACATGATCAAGGCGTGAAGGAATTGATCAATGACCAAAGTTCAAATGCAGAGATCTAAAAGAACTATGTCAAGTGTAAATGAGGGTTTGGTTTGAAAACTGACATAGGAGAAAGTATTAATTTGTCCAACTATGTCAGTGACCATGTAAATGAAGATTTGATTTGTTAAGCAGTGGCATAGTTTACAAAAGATTTAAAGATCGAATTAGATCAAATGATTGCAAGAATGCATAAAATGCATATAAGATTCTAGGGTCTGACATAATGTTATTCTTAGAAAATTCTCTATTACAGAATCAAATGTTGTGCAAATCAATGTAGAGGTATGGTGATTTCTGATGAGCTAGACAGTATGTGTTGGGCATGATTCTCTAACAATTATGGAAGTAGGTGAAAACCCTAATAGTGATTCCAATGTTTATGAACTGAATGAGGGGAATTATTGAAATATGGATAATGAAGAGAGTGTCTAAATGCAGAGGAAGGAAAATTGTAATAAAAAGAAAAATATGAAAATTCATGTAGCTGGTTATGGTGGAGTAAGGGAGAACTAAGAGAGAGAGAGAGAAATATTATGTGCTGTATTGATGCATCTCAAGTTTTGTAGAACAATTTTATGCATAGTATATTGAAAAAAATTGTATGAGGTTTTAGCCTCCATTTTGCACTAAGTTGTAGCTCAAAATAGGGTGTAGTAGCATCCTAGAAGTTGTAGATTATAAAGAGGGAGTTGTTGCTTCCTTGGGTTGCAGCCCTAAACATTGTAACCAAACTTTGAAGTTTGTGAGGCTGGATTAGGACAATAGATCCTAGCAGCATTTTTCACCGTGGTTTTTCCCACCTTGCATTTTCCACATACATACTGTGTTATGTGTTGATCTCTCTTGTGCTTGTGGCTATTATATATGTTAGTGTTTCAATCTGCACATTTGAAGATAAGGTTGAATATGCAAAAGGGTTGAAGAACTAATTTTTTTAATATCTATTGATTCACCTCCCTCTCAGTAGATCATTGTGTTCTAACAATTGGCATTAGAGAAAGGTTCCCTAGGAGAAGCTTAACCAACTTAGGTAGATCTTGGATAGGTGAACACAATGGTATTTTAGGAAGGCTCAAACAAGCCACCTAGGTTTGATGGAACAAACTATGCTAAATGAAGCTCATTAATGGGAGGATACTTGGTCTCTCTTGGAACTAAACTTTGGGCATGTGTTGAGACCCAATATACTATTCCTCCTACTATTCCTACTGATCCTGTAGCAAAGAAGATTCATGAGGACAATATTGAAGCTTGGTTTATTATTATGAACAATTTTTTTGACTCTATGCATAGCAAAGTTATGCATTGTAGAACTGCTTATGATGTCTAGGAAAAACTTAAGAAAATTTATGAAGGTGACACCAAAGTGAAGTTGGAAAAGTTACAAGTGCTGAGAGAAAAATTTGAAGGATTTAAAATGACTAAAGAAGAGAAGACTGCAGACTATCTTTAGAGATTTGATGATGTGGTAAATTCCATTAAAGGATATGGTGTAGATCAGAAAGAAGAAGATTTTGTATTGAAAGTTCTCAAGTCCATGAAAACTAAATATGATGCCAAGATATATGCTATTGAAGAGGGAAGATAAATTGATAAACTTACGCTTGATGAGGTGCATGGCATAATTACTACATATGAGATGAGAATTCCAAGTTTCTTAATCATCTAGGAGAGAATTTGTATTTAAGGTTGTTAAGAAAGACAAAGATGAAGCTGATAAGAAAGAAAAAGTTTCCATCATAGCATCTGGTTATGAAGAAACTGATGGTGAAGAAGCAAATATCATAAGAAGGCTAAGAAGAGGATCTAGCAAGTATAAAGGTATGCTCCCTCTTAAGTGTTTTAACTATGGTAGAATAGGTCGTTTTGCTTCAAAGTATCCATATGGTAAAGAAAATAGTTCCAAGCAAGAATTTGATATTAGAAAGAAGAAAGAATTCTACCTTAAAAAAAAGAGCTTTGGAAAGAAGGAGAGCTTGTACATCAATGAAGAAAGTGAAGTTTCTGATGCAAGTGATTGTTCAGAAGAGGATCAAGGCCATTTCCTTGTAATGAGAGATGATAGAAGAGAATTTCTATTCATGGCTAAAGAAACTAAGGATCAAGAAGATGCACAAATTTAGGAATCATATGAAGGAGAAGAGGAGGCAGTTGTTGATCTTGAAGGAGAACTAATTATTACTCTTGAAGATCTTGATGAGCTAAGAGACAAATATGATGATCTTAAGAGAGAAAAAAAGAAGCTAAAAAGGAATGCTCAAAAGGAGACTAAAATATTCACACAAGAACTTGAAGAGTCTAATAAGGCATTAGTAGGACTGAAAGTTCATGTAGAAGAGCTTAAAAGAATTGAGGATGTCATGAAATCTAAATTGCAATTTGAGATAGATAGATGGTCAAAAATTGAGGTAGAAATAGTCGCCTTAAGGAAAGAATTGGAGAAGGCCAATGAGCATATCATAAATGGACTAAAGTTGAAAGGTGGTATAGATATTCTAAATGAATTGAGAAGTACACAAAAGCATGTAAATAAAGAGAAATATGGTTTAGGTTTGCAAAAATGGAAGAATTCATTTATGGATGTCTCTACAAAACTTCTAAAGATGAACCAAAATATAATAAATAAAAGAAATTGGACGAAGTCAAAGAGGACAACCAGATAGTTCCTAATCAACAAAAGAAGATGCAAAACACAAAAAGAATAGATAATTATGGACTCACAAGAGTACACTATCCAAGGAGGCCTAGACAAAGAACATCACCTCATCTAGCTGAAGGAAACTACATGACCAAGTAATCATTGTACTTCAATGGGTATTGCTATACTAGTAACAATTTTGGTCATAGGGCTAGAGAATGTAGAATCATTCCAAGGAAGAATACAAATTTTGCAAGCAATAATCCATTTGCTCCCTTGGTTGATATGGATATAATTTGTTATAGTTGCAACAAATTTGGTTATATAGCTAGAAATTGTAGAGCAAGATTTATAGGACCAAGTGTGAAATCTGAGAAGAAATCCTCACCTACTAATAAAGAGAAAGGAAATAAGAATTTTGAGATAAAAGAAAATAAAATCGAGAAGAAGCCCAAGAAGATATGGAAGGAGAAAGAGGAGGGATCTTGTGTCACTCAATCTATGATTTCCCAAATAGCTTTACATGCAAAGGAACAAGATCTATGGATTGTTGATAGTGGTTGCTCGAAGCACATGACTGGAGATTAAAAGAAATTCATTAAGCTTGAAACTGAAAAAGGAGGTTCAGTAAGTCTAGCTGATAATATTGTTGTCAAGATCCATGGTAAAGGAATTTTGAGCGTAGATGGAAAGAACAAAACTAAAGATGTTCTCTACGTGGAAGGCCTAAAACACAATCTTCTTAGCATCAACTAGATGTGTGATAATGGATACAAATTTGTATTTGATTATTAAGGCTGCAAGATCAGATTGAATGGTAAAACAATTGCTCAAGGGATAAAGACTAATAGTAATCTCTACAATCTATGTGAAGTGAAAGGCCAAACATGTCTAATTAGTCAAGCAGGTGAAATTTAGATGTGGCATAGAAGACTAGGACATGTAAATTTTGACAACATGGTGAAAATTAGTTCAAAAGGCTTGGTTAGAACTATGCCTAAGATTGCAAAGCTTGATAACATCATCTATCAAGGTTGTCAACAAGGAAAGCAGACAAAGTCTAAATTTCCCACAAAGGATTACTATACTATAGAATCCTTGGAAATAATCCATTCTCATCTATGTGGTCCAATGAGGGAAAGAGCGTTTCAAGGAGAAAGATATTTCATGTTGTTGATTGATGACTATACCAGAATGGCATATGTTACATTTTTGAGGGAGAAGGCTGAGACTTTTAAAGCATTTAAATTTTATAAGAAGCTGGTAGAAAATATGACTTGGAGAAGAATCAAATGTCTATAGTTAGACAGAGGTGGAAAATTCATGGAATATTGTGAAGATCATGGAATCAAGCACTAGTATTCAGGCCCAAGAACATCACAACAAAATGGTGTGGTAGAGAGAAGAAACAAAATTGTGAAGGAGATGGCCAGGGCTATGCTGAATGAGGTAAACTTCGTAGATAAATTTTAGAAAGAAGCAGCACAAACTATTGTATATATTTAGAATATAGCACTTATAAGATCTAACAGTGGTAGAATGCCATATGAATTATGGTTTGGTTGGCCTGCATCAGTCAAAATTTTCAAGGTATTTGGAAGTAAGTGCTATATTAAAAGAGAAGATGACAACTTAGGAAGTTTTGAGTTAATATGTGATGAGGGGATATTCTTGGGGTATTCCAACCAAGGAAAAGCTTATAAGTATTACAATAAAAGATTGCATAGAATTGTAGAGTGTACATGTCAGGGTTGATGAAAGGGAAAATCAGGGTCAGCTAAGCAGAAACAATCTTGCAAGTGAGTCAAATGAAGATGACATAGGTGCACAATATGAAGAAAGGGAACAACAACAAGAGAATGAGCAAGAGGTTGAACATGCTCTTGCAAAATATGTGCAAAAATATAATCCTGCGGATCAGATAATTAGTGAAAAGAATGCAGGAGTGCAGACTAGAAGGAGACTTGCAAAGGACAAGGGACAAGTAAAATTTGATCTCTTGTCTTAGATTGAACCAAAAAGTTTTGATGAAGCTAGTAAGGATGAAATTTGGTTAAGAGTAATGGAAGAGGAACTCAATCAGATTGAAAAGAACAAAACTTGTTGATTGGTTCCTAGACCATCAAGAAAAAATATAATTGGCACAAAATGGGTACTCAAAAATAAGATAAATGAAGATGGAGTTGTGGTTAGAAACAAAGCAAGATTAGTGTGTGCACAAGTAGAAGGAATTGATTTTGAAGAAATGTTTGCTCTAGTTGCACGATTAGAAGCTATTAGAATATTTCTTGCATTTTTTGTGTATAAAGGTTTTAAGGTATACCAAATGGATGTCAAATATGCATTTTTAAATGGAAACCTTGAAGAGGAAGTATATATTGAGGAGCCAAAAAAATTTCAGCTATTAGAGGATGATGATTATGTCTGCAAATTAAGGAAATCATTGTATGGTTTGAAGCAAGCACTGAGGGCTTGGTATTCAAAATTAGATCAATATCTACAACAAGGAGGATTCAAGAAAGGTTGTGCTGATAGCAATCTATATCTCAAATCTGAGTGTAACGAAATGATAATTTTTGTAGTTTATGTAGATGATATTATATTTGGTGGTAGTAGTGATGTATTGTCCAAAATATTTTCCACAAACATGCAAGATGAGTTTGAAATGTCCATGTTAGGAGAACTCAAATTTTTTCATGGTTTACAAATTACACAAACTAATAAAGGTATTTTTATATCATAAACCAAGTATGAAAAAGAAATGCTTAAAAAGTTTTGCATGGAGGATTGTAAACTAGTCAGTACTCCCATGATTATTGGCTGCAAGTTGAGTAAATTAGATGAGTCACCTGATGCAAACCAGACTTTGTATAGATCAATGATTGGAAGTCTACTATATCTAACTACATCAAGGCCTGATATAATGCAAGCAATTAGTATGGTAGCTTGGTTTTAGGAAAAACCAAAAGAATCACATGTCAATGCTATAAAGAGAATATTTAGATACATCAAAAGTACTGTTGACTATGGTTTATGATATTCCTAAAGCAAATATTTCACATTAACAACATATACAGATGTAGATTGGGTAGGTAGTGTGGATGACAAAAAGAGTACTAGTGGAGGCATATTCTTCCTAGGGAACAAATTGGTTTCCTAGATGAGAAAAAATCAAGATTCTATTACTCTTTCTACTGCTGAAGCAAAGTATGTTGCAGTAGTTGCTTGTTGCACTCAAGTCTTATGGATGAAGCAAACTTTGAAGGACATCAAGGTAGAGCACAATGAGCCCATTTCAATTATTTGTGACAATTCAAGTACCATTAATATCTCAAAGAATCAAGTGATGTACTCCAAAAAAAAACATATATAAATCAAGTATCACTTCATCAAAGAAAAATTTGTAGATAAAGAAGTCAACATGGAGTATATTCCCACCAAGGAACAAGTTTTGTATATATTTACAAAATCCCTTCCTATAGAATAGTTTGAATAACTAAGGAAAAAGCTAGGAGTAGTTTCTCCCACTTCATATCACTAATATCTAGTGATAGGGCATGTATCCAGGGGGAGCTTCATTGATCAGTTATTCAACCTTGGTTAAGACCAATGTGATCAAGTCATGAAAATTGCATAATTCAAAATTGGAGCATTTCTAAAGACTTGATGGTTGTAGCCTTCAAAATTGATGCCTTTCTTCAGGAGAAGTGTACCATTTTCCATTGATGTCAAAGGGGGAGAAGCATGTTGCTAAATAGATGGGATGAGATGTATGTCATAGGGGGAGTTACAGTGTTATAGTGTGTTAATGAAATTGGCACTAAGTTTTAGTGGTGCTTGATCAAACAGTTAGAGGATTTCCATCAATTCCAAAGGGGGAGATTGTTGGACTATTATTGTCATTTATGTCAAAAGTGAAAATCATGTAAGGGAGATTGTTGGCATATTGACTAGGTTTCTCGAGAGCTTTTTAGACAAGTATTGGGTAGCTCATGATGTCAATAAAAATTTCCTCATTAATTGGTTCATGCTCTCAATCTAAGGCCCAAGTTGTAAGGATTCATGGAGTTCCAAGTTTTCCTAACCTATGTTGTGGGGTTCTTAAGTTTCGTAACCTCCTGACTTGGCGACTTAGCTAATGGGGTGATAAGGATGGTGAAAATGAATGGAGTCATAGAGTTCCAATATTTTCTAATCTATGTCTCAGGGTTCTCAAGTTTGGAAACCTTCTGACTTCGCGATCTCCTTGTTAGCAAAAGTGAATGGTATCGCAGAGTTCTCAATTTTTGAAACTTCCTGACTTGACAACAAAGCAATGGAGCGATATGGAGTAAGGAAGCACTCCATGTGGTACCCAACCTTAATGATGATGTAGACACATGGGATGATGGGTTTGAGCTATGACATGGCAATGAAGTGGCCATGTGACAACAACATGGGGGTTCCACATTGGAATGATGTTTTGGGTGTTGTTATTTTCATCGAAAGGATTTTCATAGGTTCTCCCTATTTTTGGTGAGTCGCTGGTTATAATAACTCTATAACCTCTAACTTGAGGTTTTGAGGTTTGGGTTTTTGGTGACTAGGCAATAGGAGTATGATGTCGACTATGGGACCAAGTGTGACAATGGTTAATAGACGGTAGTGAATGATTGCATAAAGGCCATTAGTAATGGTGCATGATCGATGGTTGCAGTTAAGAAGATCTAATGGTGCCCATCAATTCTAATAAGCTTTTGGAGGATACTAGCTATGTCCCATGGGGTTAGCAGAGAATGATGGAGATTAATCTTGTTAGCTCTCAAAAACATAGGTAAAATACCTCAAAAGGTTGCCAAACTCTTGGTATGTTTTAGGGTAACCAACAAGACCAAATGGTTTAGGCCTTCTTCTCTTCAGGTGTTGCTAGACCTAGGTGGGTACACCTATATGAATGAGGCATAATTGACTTGTGTTTATTTCCTAAAGTAATTCATCCACAATGGAAAATGGAAGTGAATAAATGAATTTTATTTTGGTAAAAATTATATAAGCAATATCAAGGCTAAAATCTAATATGTTCAGTTAACAGATGTAAAAATGAATGAAACTAAATGATGGAGTGGAAAATAGTAGTGCCTTATTGGGTGTAACGGAGTCAAAATGAAAGATCTAAAATGAGTAACTTCGTTCTAGAAGATACTCTAATTGTTTGGCATATAAATTTGAGTTTACAACTTGTATAAACATGCAAGAATATGATTACCAAGTTCTTCTTAATAATCCAAATGAGATTCCCTAATTACTATGATCAACTAAAAGGATTTAATCTTTCCTTGAAAGAACCAATTAATCAAACCATATAGATACAACAAGTGTGCACTGATACATTGAATATACGCTTGTTATATCAATTTAAATAACTAGACAACATCAACCTTGGAGACAACTTCAACAATACTTCATTTAACACAACAAACAATTGATACCAAAAGTATGCCACCACATCAAATGATTTCCATTGATATCTCCATAATTTCAAACATGCATCATAGTCTCATAGTTGTAAAACATAGTAATCTACTATATCTTTTTTCTATTCGCCTCTATCCTTTTGTCACCAAAAATGGATATTTATACATCAACTATTTGAAAGGACATGCCCTTTCAGAAATGTTTCATGCTAAAACAAAAATAAATTAAAATAAGTAATTATGCTCTATTAATCCATAAATGAATCTTTGACAAGTGATCCATGTAGTCTCGGTGCTCAAGAGTATCTATGTCTCCTAATGCATTCTGAATTGTGATCTCCATTTTCACTGTCTTTTCATTTTTTTTGCATGCTTCATCTAGTGTTGTATCTTTCGCAGTAGATATCTTTAGAATTTCTTGCAATATTGATTCAATTTCATCTTTCCAATCAGTCATCTCTTTTATTCTTCCTCTATCATCAAAGAATTCAGTCAATTCCTATTTAGTGGAATTAATTAATCCCTATGCATCCCCTCATAACTCTTCAAGGAAGTCTTTGTGCTTTCTCATAAGATGATTTACAGCCTCAATTTCCACATTATCAAGAGCATTCCTTTGGTTTATTTCTTGGAGCTTCTCTAGGATTCTACCATCTATTCTCTCATGTTCCTTTAATGCAGTAAAATTATGTGAGTGTATTCCCCAAAGCTTATTCAACCAAGTTGTTAGGTTGGTTTGTCTCTTCTTGATTACTACTACAAGTGCATCATATTTCCCTTCAGAATATGCACTTGATCCTTCCCAATGATCTTTTTCCTGTGAACTTTCACCATGAGTGAGTAGCTTGGTTGATCCTATCATGACTCCAAACAAATCCTTTAGGCAGTCATTTTCTCTCAACATTCTCTCATTATTCATTTTGTACATTTCTTTTTCCTTGATCAACATCTATATTTGGGATTTTTTTAGTTTTTCTATGTTGATCCCAATCTCTATTGTTACCACAGGATCAGCCTCCCCAACCTTTAGATTCATAACATGCCCGAATGCCTTCTTAGTATCAATGACAACTAACTTTTTATGAGGTGGATGCAAGGCCCAAATCATTAATGACCCTTCATTTGGATTATATTTTGACCCTACATGTACTTCTATCACTTTTTCTGGGCTAATCTTGTGTGTAGCATTATTGTTGTTTTGGAAACTATCAAAAACTAATGCTAAATTCAAATCTAACCCCAGAAAAATCATAATACCAACATTTTCTAACATTTTCCCTCCCTTTTAAGTAGTTATATCTTGCATTTCTCTTTCCACACTCAACTTTAGATCATTTAGTAACTGTTCTTCATTACCTGGTGTGACATTGTCAACCATTTCTCTTATCTCTTTTCATTTTTGTTTATATAAGAATTCCTTAAATTCTGGAGAATTCACAAATTCATTATCTGCTACAAATGACTTGTACTTCATTTTCCTTGCATATGTATCTAAACTTTCTTCAACACCCAATTCCCTGACAGGGCATGCATAATCTTGAGTTCTCAATATAGACATTTTATTAGGTAGGCCTTGTGGCACATTATTCTCAGATGTCTCTTCCCCAGAAGATAATAGCTCTATATCTTGTAACCCTTGATTCTATTCTTCAACCACCATTTATGCTTCTTCTACTTCCAAATTCCTGATCATATCATCAAATTGATAGGGCACATGTTGATACCCTCCAAAGTTTATCTTTTGTTTAGAAGGATTGATATATCCTTCTAGATCAAAATTATTTCTTGGTGGTACTCTTTTCATATTGTATTTTGGTAACTTATCAAGAATCAAGTTGTACCCTTCCTTCGCCAATATAGTAAAATCACTTCAACATAATGTACTAGGCATAAAAGCCTACTTTCCAAAAGAGCTTAAATTCATAACACTAGCAAAGTCCATTTGCCTAACAATTTCCAAGTATGCAATCATGTTTGGAACTATTTTAGGAAAAATGAATGGGGCATCCTCAAATCCATATACCCTAATCATGGTAGCATCCTCCAAATAGTACCAATCCCCCCAATTGTGACTAATTGGCCCATTGAAGTCCTTAGGTCTGAGAAACCTCTTTATCTCATTAGATAAATAATAAGCGCATAGATGATTATAAAATTTGTACAATGGCTTTACAAAATGCTCCTCAAAGTGTACAAAACAACAATTAGCAAACCTGTTGTCCCAAAAAATAGTCCATAATTGAATAGGCAATATCATGCCTTCCTTGTCAAATTGTGAAATTTTCATCTCCTTAGGCCACAACCCTAACTCTTGTCCAAAATATAACACTATGTGTATCAACAGTGAATAATGCCTAAGATGTAAGACAGGGGCTCCATCCTTTACTGCCATCAACCCATAATCAATCCTTTTAAAAATGTATGAGGCATAATCAAAAGGTATAGAGTTGTGATACTGAACATCTGCTGAAATTATCATAGGCACAATTGACATATACTAAAGGAATTCCATTCCCAATACATGGCCTACCGAGAAACAATTTGATTTCATATGGGGCTAAAAAAATCAACATCGAATGGGAGTCCATCACTATCCTCTAGCAGAATTGGTTTTCTGCCCTATCTAATTTTATACAATGACAACCTCCAATCTTTATAAATTGTGTCTATCCTTCTAAATTCCTTTTCTAATTCTTCATATATGATCTTTTCGTTACATACCCCTTCCAATTTGAAGACCTTTCCTATTGCATCTTCTAATATGTGTATCAATGGTTTCCTAGATGGGTCATAGATAGCTTTGAGTTTTGAATTATAATGGGTGGCCAACAATCTCACCAATTCTACATTCACAAAAACATTAAGGAAAACTAGCTTCCCTAGATTAAGCTTTCATGGGTTACATATTGGTTCAAAGTGATTCCTCTGATAGTAATGAAAACTAAACAAATCATAACCTCTTATTGGAGTCCAAATATCTCCTATGAGCTTACATTTGTCATCAAATTTATCCACTTCTGCCCTAAGTTGTGTAGATCAACTGGCCTTGGGTCCAGAGCCAGGTAATTGGTCGATAAGATCTTGGCTTAGTTTTCGCTTAGTGCCCTCTAGCTCAATTTTGATTTTCTATTTTTTCCCCTTAGGCTAACTACTTTCCCATGTTTTCTATCCTTTGATTTTCTTGAACTAGTGAATTCCATTCTTCAAAATTGCAGAAATTAAAGTACAAAGAACTTACTATATTTTGTTCAAAATCTTTGAGCTGAAAGAATGCCCTAGTCCTTTGTTCATCCCTTTGCTTCCTCCACTATCAATTCTGCAATAATGTTTTTAATTGATTTCTCCTTGATTCATTAAATTACTTATGCTCTGTGGTGCAATTAATGTCTTAGCTAAAGCATCAGTGCATCAGTTTTTTTTTTCAAAATTCTCACTATCACATCACATAATCTTGTTAGCAAGACATTTTCAAATCTTGGGTGATCCTTTTATTTGAGCTTTAACCATCATTCATTAAACACCCGCTAATACATCTTGTAGTTTCCCCGACACTTTGAATCTTCCCAATAGTTATTTTGATTCACTCGTATCTTCTCTAGCAAGAGATCATATATCACTAAGATGTCCTACAATTTCACTAGTGTTATGAGTCTCCTCGAGAGTTATTCCTCTGGTCTCAATTATATCACTATAGCTCCTACTGATGCAAACCTATTGCTATGACTTAGTAGGTTGGGTAGACAATCCTGATCTCACTCCAAAGATATATATCTCGCTAAGATATTTCCTCTGTTCTTTATCGATGAGATCCCCAAGTCAATCCTGCCAGTATGTTTTATTCAAAAATTATGATCGTGCTAGTATGTTTTATTCAAAAATTATGATCGCTAATTGTGAATAGAACTACACTCAGTATGACCTTCTTATCTCTCTCCACTAAATTTTGTCTCATCGAGATATTTCCTTTGTACTTCAAGCGGTAAGAAATATATAAGCTCAATATCACTTCTCACTATCACCTCGATGATCATTATCTCGCCGATAGAACCTTTTTTGTTGTTTAAGACTATGAACTACATCTCCCCAATGTGTATCCTCAAATGAGATTTTATTTCAATGACATTTCTGACCTCTTTCCGATATACTAAAAAAATATGCATTAGTATAAAATGACTTATGGATCAGAGAGAGCTGCATCATCTCATGCCAATATGACTTATACATTCAAATGCTTAGGATCAGGTGAATTCTATGGGACCAAATGATAAATAATGACTAGAACATGGGTGAATATATTATGCAAAGTAGATTATATCAATTTTATACTTATGATATGGGCTTCTTTGGAAAACTTATGAGTATAGACAACTATAAAATTTTCAAAATTTTACAGTTCTAACAAATCCATGGGTGATGGATATTGACCATCAATGAAGATGGTGAGACCCAACAAAGAAAGAAGAAAAGGTGATGATATGAAAGATTGACAATGGTGGTTTAAGTGACCGATTATCCAATGGTCAAGGTTTAAAGTCACAATAATGAATGTTGATCACAAGATCAAGGCGCGAAGGAGTTGATCAATAGCCAAAGTTCAAATGCAGAGATCTAAAAGGACTATGTCAAGTGTAAATGAGGGTTTGGTCTAAAAACTAGCATAGGAGAAAGAATTAATTTGTCAAACTATCTTAGCAACCATGTAAATGAAGATTTAATCTATTAAGTGGTGGCACAGTTTGAAAATATTTAAAGATCGAAACAAATTGAATGATCACAAGAATGCATTAAATGCATATCAGATTCTAGGGTTTGACAAAATTTTATTCTTAGAAAATTCTATGTTATAGAATAAAATGTTGTACGACTCAATGCAGAGGTATTGTGATTTCTGATAAGATGGATAGAATGTGTTGGGCACAATGCTCTGACAATTATGGAAGGCGGTGAAAAACCCTAATAGTGATTCCAATGTATATGAATTGAATGAGGGGAATTATTGAGATATGGAGAATGAACAGAGTTTTGGAATGCAGAGGAAGGTGAATTGTAACAAAAAGAAAAATCTGAAAATTCATGTAGCTAGTTACAATGGAGTAAGGGAGAACTGAGAAAGAAAGAGAAAGAGCTTATGTGTTGTATTAATGCATCTCAGGTTTTGTAGAACCTTTTTCTGCATAGTATATTGAAAAAAATTTTATGAGGTTGTAGCCTTCATTTTTCACTAAGTTGTAGCTTAGAATAGGGTGTAGTAGCATCATTGAAGTTGTAGCTTCTAAAGAGGGAGTTGTTGCTTCCTTAGGTTGTAGCCCTAAACATTGTAACTAGACTTTGAAGTTTGTGAGGCTAGCTTAGGACAGTAGATCCTAGCAACATTTCTGGTTTTTCCCATTTTGGTTTTTCCATGTACATATTATGTTATGTGTTGATATCTCTTGTGCTTGTGGCTATTATATCTATTAGTATCTCAATCTACACATTTGAAGTTAAGGTTGAATCTATAAAAGGGTTGAAGAACTATTTTTTTTAATATCTATTGATTCACCCCCCTCTCAGTAGATCATTGTGTTCTAACATAAACCCTCTTCTCCTCCATTTTAGGTAAAATCCATGTGAATCTACTTTTAAATTCATTTGGTTTTATGAAAATCCATTTAGTTTTGTGAAAGATATTGACAAATTTCTCCAAGCAGGTTAAAACCCTAATTTAGGGTATCAGTAAGCATGTAAAATAGTGTTTCTCTTATTTGCATTGTTGAAATTTCTAGTAAGTTGGTGAAAATGAAGTTTGATATGTTTTCTAAACGTTCTATAAGCTACAAGTTCAAAAGATGTGGTTTTGGGCATATTCAATGATGCCCTAGATGAGAAAAGTAAGTTTTTTGAGAGATTTTGAGTGAAAATTTGAGGTTTTAGTATGCCAAAGTGTGTAAACCTTGGGGAAGTGATTTTTGTTGTTAGATAAAGTGTTTTTAGGTATATTATAGTTATTTTTAAGTATTATCCAAGTGATTTGAGGCCAAGAGCATATATTTTCAAGAAACCCTCCTTGGAAGGGCCTAAAATTGAGGATTTTGCAACTAGGTGTTTTAGAAAGCGTTTCCTTGTCAAGTAAAGGTAGATTCCATGGTTTTGAGACCTAATAAATGGATGAAAAATAGAAAATTAGACATGTAACAAGTTTTATTGGTAGGTATTTTGTAAAAGTGGTGTAAGGGGCCTTATAGGACAATAGTGAAGTCCAGATTTGAAGAGGTTGGTGCAAAGAGACCATAGCTGGTTTTGAGGTATGTTTTATAAGGCCTAAATGGGTCCTAGAATCATGTTTTAGTTATAGGAGATTCAAAGTGGTGTTGAATTTATACCCAATTTCACCTTTATGGACTATTACAAGAGTTTAGACTGTGAATGCAAGAATTTGTGAAATCTGATGAAATTGAGCTTTCTAAGAGTTTTATTGATTTAAACCTGTCAAAAAGAGATTGAGTAATTTTTTTTGTGGTCTAGAATAGTTTGGAGGCTTAGATTGATGTTTTGGTGCCTTTTGGGAAAAGTTGAATCAAGTTATTATGAAGATTTTTGAGTGAATTTTGTGTTAATCCAAGTAAGTTTGAGTTTGGTTGTTTTTGAGACCTCCCCTACATTGCATCGATTTGGTATCAAAGCTTAGAAAGTTTGGACAAATAAGAGTTTGGTGTTTATGTTTGTGTGTTTGTGCAAGTTGAAGAGATAACCTAATTGCCAAGAGACTAGGTAGAGGAAAAGAGAAGAGACCTAGGTGAGGCAAAGAAGTTAAGAGGAAGCAAGGTTAAAGGGACTTGCTTGAAGAGAAGATGGATTTGTTGAGAAAGAATTTGTAGTCAGTGGAGTTAGAAAAAAAAAGCAAAAAAAGAGAGGAAGAGGAAAGAGGAAAAGATGAGACAAAGATAGATTGAGAAAGAGATAAGAGAAATAAGGAAAGCTATGGAAGAGATGATAAGAAGACATGAAGAAGATATGGAGTAGTTACTCAAAAGAGCATTCAGTTGGAACTTGACCATGAAGAAGAAAGTTGAATGGCCCATTAAGAAGATAGTCAAAAGGAGAAGGCAAATGAAGATAATAGAGGAAGAAGAATAATTTGAAGTTGTAGAAGAAGAATTCATGAAGGTGGCTGAAGAAGACAATGACATTGCAGCCATTCCCAAGCATGAAGGTGAAAGTGCAGGAGAGGTAAAGGATAAGATTTTGGAGCAAAATGATGAATCCCTCTTGAAGATACAAAAAGAGTTGAAGGTACATGTGGTAGAGACAATATACCACTTCTTTGTTGTGATAACACTTTTAAGGAAAAAATTAATGGACAAGATGCAGTAGATGGAAGAAGCAGGACAAAGAGTTGAGATAAAGATTTTGACATATCATTGAAGCATGAAGAATAATATTCCAAGAGTTAAGACAAAGTGGAAATAAGTTGTCATAGACCAACTAAATCCAAAGGTGAAGATGAAGAAGTTTCAAGAAGTAGGGCATAGAAGACTACAAGGAGGAGTAGTTAATCATGAAGGCTTGTTACTACATTCAATCCAAGAGGACTTGGAGTTTGTTGGACTATTGTTGTCATTGATGTCAAAAGTGAAAATCATGTAAGGGAGATTGTTGGCATGATGATTGGGTTTCTCGAGAGATTTTTAGACAAGTATTGTGTAGGTCATGATGTTAATGAAAATTTCCTCATTCATTGGTTCATGCTCTCAGTCTAAGGAAAAAGTTGTAAGGAGTCACAAAGTTCAATGTTTTCCTAACCTATGTCACGGGGTTTTCAAGTTTTGAAACCTTTTGACTTAGTGATCTCCTCGTTGTCAGCAAAAGTGAATGGAATTTTGGGGTTCTAAGTTTTCCTAACCTATGTCGCGAGGTTCTCAAGTTTCAAAACCATCCAACTTAGAAATCTCCTTGTTGTCGGTGAAAGTGAATGGAATCGTAGGGTTATAAATTTTCCTAATCTTGTCACGTGGTTCTCAAGTTTTGAAACCTCCTGACTTGGAGACTAAGTGATGGAGTGATAAGGAGTAAGGAAGCAATCCATGTGGGATCCAACCATAATGACAATGTAGACATGTGGCATGATGGGATTGCATTGTGACATCTTTGCTATGGATTATGGAGTTGTGACATGGTGATGACATGGACAAGTGATGATAGCATGTGGACATTGAGTGTTGTTGTTTTCATTGAAGTGACATAGTCATTTTGAAGGGAGTTTCATAGGTTCTCTCTGTTGTCAGTGAGTCATGGGTTTTCATAACTTCATAACCTCTAACATGAGGTTATGAGATTTGGGTTTTTAGAGACTAAGCGATAGGAGTATGGTGTCAGCTATGGGACCTAGTGTGACAATGGTTAACAGATGATAGTGAATGATTACATCAAGGTTATTAGAAAGGGTGAATGATCAACGGTTGTGATCAAAAAGATCCAATGAAGATGGTGGGACCCAACAAAGAAAGAAGTGAAGGTGATGATGGTGTGACAATAAGTGGTGGAAGAATATTTGATTGACAAACCAACACACATCATTGTTTTGAGTTGTGTGGTGATGACATTGATGACATGTAGGTTGTGGGCCTAGTTAGTTGACATGGAAAGCATACCGACATGACTTTCTTGTATCGATGGAAATATAAATGAAGTAACAATGATGGTGTTGGAACTATAAAAACCTAATGATTTTTACATATCTTTCATCCCCCTAAGTCTCCATATGGGTCTTACCTTAGGCACATTTTCCTCATTTCATGATATTTTTACTCATATTTTGGCCATGTAGCCCCATAAAATCCATTGGGTCGTGCATTTTCCATATTGCAATTCTTATCGGCATAGGTCCATGATTGTCTCCTTGACCCATGTTGTTTTTATGCTAACATTTGTATGCTATAGATCTTTTGGTAGGACTCCTTTGATGTCTTAGCGATCATAGAGGAATGGTCTATCGGCATGAGTATTTTCACCGGGGTGAGGTCTCCCAGAATGGGTCAGGTCTTACCGACTTGTGCATATGGAGGTTCATCAGCAAGAGCTAAGAGGTATCGACATTGTGTCTCAGCGATCGGGTGTGGATTCAGGATGCTTTGGTATGACATAATTTAATCTCCTAGAGGTCTCTCCGACATTGGTATATCTTGTCGATACACAAGATGAATGGATAAATCTCAAGAGTTAAGGCTTTCAAAGTAATGTTTTGGCGAGTGACCTTCGGTCTCACTGATAATACACATGATGACTCTGTCGATGAGAAAATTAGAATGTCTTGGCGAAGGTGAATATAACAAAAGATACTGCTCATTAAGACTTATGTGACTTCGGTGTGTGATCTTGGTGAAGTGACCAGGGTCTCACCGATGGAACACATAGGAGACTTTGTCGGCATGAAAATTGGATTGTCTCAGCAACACACAAGATGGATAAAGTCTTTCGGTAAAGCAGAGATCACTCTATATGAGGTCTCCCCGATGTTGGTATGTTAAGGTGACCTACATAAGATTAATGAGTACATTGGCAACATAACCAATTTTTCACAACAACTCAAGATGAATGAAGATTTTTGGTGAAGCAAAGTCTAATTTGTGAGATGTCTCTCCAATATCTCAAGGTTATAGCGAAGTGGATGAAGCAAGGAGACGCGTTTCAGTAAGAAAATTTCTTATGTCTCAGCGACTAGGAGATGGTGTTCAGGGTGACTCTCAATATAATGAAGCATTATCTACATGATGTTTCCCTAACTCCATGTGGTCATAGTGAAACAAAAAGGAACAAAAGGATGCTTCTTGACTTTGGTGTAACAAACTGAATGTTATAGTGACATATAGGTGGTAAGTGGGCTCTCGATGAAATATAATGTGATCTGTATGATGTTTCTTTGACTTAGATAAGTCATAGTGAAAGTGAATAGAACCAAGGGAATGACTAATGATTAAATTGCCTTCGACATAACCATGATATGTCTTGTCGACTATTTCATTGGTGACTAATGAAAATTCAAATACTGTGGCTGACATGTGAGTTCATAAAATACCGTTGCAGGCCAATATGAAAGGAGCCTGAATTCAGTGGTAGGCTGACATGGGATCTCAGTATGATATGTTCTTCTAACGCTGTTGTATAAATACATGTTGTGTAGTTGTAAATCATCATCATCTATCAGTTATTCGATATATAGTAGGAAAATTATATGGATAGAGTATAGTAAATTTACCAGATTAGAGACTATGATGCATGTTTTCATAATGGAGGTATTTATGAAAGTCAATTGATATTGCTGCACATTTTTGGTGTCACTTATCTGTTGAATTTAATGAAATTATTGCTAAGTTGTCTCCAAGATGTATTCTTTCTGATTGTTTAAATTGATATAACAAGTTTATACTCAATTCATCAGTGCACATTTGTTGCATCTATGTGGTTAATTGATTGGTTCTTTCAAGCAAAGATTAAATCCTTTTAGTTGATCATAGTAATTAGAGATATTCATTTGGATTGTTGAAGTAGAGCTTAGTAACTACAATCTTGCATGTTTATACAAGTTATAAACAAAGTGTATGCTAGGTAATTTGAGTTTTCTCTAGAGAGGTGTTGTTCATCTTGATTTCATTTTACTCCGCATACCCAATAAGGCACTAGTCTCTGCACTACATCATTTTGAATTTATTTAGTTTCTTTATACTTGTTAATTGAGCATTTAAGGATTTAGATCAGAAGATTGCTACTGCTATCAAGTTTTATTTCATTTGTTCACTTCCATCTGCCATTGTGGAGAAATCACTGCAAGAAAGATAATCATAAGTACATAAAGTTTGCTTCATTTAGATAGGTACACCCACCCAGGTCTAGCAGCACCTGAAGAGTAGAAGGTTGAAAGCTTTTGACCTTGTATGTTACCCTAAAGCGTATCAAGATATTGGTAGCCTCTTGAGGCATTCTGCTTGCATTTTTGAGAGCTAATAAATTGGTGACTCTGTTGGGGATACTTTCATAATCAAGGCCTTAATCATAGAGTCAGGAACTTTATACAGACTCTGCTAGGAATAATAAACATCAAGTATTTTCTCACTTTTCACATAAGTGAGTGGCGACTCTGACAAAAAAATTTCAATTGTTCAAACATGAATGGAAGAAGATCTCAATACAGGGGAGGTCATACTGGAGCTCCTGCTGGTAGCAACAAATGGACACACAAAGATGAAAAGTTTGATAAGGGAAAAGGAATAAGTGAAGAAATGTGCATGACAGATAAAGATAAAACATCAAGAGGACATTTTGAAACATATGATCGTTATGATACATGGAGAGATAATTCAAGCACAGAACTTTGTACCCCTGAGGAGCAAGTAAATCCATTTCATAATCCTCAAAATCAATCTGAGTTTGATGCCAGACTTGAAGCAAGAGGACTCAGATATTGACAGGAATGTGAAAAAAGGATGGAGGGTAACCAAAATGTGTTTATTGATCATGAGCTTCCTGATGAAGTAAACACATAGTTTGAATTACAAAGGAAGGAGATAGAGGAATTGAAGGCTGAACTACATAAAGCCCAAATTACTGCTCAAATTGCTAGTTTTCCTCTGAAGTATGTACCACCTCATAAGCAAGGTAATCATGGTGCAGGGCCTTCTGATCCACCAATGTCTCCTCACCATTAGATAGGGAATCACCCCAAGAACCCAAATCATCCACCTTCTAGTTAGCATTACATCCCTCAGCATAATGCACAATACAATAACCCTATGCATCAATATCAGTATCCACCTAACCCTCCCCCTCACCAGCATACAATGATGATTAGATAGTTTGATTTAGCAGGTTTTCAATTATATCCTTACCCTATGGATGGTAGTTGGAGGGGTATGGTGCCCAAATTTACAGGGAGTAATGCAATCACTATTGAAGATCACTTAAGGAATTTTAGTGCCTTCATTCAGGACTTGGATGTGCTTCATGAAGATCTACATATGAGATTATTCATGATGTCACTTATTGAAGAAGCCAGAGATTGGTTCAACAGCCTAGCAACAACCTCTATTGATTCTATCCAAATATTTCAAGAAAAATTCTTAGAGCAATATGGGAATCAAAGTGCACTAGATGTTGCTCTTCATGAATTGATGTGAATACAAAAAAAATAGAATGACTCAATTTTTTATTTCAATCAAAGATTCAATAAGTTACAGACTAAAATACCTCCTGGAACAAGGTTTCTAGATTCTATAGCTTTGAGTGTTTATTTGAATGCATTTGGTCCTAAAACAGGGTATGAACTGAGAAATAGATTCTTGAGAGATTTGGCTAAAGCTCAGAAGATAGCATTGACAATTGAAAACAATAGGAAGGTTGCTGGTATAATCAGTAAAAGAAACAACCCTAGGCCTCCTCAACAAAGCAACAATTATCAGTATAGACAAGAAATAAAATATATAAATGAGAGGCCGAGGTTGCATGACATGTCTTATAATATAGACTGGAAGGATGGAAAACCTATCACAACTAGGCCTAGAAACAAAGAGACTCCTGATCCATTGAGCAAGAAGGGAACCTACATGGTGAGTAACAGTTACTTCTATGAAGCTTGTGATAAGCCACATTCCCCAAACTATTGTGTTGTAGCCCAAAGGATGCAAGAAGAGGGAATGCTAATAGAAAACAATGGAGAAGATCACATAGTGTATTTGACTTCAAATAATTTTCATCATGTTCAGGAGAGGTACTCATCTTCAGAGGATGAAGGTTATGAGTATGATGTTTCAAATCAGAGATACAATGTCCATATGGCTGAACAATAGGTCTTTTCTAATTTTGAGGAAGATTATACAGAGCCACATTCTGTTGAGGTGCTTGCTTCAGCAGTATGAGGAGACTCACTAGAGATGAAATAGAGAGACTAATTGTTGTTGTAGTTGAAGAAGCAAAGAGTAAATATTGGATGAGAAATAGAACAATAAATGAGAAAGAGGGTGTCCCCAATGGAATATTTATGAAAGATTAGAAGGTGACACAAGGAATTGTGAAAAAGCCAGAAAATAAATAGCCTGGTAAGAGTGAACAGAAGCTTGTCCAAAAGGAGGAAATGAAGGAATTACATAAAGAGGTACAAATGCCTGACCAACCTAGTAAAAAAGAAAAAGAAGAAAACAAAGGAGAAGTGCTAGAACAAAAGAAGACTGTCAAGGTGGAGGGCTCTTCTTTTGACTTCACTTAGGCATTATCCCAGGTAAAAATGTTTGTTCCACTACTAGAAATGATGAAAATTAAGGAATACAGAGATAGTGTTGTTCAATTGATAACAAATGGAAAACATTTGAATACTGAAAATAAAGTAGATATTAAAATAGTCAATAGGTAGGAGAAAGTGAATATCCCATAAGTTTGTATGGGTGATGTATTAACAACTCCTCCACAAGTAGCCTTTTTCACTACATTGCTTATCAATAAAAAATTGTTAAGGAATTGCATGATAGACTCTGGTGCAACTATAAACATTATGCCAGTAGGAGTTATGAAGTAGCTTGGCATGTGGGTGGATACCATTGGAGGTAAGTGTTATGCAATGGATAACCGACCTGTTCCTATAGTGGGTATACTGAAATATGTTGAAGTAAAACTAGCTACTTATCCACATGTGGTTTATAATATAGATATACTAGTGATTAATACTCCTCCTTAGTTTGGGATGCTTTTTTCAAGGTAGTGGATAGTACCTGTTGGTGGAAACGTCTAATTTGATTTATCCTATGCAACTATTCCAGTGAATGGTCAGGAGGTCAAATTGTATAGGGATCCAAGAATGAACCAGCTTGTTGACTCTATACCACAAGATCAGACAAATTTTTTTTGTGATGTTGATCTTGGGAATTTTAAAATAGAACCAACTTAGCCAAAATTAACCAATAGTGATCCAATTGAAAAGCATGTGGCACAAAGCTGTAATGAAGTGTGGAAGATGTATTTTGATGGAGCATGTAGCCAGGAAGGTAATAAAGCTAGGATTGCTTTTGTCTCACCTGAAGGTATTACATTTAAATATTCATTCCTATTGACATTTGAATGTATAAACAATGTGGCAAAATATGAAGCTTTATTGATAGGTCTGAACATAGTTGTGAAACATAAGATAAAGTTGTTGGTAGTTATAGGGGATTCTGAGTTGGTTGTTTCACAAATCAAATCAAAATATGCAGAAAAGAACAAAAGATTGAAGCAATATAGGAATGTTGTATGGGACATAGTTGAGTTGTTTGATGCATTTTCAATTGAGTGGATTGACAGATCAAAGAACACAATGGCTGATTTTTTAGCAAATGTGGCACTCAAAAGAGATGATATCACATTAGCTGGGGTTTCATAGATTGAATTCAAGACAAGGCCTACTATTCTTGATAACATTTATAGTTGGCAGGTCTTCAATGATGACACTGAGATTTTGAAATTTCTCCACTGTATAGATCAATATGAAGCACAGGAAATTGACTTCAATGCTTTTGTTGAAGATGTGGATGGGAAACAAACAGTGTTTGGAAAGGAAATTTTACAACTCAAAACAAATAAGCTTCCTAAGGGCTTGGAGGCATTGGAGAGGCTATATGATGGAAATGATTGGTTCCTCATGAAGCAAACACCAGTCAGAAGAGAAGATATTGAAGAATTCAACTTGGGGACTGAAATAGCACCAAGAAAGGTGTACATAGGAAAGAAGATAAGCCCTAGAATTAGAAAAATGCTGATTGAGTTGCTAAGAAAATATAAACATGTGTTTGCTTGGTCTTATGAAGATCTGAAAGCATACAGGGAATTTTTTTCAGCATAAAATACCATTGAAGCCAGATGCTAAGCCATTCAGACAAAAGCAAAGGCCTATAAATCCAACACTAGAGCCTAAAATGCAAGAATAATTGGCAAAAATCAGAGATGGAGGAATTATTAAACCAATCAGGCATTCAACTTGGGTTTCACACTTGGTCCTTGTGAGGAAGAAAAATGGAGATATTAAACTATGTGTGGACTTTAGGAATATGAATATGGCATCTCTCAAGGAAAATTATCCTCTACCCAATATGGAGGCTATATTGCATAAGGTAACAGGGTGTGAACTGTTGTCGATGATGGATGGGTTTTCAGGATAAAATCAGGTCAAGGTCAAAGAATCTGAGCAATATAAGACAACATTTACAACTCCTTGGGGAACATATGTATACATAAGAATGCCATTTGGTCTCACTAATGCAGGAGCAACTTTCCAAAGAGCTATGGATGTGGCATTTTCAGATTTAATCAATGCTATCATGGTGGTGCACCAAGATGACCTGACTACTTATTCGAAGAAGGTTGAAGATCATTTGCAACATCTGGAAAAGGTATTTATCAAATCCCTAGAATATGGTATTAGCTTAAACCCAAAGAAGTGTCATTTTTCAATCATAGAGGGTAAGCACCTTGGACCTATTTTTTCAAAAGAGGGAATTAGAATAGATCCTAAGAGGGTTGAAGCTATTGATAAAATTCTTGTTCCCAAAACTATTAAGGCTATACAGTCATTCTTTGGACAAATTAATTTCGTTAGAAGATTTGTTTCTAACTTTGCTAAGATCATTAAGCCCATATCAAAAATTTTGAAGATAGGACAAAAAATGGAATGGACTATAGAAGCCTTGGAAGCTTTTATATTTATCAAAAGGGCCATCAAAGAGGCTCCTATCCTTAAGTCTCCAGATTTTGCAAAGCCTTTTCAGATATTTTCATTTGCTTCAATGCATATGATTGTTGTTGTTATGCTACAAAAGAATGAGGATGGTCATGAATGGCCTGTGTATTTCTTTAGTAAGTCATTACAAGGGTGTGAATTGAAGAATGATATAATGGACAAACATGCATTTGCATTGGTGAAGGCTACAAAAGCATTCATACCATATCTTGTTGGAGTGAAGGTGATTGCTTATGTTCCTCATGATGCTTTCAAGGATATTCTAACATAGTCTGAAGTGATAGGGAAAATATGCAAATGGATTAACAAGATCCAAGAGTTTGATATGGAGATATAGATTACCAAACTAGTGAGAGTTCAAGGCTTGGCCAGGTTGATGGTAGAAGCAAATATTGAGGAAAATCAAATCTGCAATGTTGAAGAAGGGACTATAATTGCAAGCATTGAGCACACTCATTGGTATACTAACATTATGCATTACCTTAAGTACATGAAGTGTCTAAAAGGATTAAGTGATAGCCAGAAAAGAACCTTGAAGCTGCAAGCATCCAAATATGTTTTCATGTATGGGGATCTATTTTGGAAGAACAGGGATGGCATACTGTTGTTATGTCTAGATGAGTCTCAGGACAATCGTGTCCTAAGTGAAATGCATGAATGAGTTTGTGGAGGTAATTACTCAGCAAAGACAACTGCACACAAAATTCTCAGGGCAGATTACTACTAGCCTAAGGTTTTTAACGATTCCTTCACACATGAAAGAAAATGTGAAGCCTGCTAAAAGTTCTCTAGAAAGCTGAAGTATCAAGGAGCCTTGCCACTTCGACCCTTGTAGGCTGATGCCCCTTTTCATTAGTGGGGAATTGATTTCATTGTAGAGATAAAGGAAAGATCAAGTGGAGGACACAAATGGATACTGGTTGCCACTAATTATTTTACTAAATGGGTAGAAGCAATCCCAACTAAACAGGCTACAAGCAAAGTGGTGACAAATTTTTTGATGGACAACATTATCACTAGATTTGGTACACCACTGAGGTTAATCACAGATAATAGGATGTGTTTTAGATCAGATGAGTTCAAAATCTTATGTGATACGTATGTCATTATTATTTAATATGCAGCTCCTTACCATCCACAAGCTAATGGTCAAGTAGAGTCCAGCAATAAGAGTCTTTTGAAGATTATAAGGAGGATGTTAGCTCAAAACACGAAATCTTGGGATTCAAAGTTAAAACTAGCTATGTGGGCTGATAGGATCACTGTGAAAAGGGCAATTGGAAAATCCCCATTTGAATTGGTGTATGGAGCACAAGCCAGGATGCCTTTGTAGAATTTGTTACCAGTCTACAGGTTTGTCCTTTAGGAAGATTTGGATGTTCCTGAACCTATGGATGAAAGAATGGAGCAACTTGCTGAACTTGATGAAATAAGGAGAGTCGCCCAAAATCAAAACATGAAGTTACAGACACAGATGAAGTATCTATTTGACAAGAAGGAAAAGGATAGAAAATTTGAAGAAAATGACTTGGTGTTGATGTGGAATGCAAGATGTTAGGAGAAAGGAAAGCATGGTAAGTTTGAAGCTTTGTGGCTAGGACCTTTTGTTGTTATTCAAAAGAAAGGTGAAGACTTATACTATCTATAGAATATGGTTGGTGATGATTAGGAATTGCCTATCCATGGGAAATTCTTGAAGCAATTTTTCTCTTGATCAACATAGAGGATTAAGGGTTGCCAGTGCATGGACAACTCTTGGTGATCCTCTTAAAATTTCTTTTCCATGCATAGTAGTTTAGGATTTTTTCCATCTCCATTTCATTTCATTTTCCTTTCATCTCCATTTTGCATTCATTTCCATTTCCATTCATTCCATTTCTGCTCATTGGTTTGTCATTTTGTGTCTGGTCTACTCACCCAAAGATCTGGATCCTTGCAATGATCTTACTCTTATTCATCCCTAGATGAATCCACTGTTGGAACTATAAAAATTTCATGATTTTTACATATCTTTCATCCCCTTGAGTCTCCATATGGGTCCTACCTTAGGCACATTTTTCTCATATCATGATATTTTTACTCATATTTTGGCCATGTAGCCCTATAAAATCCATTGGGTCATGCATTTTCCATACTGCAATTCTTATCGGCATAGGTCCATGACTGTCTCCCCGACCCATGTTGTTTTTATGCTAACATTTGTATTCTACAGGTCTATCAATAGGACTCCTTTGATGTCTTAGTGATCATAGAGGAATGGTCTATCGACATGAGTATTTTCACCGGGGTGAGGTCTCCCCGAATGGGTCGGGTCTTACCGACTTGTGCATATGGAGGTTCATCAGCAAGAGCTAAGTGGTATTGGCATTGTGTCTCGGCGATTGGGTGTGGATTCGAGATGCTCGGTATGACATAATTTAATCTCCTAGAGGTCTCTCTGACATTGATATATCTTGCTGATACACAAGATGAATGGATACATCTTAGGAGGAGTCAAGGCTTTCGAAGTAATGTCTCAGCGAGTGACCTTCGGTCTCACTGATAATACACATGAGGGCTCTGTCAGTGAGAAAATCAGAATTTCTTGGTGAAGGTGAATATAACAAAATATACTGCTCGATAAGACTTATGTGACTTTGGTGTGTGATCTTGGCAAAGTGCCTAGGGTCTCACCGATGGAACTCAGAGGAGACTTTGTCGGCATGAAAATTGGATTGTCTCAGTGACACACAAAATGGATAAAGTCTTTTGGTAAAGCAGAGAGCACTCTATATGAGGTCTCCTCGATGTCGGTATGTTATGGTGACCTACATAAGATAAATGAGTACATCGGCGAGAGAACCAATTTGTCACAGTGACTCAAGATGAATGAAATTTTTTGGTGAAGCAAAGTCTAATCTATGAAATGTCTCTCTGATATCTCAAGGTTATAGCGAAGTGGATGAAGTGAGGAGACACATTTCAGTAATAAAATTTCATGTCTTAGTGACTGGGAGATGGTGTTTAGGGTGACTCTTAGTATAATGAAGCATTATCTACAAGATGTTTCCCCAACTCCATGTGGTCACAGCAAGACACAAAGGAACAAAAGGATGCTTCTTGACTTTGGTGTAACAAAATGAATGTTATAGTAATATACAGGTGGTAAGTGGGCTTTCAATGAAACATAATGTGATATGTATGATGTTTCTCTGACTTAGATAAGTCACAACGAAAGCGAATAGAACCAAGGGGATGACTAACGATTAAATTGCCTTCGACATAACCATGATATGCCTCGCCGATTGTTCCATTGGTGACTAATGAAAATTCAAATACTATGGCCAACATGTGAGTTCATAAAATACTATTGTAGGCCAACATGGGATCTCAATCTGATATGTTCTTCTAATGTTGGTGTATAAATACATGTTGTGTAGTTGTAAATCATCATCAGCTATCAATTATTCGATATACAGTAGGAAAATTATATGGATACAGTACAATAAATTTATCAGATCAGAGACTATGATGCATGTTTTCAGAATGGAGGTATTTATGAAAGTCAATTGATGTTGCTCCACATTTCTGGTGTCACTTATCTGTTGAATTTAATGAAAGTATTGCTAAGCTGTCTCCAAGATGTATTCTTTCTAATTGTTTAAATTGATACAACAAGTTTATACTCAATTCATCAGTGCACATTTGTTGTATCTATGTGGTTAATTGATTGGTTCTTTCAAGCAAAGATTAAATCCTTTTAGTTGATCACAGTAATCAGAGAGATTCATTTGGATTTTTGAAGTATAGCTTAGTAATTACAATCTTGCATGTTTATACAAGTTGTAAACAGAGTGTATGCTAGGTAATTTGAGTTTTCTCCAGAGAGGTGTTGTTCATCTTGATTTCATTTGACTCTGCATACCCAATAAGGCACTAGTCTCTACACTTCATCATTTTGAATTCATTTAGTTTCTTTATACCTATTAATTGAGCATTTTAGGATTTAGATCAGAAGATTGCTACTACTATCAAGTTTGATTTCATTTTTTCACTTCCATATGCCATTGTGGACAAATCACTACAAGAAAAATAATCATAAGTACATAAAGTCTGCTTCATTTAGATAGGTACACCCACCCAGGTCTAGCAACACCTAAAGAGTAGAAGGTTGAAAGATTTTGACCTTGTCTGTTACCCTAAAGTGTATCAAGAGTGGCAGCCTCTTGAGGCATTCTACCTGCATTTTTGAGAGCTAACAGATGTAACCATATGATAGATCAACGATGGTAGTTTAAGTGACTAGTTATCCAATGGTTAGGGTTTAAAGTCACAATAGCGAATACTGATCACAAGATCAAGGTGTGAAGGAGTTGATGGATGGATATAGTTCAAATGTAGAGATCTGAAACAACTATGACAAGTGTAAATGAGGGTTTTGAGTGGTAACCGATACAAGATAAATAATTAATTTGTCCAACGACCTCAGCCACCATTTAAATGAGGATTTGATCTTCAAGGTACTAGAATAGATTTTAGAGGTGATCGAGAGTAGAATCGGATCGAATGATCACAAGAATGCATTAAATGCATATAAGATTCTAGGGTTTGACATAATGTTATTTTTAGAAAATTATCTACACTAGAATAAAAGGTTATGTGGCTCGATGTAGAGGTATGGTGATATCTAAGGAGTTGCATAGAATGTGTGTGGTTCAATGCTTTGACAATTACAGAAGTAGGTTGCAAGTGGAAAAACCCTAACAGTGATTTCAATGCTTGTAAACTAAATGATAGGAATTATTGAGATACATAGAATGAAGAGAGTGTCTAAATGCAGAGGGGTATGTGCAAGATCATGATGGGCCAAAAAGTGGCGATATGATGGGTATGTGGCTGAATTTTTTTTTTTTACCCAAAATTGATGAAATGAAAAGGGTTTTCAAAGTATATTCTCAGCTTTCTACCAATATAAATTGTTCTTTTCTTTGAATTTAATAAATAATTATTATTTATTTTCTATTTGAATTACAACTAAAGTCTTGATTGATATGCTGATTGAAAAACATATATAGCTTTCAAACGATATCACATTTTTTGAATCCAAAACATGCATCATATTCTATGCTTTGCATACTATAGTATTAAAAAATGGATTTCATGAATTTTTGACCAAGTTAAGGTGGTTAGACATACAAGTTTTTATATTTTTTAAAATTGTAATAAAAAATTCATAATTAATTATTTACTTGGAAAAAACTATAAAAAAATATGCATCACATCGAGACATGATTCCTCTACTTATATCTAAAATCTTATAAAAAAATATTATCATTTTATTGTGGTTAGGGTGGTTAGACAGACACCTACTTCTTACTTTTTCCCTGAAATTTAAGTGCTACTGTATTGAAATTTCAAATTTTCACCAAATAGATTTTTTTTATTTTTTTAAATAAACCTAGTAGTTTAGAAACTACTTTCAATTTTCTATAGATTCTATTCTTACATATTTTTGAAATAATATAGATAACTTATTCAAATTTTTACGTCAAATTTCCTAACTCTGATTTTTCTAAAATTTTCACCACTTAAGGGCCTATTTTTTCCATGATGATCCTACAAATACCCAAAGGAAGGTGAACTATAATAGTGTCTAAATGTAGAGGAAGGTGAACTATAACAGAAAGAAAAATTTAAAAATTCTTGTAGTTGGTTATAGTGGAGTAAGGGAGAACTAAGAGAGAGAGAGAAAGAGCTTATGTGTTTTATTGATGTACGTCAGGCTTTGTAGAACCATTTTATGCATAGTATATTGCAAAAATTTGTACAAATTTGTAGCCTCCATTTTCCATTGATTTGTAACTCAGAATAGGGTGTAGTAGCATCCTTGAAGTTGTAGCTTCTAAATAAGGAGTTGTTGCTTCCTTGGGTTGCAACCCTAAACATTGTAACTCAACTTTGAAGCTTGTGAGGCTAGATTAGGATAGTAGATCCTAGCAACATTTATCACTGTGGTTTTTTCCATATTTGGGTTTTCCACATACATATTGGGTTATGTGTTGATCTCTCTTGTGCTTGTGGCTATTATATCTGTTAGTATTTCAATCTGCACATTTGAAGTTAAGGTTGAATCTACAAAAAGGTTGAAAAACTAAAATTTTTAATATCTAGTGATTTAGCCCCCTCTCAGTAGATCATTGTGTTCTAACAATTGGTATCATAGCTAGGTTCTCTAGGAGAAGATTAACTAGCTTGGGAAAATCTTGGATAGGTCAAAACAATGGAATTTTAAGAAGGCTCAAACAATCCACCTAGGTTTGATGGAACAAACTATGCTAAATGGAGTTCATTAATGGAAGGAAACTTAGTTTCTCTTGGAATTGAAGTTAGGGCATGTGTTGTGACCCAGTATACTATTCATGCTACTATTCCTACCGATCCTGCAACAAAGAAGATTCATGAGGAAAATATTAAAGCCTAGTTTATTATTATGAACAATTTGTTTGACATTGTGCTTAGCAAAACTATGCATTGTAAAACTACTTATGATGTCTGGGAAAAACTTAAGAAAATAGATGAAGGTAACACCAAAGTAAATTTGGAAAAGTTACAAGTGTTGAGAGAAAAATTTGAAGGCTTGACAGTGACTGAAGAGAAGATTGTAGACTATTTTAAGAGAGTTGATGATGTGGTAAATACCATTAAAGGATATGGTGTATATCCGAAAGAAGAAGATGTTGTGTTGAAAGTTCTCATGTCCATGAAAACTAAATATGATGCCAAGATTGCTGCTATAAAAGAAGGAAGATAAATTGATAAACTTACTCTTGATGAGGTGCAAGGCATAATTATTGCATATGAGATGAGAATTCCAAGTGTTGAATCATCTAGGCAAGAAGCTACATTTATTGTTGTCTAGAAAGAAAAAGATGAAGTTGATAAGAATGAAAAAGCCACTGTCATTTCATCTAATTATGAAGAAACTAATGAGGAAGAAGAAAATTTCATAAGAAGGCTAAGAAGAGAATCTAGAAAGTATAAAGGTATGCTCCCTCTTAAGTGTTTTAACTATGGTAGAATAGTTCATTTTTCTTCAAAGTTTCCATATGGTAAAGAAGACAGTTCCAATCAAGAATTTGATAGTAGAAAGAAGAAAGAGTTCTACCCTAAAAGAAAGAACTTTGGAAGGAAGAAAAAGAGTTTGTACATCAATGAAGAAAGTGGAGCGTTTGATGCTAGTGATTTTTTAGAAGAAGATCAAGGCCATGCCCTTGTAATGAGAGATGATAGAAGAGAGTTTCTACTCGTGGCTAAAGAAACTAAGGATTAGGAAGATGCACAAATTGAGGACTCATATGAAGGAGAAGAGGAGGCAGTTGTTGATCTTGAAGGAGAACTAATTGGTGCTCTTGAAAATCTTGTTGAACTAAGAGACAAATATAATAATATTAAGAATCTAAAAGGGAATGCTCAAAAGGAGACTAAAATATTAACACAAGAACTTGAAGAGTCCAATAAAGTGTTAGTAGGATTGAAAGTTCTTGTAGAAGACCTTAAAATAATTGAGGATGTCATGAAATTTAAATTTCAATCTGAGATAGATGCTTGAAACTTGAGACAAAAATAGTTTCCTTAAGAAAAGAATTGGAGAAGGCCAATGAGCATATAAAAAATGGACTAAAGTTGAAAATTAGTACAAATATTCTGAATGAATTGATAAGTACACAAAATCCTGCAAATAAAGAGAAATCTAGTTTAGGTTTGGAAAAGAGAAGAAATCATTTATGGATGTCTCTACAAAACTTTATGAAAGATTTAGAGAAGGAGAAAAATTAATCCCAAGTGAAGAAAAAATTGACAAAGATGAAGCTTCTAAAGATGAACAAAAATCTAATCAAGAAAAGAAACTGGTCGAAGTCAAGGAGGACAACCATACATATCTTGATCAAAAAAAGAAGATGTAGAATGTAAAAAGAGCAGATAACGATGAATTCAAAAGAGTAAACTATCCAAGGAGGCCTAGACAAAGAACATCACCTCATCTAGCTGAAGGAAACTACATGACCAAGTACTCATCATACTTCAATGGGTATTGCTATACTAGAAACAATTTTGGTCATAGGGATAGAGAATGTAGAATCATTCCAAGGATGAATACAAATTTTGCAAGCAAGAATCCATTTGCTCCATTGGTTGATATGGATATAATTTGTTATAGCTGCAAAAACTTTGGTTACATAGCTAGAAACTGTAGAGCAAGATTTACAAGATGAAGTGTGAAATCTGAGAAGAAGAAATCCTCACCTACTAATAAAGAGAAAGGAAATAAGAATTTTGAGAGAGAAGAAAAGAAAACCGAGAAGAAGCCCAAGAAGATGTGGAAGGAGAAAGAGTAGGGATCTTGCGTCACTCAGTCTAAGATTTCCCAAATAGCTTTACATGCAAACAAACAAGATCTATGGATTGTTGATAGTGGTTTCTTGAAGCACATGACTAGAGATAAAAAGAAATTCATTAAGCTTGAAATGGAAGAAGGAGGTTCAGTAAGTCTAGGTGATAATATTGTTGTCAAGATCTGTGGTAAAGAAATTTTGAGCATAGATGGAAAGAACAAAACTAAAGATGTTCTCTATGTGGAAGGTCTAAAACACAATATTCTTAGCATCAAATAGATGTGTGATAATGGATACAAAGTTATATTTGATTATTAAGGGTGCAAGATAAGATTGAATGGTAAAAAAATTGCTCAAGGGATAAGGACTAATAGTAATCTCTACAATCTATGTAAAGTGAAAGGCCAAACATGTCCAATTAGTCATGTAGGTGAAAGTTGGATGTGGTATAGAAGACTAGGATATGTAAATTTTGACAACATGGTGAAAATAAGTTCAAAAGGCTTGGTTAGAAATATTCCTAAGATTGCAAAGCCTCATAACATCATCTGTCAAGGTTGTCAAGAAGGAAAGCAAACAAAGTCTAAATTTCACACAAAGGATTACTATACTATGGAATCCTTGGAAATAATCCATTCTAATCTATGTGGTCCAATGAGGACAAGAGCATTTCAAGGAGAAAGATATATCATGTTGTTGATTGATGACTATACTAGAATGGCATGCCACATTTTTGAGGGAGAAGGCTAAGGCTTTTGAAGAATTTAAAAGTTATAAGAAGTTGGTAGAAAATATGACTCAAAGAAGAATCAAATGTCTCAGGTTAGACATATGTGGAGAATTCATGTCAAGAGAATTCATGGAATATTGTGAATATCTTGGAATCAAGAGCCAGTATTCAGCCCCAAGAACACCACAGCAAAATGGTGTGGTAGAAAGAAGAAGAAAAATTGTGAAGGACATGGCCAGAGCTATGTTGAAAGAGGAAAACTTGGTAGATACATTTTGGAAATAAGAAATACAAACTACTATATACATTCATAACAACGAACTTATAAGATCTAATAATGGTAGAATGCCATATGAATTATGGTTTGGTTGGCCTGCATCAATCAAGCATTTAAAGTTATTTGGTAGTAAGTGCTATATTAAAAGAGAAGATGATGAATTAGGAAGTTTTGAGTAAGAGGTTGAATGTGCTCATACAAAATATTTGCAAAATGATCATCCTACAAATTAGATAATTGGTGACAAGAATGCAAGAGTATAGACTAGAAGGAGACTTGCAAAGTACAAGGAGCAAGTAAACTTTGCTCTCTTGTCTCATATTGAACCAACAAGTTTTGATGAAGCTACTAAGGATGAAAGATGGTTAAGATCAATGGAAGAGGAACTCAATTAGATTGAAAAGAACAAAACTTGGGAATTGGTTCCTAGACCATGAAGCAAGAATACAATTGGCACAAAATGGGTATTTAGAAACAAGTTGAATGAAGATGGAGCTTTTGTCAAAAAAAAGAAAGATTAGTGTGCAAAGGATATGCACAAGTAAAAGGAATTGATTTTGAAGAAATGTTTTCTCTAGTTGCACGATTAGAAGCTATTAGAATTTTTCTTGAATTTTTTGTGTAGAAAGGTTTTTAAGTACATCAAATGGATGTCGAATCTACATTTTTAAATGGAAAAATTGAAGAGGAAGTATATATTGAGTAGCCAAAAGGTTTTAATTTGTCAGAGGATGATGATTATGTCTACAAATTGAGGAAATTATTGTATGGTTTGAAGCAAGCACTAAGGGCTTGGTATTCAATATTAGATCAATATCTACAACAATAAGGATTCAAGAAAGGTTGTGCTAATAGAAATATGTATCTCAAATATGAGGGTAAGAAAATGATCATTGTTGTAGTTTATGTAGATGATATTATATTTGGTGGTAGCAGTGATGTGTTGTGCAAAATACTTTCCACAAACATGGAAGATGAGTTTGAAATGTCCATGTTAGGAGAACTCAAATTTTTTCTTGGTTTACAAATTACACAAAATAATAAAGGTATTTTTACATCACAAACCAAGTATGCAAAAAAAATGCTTAAATTTTTTGGAATGGAGGATTGTAAACCAGTTAGTACTCCCATGATTACTGGTTGTAAATTGAGTAAATCAGATGAGTCACCCGATGCAAATCAGACTTTGTATAGATCAATGATTGGAATCCTACTATATCTAACTACATCAAGGCCTGATATAATGCAAGTAGTTTGTATGGTACCTTAGTTTCAAACAAAACCAAAAGAATCACACATCAATGCAGTAAAGAGAATCTTTAGATACATCAAAAGTACTGTTGACTATGGTTTATGGTATTCCAAATGCAGATATTTCACATTAACAACATATACAGATGTAGGTTGGGAAGGTAGTGTAGATGGAAAAAAGAGTACCAGTGGAGGCACATTCTTCCTAGAGAAAAATGTTTTTAAGATGAGAAAAAAGAAAGATTCTATTATTCTTTCTACTGCTGAAGAAAAATATGTTACAACAACTACATGTTGCACTCAAGTCTTATGGATGAAGAAAAATTTAAAGGAAATCAAGGTAGATTACATTGAACCCATTTCAATTCTTTTTGATAGTTCAAGTGTCATTTATATCTCAAAGAATCTAGTGATGAAATCCAAAAAAAATCATATATCAATCATCACTTCATCAAAGAAAAAATTGTAGATAAAGAAGTCAGCATGGAGTATATTCCTACCAAGGAACAAGTGGTTGATATATTTACAAAACCCCTTCCTATAGAGAAATTTGAATACCTGAGGTAGAAGCTGGGAGTAGTTTCTCCCACTTCATATCACTAATGTCTAGTGATAGGGAATGTATCTAGGGGGAGCTTCATTGACCAATTATTCAACCCTGGTTAAGATTAATTTGATCAATTCATGAAAATTGCAGAGTTCAAAATTGGAGCATTTCTATTGACTTGATCATTGTAAAGTTAAAAATTGAAGCCTTTCTTCAGGGGAAGTGTACCATTTTCCATTGATGTCAAAGGGGGGAAAATGTGTTGCTAAATAGATAAGATGAGATGTATGTCATAGGGGGAGTTGTAGTGTTATAGTGTGTTAATCAAATTGGTGTTAAGTTTTAGTGGTGCCTAATTCGATAGTTAGAGTTTTGCCATCAATGCCAAAGGGGGAGATTGTTGGAATATTATTGTCATTGATGTAAAATTTCCAAATAATGTAAGGGAGATTGTTGGAATAATGACTATATTTATTGAGAGCTTTTTAGACAAGTATTGTACAGGTCATGGTGTCAATGAAAATGTCCTCATTCATTGGTTCATGATCTCAATCTAAGGCCAAAGTTTTAAGGAGTCATCAAGTTCAACATTTTCCTAACCTATTTCATGGGGTTTTAAAGTTTCAAAACCTTTTGACTTAGTGATCTCCTCATTTTTGACTAAAGTGAATGGTATTGCAGGGTTCTAAGTTTTCGTAACCTATGTCACAAGGTTCTCAAGTTTCGAAACCTTGCGACTTAGCAATCTCCTCATTTTTGGTGAAAGTGAATGGTATGATGGGGTTCTCAAGTTTTGAAACCTCCTAACTTGGCGACTAAGAAATGGAGCGATAAGGATCAAGGAAGAACTCCATGTAGGACCCAACCACAATGACGATGTAGACACGTGGCATGATGTGATTGATCTGTGACATCCTTGTTGTGGATTACGAAGCTGTGACATGGCGATGATGTGGAAATGTGATGAAAACATGTGGACTCCACATTGGAATGATGTATTGAGTGTTATTTTTTTCATTGAAGTGACTTAGTCATTTTAAAGGGAGTTTCATAGGTTCTCTTTGTTGTTAGTGAGTTGCGGGTTTTTGTAACTTCATAACCTCTGACATGAGGTTTTGAGGTTTGGGTTTTTAGTGACTAGGCAATAGGAGTATGGTGACAACTATGGGACCTAGTGTGATGATGGTTAATAGATGGGAGTGAATGATTGCATCAAGGCTATCAGAAAGGGTGCATGATCAACTATTGTGATAAAAAAGATCTGATGAAGATGGTGGGACCCATCAAAGAAAGAAGTGAAGGTGATGATGGTGTGATGACAAGTGGTACAAGAAGATTTGATCGAAAGACCAACACACATCATTGTTGTGAGTTGTGTGGTGATGAAATGGATGACATGTAGGCTGTGGGCCTAGTTAGATGACATGGAAAGCATACCAGCATGACCTTCTTGTATCGGTGGGAGTCTAAATGAAGTCTCAATGATGAAAAAATGTGATAGATTGATGATGGTAGTTTAAGCAATCAATTATCCAATGGTCAAGGTTTAAAGTCACAGTAGTGAATGTTGGTCATAGGATCAAGGTGTGAAGAAGACGATTGATGGCCAAAGTTAAAATTTAGAGATCTGAAATGGCTGAGAAGTGTAAATGAGGGTTTTGAGTGGTAAACGACACAGGATAAAGAATTAATTTTTCCAACTACCTTAGCAACCATTTAAATGAAGATTTGATCTTCAAGGTAGTAGAATAGATTGTAGAGGTGATCAAGATCAAAATCAAATCGAATGATCACAAGATTGCATTAAATGCATATCAGATTCTATGGTTTGATAGAATGTTAATTTTAGCAAATTCTCTACACTAGAACAAAAGTTTGTGTAGCTCAATGTAGAGGTATGTTGATATCTAAAAAGTTGCACAGTATGTGTGTTGATTGATGCTTTAACAATTATAGAAGTAGGTTTGCAAGTGGGAAAACCCTAACAGTGATTTCAATGCATATGAACTGAATGAGGGGAATTATTGAGATATGGAGAATGAAGAAAGTGTCTGAATGCAAAGGAAGGTGAACTATAACAATGTCTGAATGCAGAGGAAGGTGAACTGTAACAGAAAGAAAAAACTAAAAATTCATGTAGCTGGTTATAGTGGAGTAAGGGAGAACTGAGAGAGAGAGAGAGAGAGATAGCGCTTATGTGATGTATTGATGCATCTCAGGTTTTGTAGAACCATTTTATGCATAGTATATTGCAAAACTTTGTATGAGGTTGTTGCTTCCATTTTGCACTGAGTTGTAGCTTAGAATAGGGTGTAGTAGCATCCTTGAAGTTGTAGCTTCTAAACAAGGAGTTGTTGCTTCCTTGGGTTGTAGCCCTAAACATTGTAACTAAACTTTGAAGATTGTGAGGTTGGATTAGGATAGTAGATCCTAGCAGCATTTCTCACCGTGGTTTTTCCCATCTTGGGTTTTCCACATACATATTGTGTTATGAGTTGATCTCTCTTATGCTTGTGGCTATTTATCTATTATTATTTCAATCTACACATTTCAAGTTAAGGTTGAATCCACAAAAGGGTTGAAGAACTAAAAATTTTAATATCTACTGATTCACCCCCCTCTCAGTAGATCATTGTGTTCTAATAGTTTTCTTTTGGTTGGGAGTATGGTGGAGGAGTACCTTAGCAACTATATGCCTCCATGAGGAAATTTTAGGATTTTGATCTAATATTGATGATCTTATGATGTAATAAGGTCTATATGGCCACATTAAGCTTGTAATAGGTCCTACATAGTCAGTTTGGGTTCATTGGGCATATTATGCAAAAGTTACAAAAATTGACAAAATGTTGTCATAACAATATTGTAAAAATGCAAAAAATGCCAAATGTTGGAATGTGAAGAGTCAAGTAGTTAGGGAGTCAGTTTGAGTCATTTCTTTTGATTTATAAAGGAATTTTGAAGCCTCTCAAACTTGGAGGAAGGGGGATGATGTAGGAGTAAGAAAAACAATGAAAAATCTCAAATTTTTGTCAATTTCTAGCATTGTCTTTGATTTCAGGCCATTGTACGCCCATGCATTGTGCATAAAACCTCTTCTCATCCATTTTAGGTAAAATAACTATTAATATACTTTGAGATACATTTGGTTTTATGAAAATCCATTTAGTTTGTGAAAGATATTGAGAAATTTCTCCATGCGGGTTAAAACCCTGATTTAGGGTATCAATAAGCATGTAAAATTATGTTTCTCTTGTTTACACTATTGAAATTTCCTATAATTTGGTGAAAATGAAGTTTGACATGTTTTCTAAAGGTTATATAAGCTATAGGTTTAAAAGATGTGGTTTTGGGTAGATTCAATGATGCCCTAGATGAGAAAAAGTGAATTTTTTTAGTGATTTTGAGTGAAAATTTGAGGTTTTAGTATGCCAAATTGTGTAAAACTTGGGGGCAGCAATTTTTGCTGTTATATAAAGTTTTTTAATGTATATTAGAGTTTTTATGAAGCATTATCTAAGTGATTTGAGGCCAAGAGCATAGATTTTCAAGAAACCCTTCTTGGAATGGCCTAAAATTGAGGATTTTGCAACCAGGTGTTTTAGAAAGTGTTTCTTTGTCAAGTAAAGGTGGATTTCATGGTTTTGAGACCTGGTAAATTGTTGACTAGTAGAAAATCATACACGGAACAAGTTTTATGGGTAGGTCCTTTGTAAAAGTTGCCTAAGGGGCCTTTTAGTATAGCGATGAAGTTCAGATTTGAAGAGGTTGGTCCAAAGAGACCATAGTTGGTTTTGAGGTATGTTTTAGAAGGCCCAAATTTGTCCTAGAATCTAGTTTTAGTTATAGAGATTCAAAGTGATGTTGAAGTTATACCCGATTTCACCTTTATGGACTATTACAAGAGTTTAGTCTGTGAATGCAAGAATTTGTGAAATTTGATGAAACTGAGATTTCTAAAAGTTTTGTTGATTTAAACCTTTCAAAAAGAGGTTGAGTAAATTTTTTTGAGGTTTAGAAGAGTTTGGAGGCTTAGCTTGGTTTTTTGGTGCCTTTGGTCAAAGTGGAAGCAAGTTATTGTGAAGAGTTTTGAGTGAAGATTGTGTTTTAATTCAAGTAAGTTTGAGTTTGGTTGTTCATGAGACCTTCCCTGCATTGCATCACATATCAAAATAAGTATTTTAGGTCATCACTTTTCCTTTTTATTTTACTCTCTATTTGTCATTCTCCCTTTATGTTCATTGTTCTACAAAGTATTTGGGGAATGATGATGATTCCAAGCTCTATTATATCACTATAGCAAAGACATACATTGAGGTCAAATCCAAAGATCCCTTATGTGTTATCTTTTGAGATTGCATGTGGGGGAAACCCTTCTTCATTATGCAACTTTATTTAGAAATATATCATTTGCATAGGGATTTCAAAATAACCTCTCATGGCCCTTTTATCAACTAGCATTTATCATTTCTACTTTAAAGTAATTTCTCTCAATGCGGCATTTAGCAATTCATTTAAAGTGGGGGCATACATTGGAATTATTTCTTTTTGGAATTTTCAGTTTCATATTTTTACTTCATTTTTTTTACATGAGTTGGACTCAGTGTAGCATTTTCATAACACATTGACCATTTTGTGGCACCTTATCAAAAGTTATTAGGGAGTATAAATTTTTTGTATGGTTGATGTATGGGAACATGCCTATAGAGCTAGTGCATCCATCCCACATGCCACCCCTTTTTTATGGGTACACACGTTATAGACCTAGTGCTTGTTTCTCATTTTTCCTTTGGGGATCACCTAGTGTATACTAGACTGTACTAGCCCTTATGAGCATATTTTATGGACATGTCATAACAAAACTTGCTAGTCCATATTTTTTCCTTTATGCATTGGCTTTGACATTGTATGTGTGTGTATCTTCTCCTGTTACACATATCTTACATGCATGTGTGTCCTTTGTGCTTATGCTAGTTTTACATGGAATCATTGATACTAGGGGCTTAGCCACCTCCTTGATATTTGTCATCCCATCTTTCTAACATTTGTGCACTTGGACCCCTCTAGACACATATCTATCTACTTTAGTGAGTCTAAGCGTAAGTTCATACTCTCACTAAAGTAAGGGCTAAATGTAGTGTAGGAAATTGTATACCTTTACAATTTCGCATTATGTTTGGTTAACTTAATTTATTGGACTTAATTAAGCTTCTAATTTTCTAAATGCATTCCAAAGCCTTATTTTTACCATTTTTTGAAAGGAGAACTAACATTTAAATAATGCATTTAATAATTTAATTTCCATGGATTATGAGTGTCCTAGAAATTAAGGCCCATTCTTAAATATATTTTTGGTGGTATTTTAATGATTCAAATTCAAATTGTAATTGTCAACTTTTGGAATATAACTTTTGGGAAATTAGATAAGCACCTATAAATACATAGTCTTTTTATCATTTGAAATTGTCATTTGTCGCAGAAAATCAAGATCATAACATCATGTTCAAGTCTATGTGTGTTCATGTCATCTTGTGAAGGATAACATGCATTGTTGATCCTAAAGCATCAAAGCATTTCAAGTATCTAGATCCATCAAGAAAAAGAGAAATCAAGTTCCTTGGAGTGGTGTGTTTTTCTTTAGTCCTCCAAGGGAAGGCATTGAAGGGTGGTGAGTTGTAGCAAGCAAGTGTTCATTCATCATTTCCTTCTCCTTTTTTATTATATTTCTATCAAGGTCTAATTACCGAACTTGAGGTTTCACTAAGACAACCCCCACAACAAAACAAAAAAATTCCTCTCTGTGTATGTGCAAATTATAGGTTGAAGAAGGATTGAAAAGATCTTGAAGATAAATTTTACATTATTGCATAAGTTGTCATCATTGTTTTCAAGCCACAAAAACTAAGTTGTAGACTTTATTTTCAAATTTATGATAATGGGACTTGTGTCAAACCAAAGATAAGATCTATCATCAAAGGAATCTCAAGAGTTATTTTGGAGCCTTAGATTGAGATCCATTTGTATAGGGTAAAATGAGTCCCTTTGCACTCCTCAAAACATTTTTTTGTTGACAAGTATGTTGAACACCAAAAATACTAAGAGGGGGTGAATCAATACTCTTTTAAACCATTTAAAAATTTAAACATCTAATCCACTTAGAAAATTCAATTGTAGTAAATGAAATAAAGCATAAAAAATTCAACAAAATCACATAACACATGAATATCAGTATTTTTACATGGAAAACCCAAAATGGGAAAAACCATGGTGAGGATTAGCTCACAATATATTATAATCAGTTATAGTATATTAGCAAAAGTGCTCATTGTAGGTGGACTCACTATCCAAGTGAACTCACTATCCATTGAGAGAAAAAGAGATAGAAGAGAGTTTGTGGCTCATAGGCTAGATTGAACTATTACAATTGCATCTATCATATGCATGAATTACATAATTAATATCAATAAAATTACTTTACACACTTCATTTAATTTTGATCGAATACTCTTCTTTCCTCTACATTCACATTACTCTAATATTATATTCAACATTCATAACTTAAATTTTCATTTTTTTGATAATATTCACTCAATTCATATTATTCACATCACTTGCACATTTCACACCTCTCAAGACACCAAAATTGATTTAGCTTATATATATGCTTCAATAATAACATCAATTAGGTTGGCCTAATTAGACGTATCATACAAAATAGACAATATGTGACTTGTCGGTTCAAATCCTTCTAAAAATGTCTCATACCAAGATTCAATCCTTGAAACAATTTGAAATAGGTCAACATGGACATATAATAGCTCCCACATAACTCAACAATAATTATGTAGTATTTGCATACCTTCAAACCTATTAGGTCAGCACCACAAAAGACCTAATGCAAAAATTCTCCAATTGTATACCAATATTCAGACACAAATACCTCAAAATGCCATGCCATCTAGAATTCATACTCTATTGAAATTTTTCAACATCGCCTTAAATTTACAAAAAATATATATATTTGTAAAGAAGTGTGGACTCTCCTACTTACATGCATTGTATAGGAAATAATTGTAACTCTATAGGCCAAACTTCTATTATCCATAACTTTCAAACCAAAGACCAAAACAAGATGGAATTTTGGAATTAGATGCTTCTATCAACCAAAAAAAACATATTAGAACCACAAAGTGAAATGTTAATTCATGGACTAGTGTGGACCCAAAAACTGAATGTCCTATAGCCAGAAACACTAGTATAAACACTGGATCAAACCTTCTTGCAAAATTGTCTTCCAAAAACATCAATTTGCAATCCTTCTAACATTTTTTTGGATGTTAGAGCCAACCAAAAATGATCTACACCATATTCTTCACACCAAGATACAATGTTAACATCAATGACAACATTGCAACACATAAAAGTATACCTTGTGCTTATCCTACGTACTCATGTTACCAAAAACATCAATGAAAAACTCCTCATTCTTCCAAAAATCTCCCCCTTTGTCATTGATGGAAATATGCCAAAACATTCTCCCCCTTTGACATCAAGGGAAAAGGGAGCATACAAAAAAATTTCTAACATGTAGCAGACGTCCCCCTAAGAAATATATGCATATGTACAAACTAATAGATTGAATTGACTTCCCCTTAGCCATGTACTAGATAAAAACCAAAGATTTATATTGGAAACTACTCTATATACTCCACATATGTACAAATAATCTAAAACTGAGAACTGGAAATGCATAAAGAATAATAAATGTTTTCAACTCAAAGAGGTTAACTCTTGAAGCTTTTGCACGTTGGTTTTCCACGTATGTTTACCTTCTTCCCATGTCTTATAGGCCACCGCAAATAATTTTTATTATGTTTCAAACTCCATAATTATCTCTTCTCCTTTCAAAGTTCTAGGTACCAGATTCATTTGTGTAGCTTTGGTATCACTCAAAAAGGAACTTGAAACAAGTATGAATTTGGGATTCACCAAGCCCCTTATCTTTCCAAAATACAAAATTATATGTTCTTTTGGGCTTGTAACTGAAATAATTTCTTATGAAAATATTATATAACATTCCTTGTGCCTCCAATCAAGTCAACTGCTAGATCATAGGCATTGGAGGCATTGTTTATCTAGGACTCAATGGATTCCATTTCCTTTTTTATGCTCTATGTGGCTCTAGGAAACTTCATTCCATATTAGTAAAGAGACTTTGCCTCATCTAGACACACTTGTGCATCCTTCAAATTCTCTTAAAAATTTTTATATGCAAGAGCACATTTTTTAGTAATCTCCATCATTTTCTTATCACTTATTCTCTTTTCAACTTCATTCTCAATTTATCCTTTAAGACTAAAGGCATATTCTTTACAAGAATCAATTAAAATTTTCAAATTCTCAATACCAGAAAGTGAAGTATCTATGTTTTCGCCAAGAATGGCCTCCTACAATTCCTTTACTCCTTTCACTAGCTATCCACTCTTTTGATTTGTTTCTATGATCTCCTTTTGGGTAGATCCATGGAGTACATCTCCTAATTGAAGCTTGTGGAGGGGGGAAATTTTGTCCATATATACATTTCCCTATTTCAAGGAATATCGAGAGTTGGAGGATTCACTAGAAGTTTGGAATGCCCACTCAAGAGATATTTAGTAAAATAAACTAGATAATTAAACTTAAGAAGAAATACACAACTCACACTTTATGATATGAATATTACTATTTTTAGTAATATAATTTTATAATATTCTATTGCTCCATGATTAAAGAAACCAATCAATTATATTACTTGTAGAAATATCATTATAACATATCATAGGAAAATTGTATTTTGAATCCAACATTATAACCATAGCATTTCAACATAGTAACTATGCTTCATTACAATAGTAGAATATATAGATTTACTTAAATGTATTTATATATTTATACCACATGATCCTTGTGTAGACCTTCATTTCTAATTTTCACCTTTTGTCTAAATCAAATATTCATATTAGGTTAGCAGATCAAAAAGATTCTTATATTTATATATTCTACATCTCTACCACAATTTTTGAAGCATCCAAACAACAAGACTTGCGACACCAAAAAGAGTAGTCCCCACAAGGGATAGGGTCTTACAAAGTCTTTGTAATCCATGTATCTTTCTCCTTTAACTTATTTTCCCTGTTCTTACCAGATTTTACTAGATTGTATTCTTCTGCTTTTGAATCTTTGGATGCATCTTCATTCTTACCTTCATCTTCCTTCTCATTATTTTCTTGGTCTTCTTCCCTCTCTACCTCAACATTCTCTTCATCACCATTCTTATTTGCATTCTCTTCCTCTGCAAACTTATCTTTGTTAATTGGAGGAGTAACATTTTCTTTAGGTACCAAAGGAGGAGTGTATGTACCTTCCTTTATTGCTTCCACACTGGTGACTGTTTCTCCCTCAAAATTCTTCTCTACTTCTTCATATTCCTATTCTAATTCTTCCAATTCTAGAGGGGCATTATCTTGAATATATTCCTTATTTGTTGCATGCTCATGTTGAGCATAAATATCCTTTGCTTCTTCACCTTTTGGGGTAGTGTTCTCAAAATTCATACCATATTTCTATGCAATGTATGATATTTTATTAACTATCTCCTTTTGTAGCCTTTCAAACTCATTCTTATCTCTACCCATAAGGGTAGTTACCATTTTCTTCACTCTAAATTTTTTTCTATATAACTCAACCAATGTGGCTCATTTTTCCTCAAACATAGGAGAACCAATCTTCTCTAAAGCATATTCTTTTATCTTTCCTTCTTATTCAATTGCTTCTTGTCTTCTCTTTACCAAGACATTCCATAGCTTCGTAGGAATTTTATTCTCAATATTTTTCATATCAACTTCTAAAACAATAATGTTCTTAATAATTGATTCAATAATGGTTTCCTTATCCACCTCATCTACTTCATTATACAAATATGTAGTTTCTGCAAGTATGTCATTTTGAATAATTCCATTAACAAGTGCACCTAGCTTCAAGGGACTATGAGCTCTTACATGAGGTGTTTACTTTTTCTTCTTCATTTCATCCAGAGTCTTCTTTGTTTATGATTTTCTCTTCTTTTCCAAAGTCCCTTTCTTTTCAACTTCTCCTTTATTTCTTCACATGTGGATCCAAAATTATTTCTTCTCTTTCTCAATTTCTTCTTCCTTAGATGTATGCACTATATCCACTTTCCACCTTTTAAGAATTGCTTCACTCTATGAAGCTCCATCTTTACTTTTCTAGACCAACTAGGGTCCATCTTCCTCGACTTATTCTTCTTCTTCTTCTTCAATATTTAAACTTATATTCTTTTCTCTCACTAAATTTTTATTTTTTCTCTTCTTTGTAGGGCCTATAGGTGGTGTTTTGTACTAGTTTTCTTCTTTCATCCCTTGTATTCTACACAACTAGAGAGGGTTTCTCCCTTATCAAAGGACTATTAGTAGTTTTCTCCTCTTATCAATAGGTTTCCTAGTCCTAGAGGACTTTTGGATAGCAGAAGGGGTGGTAGTTGTCTTACCAGATCTTTTATGCTTCTAGATCCTCTTGCAACACTTGATTCTCCCTTATCCTTCACTCTTTCCTACTCCACTTTCTCCTTGGTGAATCCCATATCCTCTACAAACTTGAAAACCATCTTCTCAACCTTCTTATTTATTTTTGGTTTTCTTTGTTCCATATTCACTTCCATAGATTTTTCTTCATAGGTTCCATACCTTGCTTTAGTGGTATCTTTTAGAATCTTCAACAAAATATCAATGAATCCAATGACCTCTTATTCATTGATCTAATATATCCCAATGTTGGGATCCACACTGTCTTTGGTTCAACAACTTCCATGATGTACTCATTTGTTGATGCTAGGAATTTGATATCATTTTGATATTTTTCTACCATTTTCCTCAATACTTTGTCTCTTTCATGCATCCTCTTTTGGAAAAATATAAATAAAGAAACAAGGGCATCATATTGTGCCTTCACATCACCTAAATTCTCATAAAGTCTACAATATGATGAGAAACTGGTCTACCTTGCAACCATAACACACTTTTGGTTCTGAGGAGTTCCTTTAGGAAATAGAAGAGTAAACACACAACTAGGGTTCCATACTAAAATTTACACTTCTTCTCCTTGATTTGTGTCAAGTTCATCAATTTTTGTCTTAATAGTTAACAAAGATCATAGTCCATTCCATTTTCAACCATTTCATATGTCACATTGATTGTGGTGTTAGATACAAAGTTTTCATTTTTTTGTGAAGTAAATTTTATAACCAATTAAAATTATTACATAATTCACAACTGGATTTCTTATGGTATTTATAGTTAGAGCTCTCTTATCGTAGGTTTCACTTGTGAGTTCATTACAACCTCATTCTTAATTGATTTTAGCACTAGAATAGGTCTAGTGGAGCATAGATATGTAACCTCTTGAATCACCTCTTTTGTTATCATTCCATGCATGTCAATCCAAGAAAACTTATTATAAATCTTTCTTAATGCAATCCTAACCCATTTATGATCAAAGCAAAAATTTAGAAACCATTACCATTAGCAATTTTTGTTGTGACTAGGTTTTGGTATCCAAGTTTTAGGGAAACATTTTCTCCAATAAGTTCTTACCTCCATACATCTCCTAGATTACTATGATCATATTCTTCCATATTTCCAAGAATGTAAATTCTTATATCGTTTGTTGGAAAAACCACATATAGAACATGTAAAAAATCACCTAACAGTTTGTCTTCTATGGATTTTGTAGGTTATTTCTTAAATTTAGGTTGTGGCTCCTTAGTAACCTCAATTACCCTTGATGTAGCCATTGAAAAATTAATTCAAATTGCTTTCAAACAAATTTATTTCTACAACTAAGGAGAACAAGGATTGTAAATACCTTTTCTTTCACTTGCCTAACTAGGGTTTGAATGCACCAAATCTCAAATTGCCTTGATCACTCAAAATTTTATCTTCACTATTCTTCTCCTTCTCAATGTTTTTTATGAATAATTGGCTAAGTAAAATCACTTATAACCCTTTGAACTTGACCTAATTTTGCATTGAATTCTTCAAACAATCAAGCTAGAAAACCTTTCACTATGTGTACAATTAGCCTTCAAGTGCTCCACAAATTTCTATATTGATATATTTTCTTCTACAATCTTCACCAATAGATCAAGCATGTTGATCTACATCACATATCCTCATGTTGAAGTATCAACACCATATTATTTGGAAAGGGATAAAAGATGTTCATTAAAGCTCCCCATGAGCCAAAGCTCTTAACCTAGTTTCCAAAGGAAACATCTACAATGAATGTTGGTATAGAATCATCCTTAACCTTGGTCTCTTCCTTCTTTCTCCAAATCTTATCCATCTCCTTTGTTTTTTTCAAGATCAATCTTTTATACTAGTTTTGATGAGGGCCACACTTCCCAAATCCCACAAAAGATCCAAGATAGAAAAATGACTGACTTTCAATTATTTTTAGAAGATGAAATTACAAATTCAAAGCTTACATGTTATAGCCTCATGGGCTTGATTCATTACAACAAAATCAACTTTGAAAATAAAATCTACTATTCAGAGCCACAATCTACACTAATGGAGCCACCAACTACAACTCCCTCATATCCCCTTTTATTTTATCCAATAACTACCCTACAATGTTCTAGAAAGTGAAAATTTCCCTTTTGTTTTGGTGCCAAAAGTCCCACCATTTGATTTTTTTCCTAGGAAGAAATTTTAATGAAAACTTAAATTTCTCCCAAACCGTGCAGGGTATTGAGGTGATTCTTTCGTGACCGGAAATTTTTTTCAGCTATGCTCCTTGGGGTAAATTTTTATATCCATACAATCCCGTTTAGGCCAACCTACTAAAAAATAGAAAGTGCCCATTTTTTTCTATTTTTGATGCCTGACAATCTTATATCCCTTAATTTCCATCATGGGACTCAAAAAACTAAAGAAAATAACATTTTTTTTTGGGTGATGCAAGATTACCCTACACCACTACATGCTCCTGCATCAGACACCCAGGGTAATTTGAAAAGTGACCCTATCACTTCTCAAGAGTTAGAGGGAAACCAAGATGGTTAACCTTAGCCTCAGATAACCATGATGAATCTTTAGTAGACCTTCCTATCCATTTCACCAAGTACACTACATATTGTCTATTTCTTATGCTTCTACCCACATGACTATCCAAGATTTCTTTTATCTCTTCCTTCTTTGAAGTAGGTGTTGGAATTTTCCACTGTTCTTTTATTGGCCCCTCCTTTATATCACCTTCATGATACTTTATCAAATAAAAAATGTTGAACATAGGAGAAATATTTATTCCACTAGGAAACTCTACCTCATAAGCATTTCCAAAATCATGCTTCTTCAGAATATTGCATGGTCCAAACTTCTTCATCTTTAACTTGTTGTATGTATGAACTAGAAACCTTTCCTTTTGCAAATGAACCATGATTTCATCTCCTACCTAGAACTCCTTATACCTCCTTTTCTAATCTTTTTGAGCCTTATATTGTGAGTTCATTTTATTCATATGCTTCTTCACCTCTTCGTGCAGATTCTTCAGGTGTTTAGCAAAATATTCAGCCTCAGCACTACTCTTTTCCCTCTTTTCCATCTTCCTCAATTCAAAAGCAGTCCTTGTACTACTCCCATAGACAATATAGAATGGTGATTTACCAGTGCTCCTATTGACAAAATTATTATAAGAAATTTTTTCTTGTGGTATAATCAAATCCCATCCCTTAGGATTATCTCCTACTAAGCATCTTAGCAGGTTATCCAAACTCCTATTCACCACCTCTATTTTTCCATTAGTTTGAGGATGGTGTGTAGAACTGAACTTCAAATCTATCTTCAATTTCTTCCATAATGTCTTCTAGAAATAACCAACAAATTTGGTATCTCTGTCTAAAGCTATACTCTTTGGTAGACCATGTAGTCTCACCACCTCTTTGAAAAGCAACTTAGTAACATGAACAACATCACTAGTCTTATGACATGAAATGAAATGTGCCACCTTTGAGAATCTATCCACCACCATAAATATGGAATCATGCCCTCTTTGTGTCCTTGGCAAGCCAAGAACAAAATCCATGCTAATATCCTCCCATGGCCTCTTAGGTACAAGTAATGGCTAGTACAATCTCGTATTTTGAATTGTTCCTTTTTTCATTTGACATACTCTGCAACTTTATACAAAATTATTTGCATATTGTTGTAATTGTGGCCAATAATAATTCTCACTGACAAGAGAAATGGTCTTTTCTTGACCAAAATGTCCAACCAATCCTCCACTATGCTTCTCCTTGATTAGATTCTCTCTCATAGAACTCCTTGGAATGCACAATAGGCTTCCTCTAAACAACATCCCATCTTGGATTAAGAAATCCAACCACCTCATCCTATCTAATGTAATAGGTTCCAAACAAGCCTTCCAAGCTTCTGTAAAGTTTGGATTTTCTAGATACAAATTCTTGAGGTCATTGAACCTAACAACCTCAATATTCATTTCTATCAACAAATTTTTCCTTCTACTCAAGGCATCTGCAACTCTGTTTGAGTTCCACTTCTATGCTTCTAAACAAAGGTATAACCATGCAAAAACTCAACCCAGTTTACATTCCTTTGATTTAACTTTCCTTGACTATTAAGATATTACAAAGTCTAGTGATCAGTATATAAAACAAATTCTTTTGGAAAAAATAGTGTCTCCATTTCTTCAAAGCCTTAACTATAGCATAAAACTCCTGATCATAGATACAATATTTCTTCTTGGCATCATTCAACTTCTCACTAATATAGGCAACAGGCTTACCTTCTTGACTCCAAAAAACTCCTATGGCACTGCCACTAGCATTACAATCTACCTGAAAGACTTTATTGAAATCTAGAAGTTCCAAAATAGGTTGCTCTATAAATTTCTTCTTCAACATATCAAAAATTTTGGTTTCTCCTATGGTCCACTTAAACTCTTTTCTATCCCCTCTCATTGCTTTAATTAGAGGTGCACAAATACTACTGAAATTATTAATAAACTTTCTATAAAAACTTTCTAGACCATGAAATGATCTTACTACTGTAACATTCCTTGAGGTAGGCCATTCAATGATATCTCTCCCCTTCTCTGGATCCATTTCGGGACCCTCTAATAAGACAACAAATCCCATATACACCAACTCTCTCTTCATAAAACTACATTTCTTCAAATTAATCAACAACTTCTCCTCCCTTAGCTTCTCAAAAGCTCTTCGGATATGCATCAAGTGCTCTTCCAATGTCTTACTAAAAATGAAAATATCATTCAAATAAACAATAACAAATTTTCCTTAAAATTAGTTCAATACCTCATTCATAAGTCACATAAATGTGCCCGGTGCATTGGTTAGCCCAAAAGGAATGACTAACCACTCATACAAGCCCTCCTTGGTTTTGAAGGTTGTCTTCCATTCATATCCTTCTCTAATCTAGATTTAGTGATATCCACTCTTTACTTCTATCTTCATGAAGTACTCAGCTCCACTCAAACAATCCATAATGTCATCCATTCTTGGCAAGGGGAATCTATACTTGAAGGTGATCTTGTTGACGGCTCTAGAATCTATACACATCTATCATTCCCCATCCTTCTTTGGTGATATTACTGTAGGTACTGCACATGGACTCAAACTCTCTTGAATAAATCCCTTCTACAACAACTCTTGCACTTTCCTGTTCAACTCTTCGCTCTTTGCTGGAGTCATACAATGAGCTTCCTTATTTGGAAAATTGGCTCTAGGAATCATGTCCATCTAATGACTAATCTTACTTATTGGAGGAAAACCTTTAGGTACGTTATAAGAAATAATAGCTTGAAATTCATTCAAAAATATGAAACGTCCATAGGTACCTCAATAGTACCTTCTTTACCAACTCTAGGGATCAATGCAAAACACATATGCTCATGCTTCATACCTTCTAGGAACTTTCTTCCATCAACCAAACAAATTATTTCATTAGTACATACCTTTTCCTCTACCTCTTTCAAGGGCTTTATTGTCCTTCTGCAACCAAGCAATCTGGTATGGGTTTAGATGCCTTCTCTCCAACTACAACTTACTAACCATTTCTTTTGAAACAAGGTTATTAGTACTACCTCCATCAATAATAACATTGAAAAATTTACCTTCAAACTTACATCTGGTATGAAACAAATTCTTCCTTTTATTTGGTTCCTTCTCATTCAGCAAGACTCTTCTAGTAACAAGAACCTCCCCTCTTTATGCCTCCTCAGAATGGGAAGACTCGACATCTTCATCTACATGTGCAACTCGTGCATTACCCTTAGGTATTTTATTTGTATTTCCTTGATGTTAAGGATATTCATAGGCTATATGTCCTTATTCTTCACACTGGAAAACAGGTTCCATGAAAGCCTCCTCTTCCTAGTCCTCATCCAAATCTTCCTCTTCCTCTTTTGTCTCCATTGTTGTGATCACGAGGACAGTAGCTGTTATCTCCTTTTTGGTTCTGGTTGCTACTAGAACCTTCACCCTTCTTTTGATCTTCATTTCAGCCTCCATATGACCATCCACTAGTCTTTCCTCCATGACTTCCACCTCTTTGTTTGTTCTAAAACCTCTTGTTCAACTATTCTTCAACCTTTAGAGAAAATTGATAAGCATCCTCAATGGTGGTCATTCTTACCAATGCCAATTCTTCCTATATGCTTGGCTTCAACCTATTAATATAATGAGCAACTTTCTCCTTATTTTCCTCAGAATGTCCTATCCAAATTAGGACCTTATTAAATTCCTATGTATATTCTTTCATTGTCCTTGTTCCTTGCCTCAAGCTCTACATCCTCTTGAGAAACTCCAATTTGTAATCAACTGGAATAAATTGTTTCTTTAATTTTGACACCATTTTGTCCCATCTAGAAATTTTATCTTTCCCTTGTCTTCCTCTTTCTAATTGGACCTCTTTCCACCATATACTAGCGTGACCTTTCAATTTTGTCTTTGCAAACCTCACTCTATGATGATCTTCAATCTCCTCAAACCCAAAAAATTCCTCCATGCCATTGATCCAATCAATCAATTTTTTAGGATTTAGATTTCCACTAAAAGTTGAAACCTATATTTTAGGTCTCTTCCCAATGCTTGAGATCAATCATAGCAATCTTCTTTCTCCATGTTCCATTTCCATTTCATCTTCACCCTCATATTTGTCTTGTTTCACATCTCTTCTTTGAACCTCTTGTTGCAAGGTTTCTAATTTCCTTCTAAGGGCTTTGATTTCATCTCTAGCTAGATCTCTTCCTCCACCACCTCAACCTCTACCTTTGCCATATTGGGCAAGCCTTGGAGGCATCTTGAACTCAACCCAAACTCATAGCTCTTTCTGCAACTACCTCACATTCAATGCTCTATTACAAGCTCAGGAAATATTGTTCGGATACCACTTGATGAGGACCACACCACCTAGAACCCACACAAATATCAACAACAGATAATAATAGAGAAGATGCAAGATATAAAAATGAATCACTTTCAATTATTTTTAGAAATTGAAATTATAGATTCAAAGCCTACATGTTATAGCCTCATGGGCTTGATTCATTACAAGAAAATCAACTCTGAAAAGAAAATCTACTATTCAGAGCCACAATGTGCACTAATGGAGCCACCTTCTACAACTCTCTCATATTCCATTTTATTTTACCCAATAACCACCCTAGAATGTTCTAGAAAGTGCAAATTTCCCTTTTGTTTTGGCACCAAAAGTCTTGCCGTTTGATTTCTAGCCTAGGAAGAAATTTTAATGAAATTCACTTTTTAGAGGGTCAACTTCATGGGGCCATAAATTTTGATTGGAGTGTCTGATTTTATATTATTGCATATCATTGGAAAGCTCTTGACAAGATCTACAACATATGGATCCACTCTAGGTCAATTCAACCACTTTTTGAGCTATTTTGGGGCCTCTACATTTTTATATCTCAATTTGAAGGTGTATTGGAGAAATTTATTGAGACAAAAACTTTAGTTTCTCCCAAATTGTGTAGGGTATTGAGGTGATTCTTTCACAACCAGAAATGTTTTTCAACTCTTCTCCTTGGGGCAAGTTTTCACATCCATATGAGTCCATTTAGGCTGACTTACTAAAAATAGTAAGTGCTCATTTTTTACTATTTTGATGCCTGATAGTCTTATACCCCTTAAGTGCCATCATGGGACTCAAAACAACTAAAAAAATAAAGATTTTTTTTTTTTGGGTGATGCAATATTGCCCTACACCATTGGATGCTCCTGCTTCATGTTCATTCTTCTTTACCAACTTATCCTTCTTCATAGTTTTGCTTTTGTAAAACTTGAAAATGTGTCTAGGCCTATTGCAATTATAACACATGACATTATTATAACCAATATTCCTTCCATTCATTCTAGATTTACATTGATAAGCCTTAATCCCAAATCCATAGAATGTATAATAGTATCCTTTGAAAGATTGAATCATTCTACCATTGTTATAGCCAGTCATCATTTGAATTTTACATTCGTGTATGTGTAGGATCATGATGGGACAAAAAGTGGTGATATGATGGGTATGTTGTAAACAAGCAACATTGAGAGGGGGGGTAAATCAGTATTATGCAAAAATTTACTTTAATAGTTTGATTATTAATCCACTTAAAATATTTAACTAGGAGAAGTATGGAGAAACAAAAATAAAATAACCACAACACCATAACACAAGTATTTTTATGTGGAAACCCTATTAAGGGGAAGACCATGGTGGATGGCCAATCCATAATATAATTTGAGTATACTCAAAAATAAGCTTACAATATGGGAATGCATTTGCATTCAAGCACACTGCCTAGAGTTCACAACTCAAAATAGGAAGGCACACTACCTTATGGAGATTTGGATTAGATCCAAGAGAATGAATTGAAGGAATAGCATCTACAAATGCTTGATTACAGTTTTGGTTAAACTCAGTTGTCAATCTTTTGTCCTTCTTACTGATATTGAACTTTTGCTCTGCGTTGCTCTAACTTGCTCTATAAAATATTTATGAGCAAGTTAAAATATGCATAAAATCATCCTAATACTCTTCTAGTATTTGTAATACACATCGACACACCACACACACACACACAAAATGATATAAGAGATCACACATATATATCCATGACTAGCAATTTAATCGCAACATGTCGGCTCCAAATAAAACTTGAAAATATTAGTAACTTTTCAACTCAAATCTTAAGATTTATCCAATGTGCATCCACAACAATCATCCACAACTTAGCTTGGACCCAAAAAAAATAGCCGAACACAAAAATATTTGATAAAACATTCCTTGAATATCCACAACATATTACATCAACTGAGTTGGCCACAAAATACTAATAAACAAAAAAGAAACCAACCGAATCTCCAAACTCACACAAGAATTAATACAAGGCACTGAGATTTCTGGAAAACACGTTAGATGTACTGATAGACCTCCCATCAGATCCACAACTCAAAATAACAAATTGAAATCTGTAAGTGAATCAATAATCACCAAACTATCGGATGTTTTGTTCTTCCTGGTTTTCCTCAATTTGGCTGTCAGTATAAGCAAATGATGTTATGCAGATCTATCACTGACTAGGGTTTCCATGAATGACAACACCAAGAAGCATGTGCAGTGTCTCTTGCCAACAATCTCCCCCTTTGGAATTGATGGAAACACTTAGTGAAAAATTACTAAGTGTTGGATCAAAACCAACATGAGTTACACTGCCAGTTCAAAACTTCAAAAAGAAACTTCAATCTTGGGAAAACAACTCCCCTTATGATGACTATACATTTTTCACTATACACTTCTCCCCCTTTGACAGCAATGGAGAAAACTAAGGAAATTGAAACAAAATTCCAAAACTGTATAGGTATGAACTTGTAACTTACAAGGATTTGAAGACATCTACAAAATCTTGTTTCAACACTCTTAAATTTCCATCACAGACCTTTTTGAGACTTTCCAAAATTGTTATATGACCACACATTAAATAGGATTGAGCCTTTACAGTTTCAAGATTCTCTGGGTCACTAACTGCTACAATAGTTTTCTCCAACTTCAAAGCACTCATCATTATCTCAATCTTTAGAAAAATTAGTCCCCTGAGTTCACATACTCTCCCAACAATTCTGTCATTTTCATTCTTTAAACATCTCATTTTGTCAAGTATAGCTGTTACTTGACCTTATTACTAAACCACATCACTAGCTAATGGATCAAAAGTAGAAAAAATGGTAGCTAATTGATTTTCCAAATTCTTTACCTTTTTCTCATTACCTTCAATAAAATTGGACAAAACCAAACATGACTTATAGGCTTTTCCATCTTCAGATATAGAACCTTGAGTGTTCTTTATGTAGGTAGCTAACAAAATCTTATCCTTTGCAATCACTACCTTTAACTGACTAAGTCTTTTTCTATTAAACTCCTTTTGCACTTTATCCTTAGAAAATTTCTCAAGAGACTCAAATTGAGTACTTACAACATTTATGAGATTCTTTATCTCACAGGAAGAGGAACCTGATGGATCCATGACATGAGTAGGAATTAATTTATGTAGAACTCTAGATGCAATGATTAGCAATTCACTATCCTCTATGTGAGACTGTCAAATCTTCTCATTGGAATTAGCTTGAGAAATTAATGCAACCTTCATCATTTGAATTGGGGACAAAGTAGATAGATTGATTGAACTTTCACCCAATTCAGGATCAAAATCTTCCTATTGCTCCACTAGAGATCTCATCATTACCTTGGTAGTGTCTTGCCTCCACTTTGATTTCCTGAACTTTTTCTTCTTGAGCCTTAGGTTCTTCAGAGATTGTTTTCAGATTGACTTTGAGTGCCTCAACCTTTTCATTTTTCACCACCTTCTCCTCAGCTAGTACCACCTTAGGAACTTTAGTTTCCATAGGTGTCTCTATATTTTCCACATTGGGAGAAATTAGAATATCCTTAAATTCTGGAGGATTAGATACATTCATATTCTCCTCATTCACATTCTCTTTTTCATTTACACTTACCTCCACATTCACTTCCTTATTTTCCAGAACATTTTCAATATTCATTTCCTCAATGTTAATCTTATTCTTTGACAAAAAATCTTCCATAATTTCCTTAGTTTCACCAACAACAACATCAGTTTCACCAATCATGACTTTATTCACCTTTTTCTTGCTCTTAAATTCCTTTTTAGCCTTTTCAAAGAGTGAATCCATCTCTTCAATTGAAATTTCTAGGCACAAATATGCAAGAAATCTCTTCCTTGGATTCTCTTCTTCTATTCTAGCACTTATTCTTCCTGACTCCAAAATATCATATAGATTCTTGGGTAAGCCAGACATAATCTCAACAAGGACTTTATTAAAAATGTTCATATGCTTTATTGTAGCTTCTTCTAGAAGTCTTTGAGTTGATTCATCAAAGGTTTCATACAATTCATAGAGGGGCTTGAGATTACCATCCTTGACAACTGCATTCACAACTTCATCAACTGACATACTAGGTTTATCAACTTTATCCTTCTTTTCCTTTTCTTCTTTGCTAGAATATTTTCTCTTGTTTAACTCGATAGCCTAAGATCAAGTAGCTTTTACTTTTCTCAATAGTACTTCTAATTTTGTTTCCTCATCTTTTGAAATAGGCTTATAAGTTCTTGTACTTTTATTCTTCTTCATTTTACCAGAGGGCTTGTCTTGAGCTGACTTGGCTATAGGGTAACTCCTTGTAGATCTAGTGTAGGCAGAGGATGCACTAGGACTAACAGACTCTATTTCTACTTTCACTTTTGTTGCTTTACCATTTCATACGTTGTATAGATGGCCATACTGGATACAAAATTATCTTGGCTAGAATGGTATATCTTGTAACCAATGACCATTGATGCAAATTTCACATCCACTTCAACAATGTCTTCTATTGTCATTTCCCTTCTATCCCATTGCACTCCTGCTACATCAGTAACCTTATCATTCTTTATGGATTTCAAGACTAGAAGTCTAGTGATGGAATTCAGACCTGTTACTACACATATAGCCTCTTTTGTGATTTTGAAGGTGAAAGGAAATAGAAAAGAGAAATGGAAAGTAATAATAAATAGCAATTGTTTGAAGGAAAGAGATTACCAAATAGATTGAAGTAGCCAAACCAAGCACCACCAAAGCAAGAGAGACAAGAATTTGTTAAGGGGAAAAAACAAGAAAAAACCCCAATATTATGAATGGAGGCAAAATTCCTAAAGAATAATACAAAGAGAGAGAGAGAGCTTCAACCTTAGCTTGCTTGTTTGAGTCTTCAAGAATGAGAGGAGAGGCACCTCAATAAGTAGAGGTCAGAAGAAGGAGTTAGAATGTAACTCCCAACTCAATGAATGCCACCATTCATCTATGTGTGTGCAAAGTGTCACCTCTTAAGGAGGTGGTTACAATTATTCCTTAATAAAGGAATTAAAAAATAAACCATCCTCACACATGTGTGAGATGACAAAAAAAGACAAAATACTTGTAGGGATTCCTTTGGAATATTTCTACAAGTTAATAAATAATTACAATTAAATAATAACCTTTACCAAGTAAAGATTAATCTTCTAACAGAAGGGTATATTTAGCCACATGAATTTGGGATGAACACGACTCAAAATGTATCTAACCCATTCATTTTCCTCAAATATGGGAAATCTCACAAACTATGCAAACTTCTTTTCTTCTAGGGTTTAAAATTCTAGTTTTACAATAAAATCTTCTCCAACTATATGATGGGGATACAAATTCAATATTTGGAAGGTTCCCAACTCTTCAATGTTCACATGAATATATGCCCTAATATCCTTAGTGTGCAAAACTCTGTACGAAACAAATGAAAATGCTCCCAAGGGCTTAGTCTCAATAGAATTATAAGGATGCCATTTGAGTTTAGGATAGGGTTTGTCCTTGAATTTGACTGCTAGAGGAGTGGCCATGATTGCAAATTCACAAATTCACAGGTTTTTCAAAAAATACCTTTCTGTCGAATCAAAGTTCAATCATATATTCTTCTCCACACTTTGAATTTCTCCATAATTCAACAAGGTTCACTCCAAGGTTCTTAAAACTACTTTCCTTCAAAATGTAAAGTGAAAAATGAAAGATAAAAATGGATTTTTATCATTCACACAACTACCCCTTTTGTCACAATAAATTCCTTAACCCTAGTTCATCCAATTACTTTGATTTCAAGCACTGAGATAGATAATTTTTTTGCATATCTCAAAATTCTAAAATACTAGCTCCAATTTGGTTAAACAACATATAAAAAGCATCGATCCACCCACTAGACCAGTCCACATTCTAGTATCACTTTCCTGCAAAGGGGGTTAAAGGATTTTTTTGATAGCTCCCCCTAGGCCAAAGGCCTAAAACTAATTCCTGGAGGAATTACCAAAAGTAGATTCTGGTGTTTGCACATTTCCTTCAATAGAGGGATTCTTTTTCACCCATTTCTTCTGCATTTGCCTCTTGATCACATCTATAGTGACTTTCCCTTTTCCTTTGACATCCTGCTATGTATTCTATTTTACCAGACCTCTTATGTTCTAGTGGAATCTAGCAATATGCACAAATTTGTTGCAGTTGTGACACACCACATTTCTCTAATCAGACCAACTATTCCGCAGATTTTTCCTTGATTTGCATTGGTTAGCAATATGCCCAAATCTATTGCATGCATAGCATCTGACATCTCTATGAAATTTATTCATCACAATTCTACATTCACTTGACTTATGACCATACTTCTAGCAATTAAAGCAGTGACCTAAGAATTATAGTCCACTTGGATTCATCCTACTTCTACACTGAGAAGCCATATGACCAAATTTTTTGCAAGTAAAATAATAACCATTGAATCTCTAACCATTTGGTTGTCTCACTGGATTTCTTTTGGCTCCATTCATTTGATTTCCTTGTCAGAATCTTCCCTATTTAGAATTCCTTTGTCTTGAGTTCCTTTGTCTAGATTTGGAACTTTCTCCTTCTTCATATTCAAGACCTCACTTGTCACCATTAGTCCTTTTCCCTTTAATCATTTCATCAAGTTTGGTTGAACTGAATTTCTCCTTTTACTCATTTGCAACAGTAAGTTCATCTCTGAGATCATCAAGTTATTTTTCAAGTGTTTCCTCATTATTTTTAGATTGTTCCAATTCATTGTCCAATCAGCTGCATTGTTCAGATTTTTCTTTCAAGGATTGAGCAAGCTTTTCTTCATTCTTCTTTCTATCTTCAATTTCCTTGGTCATTTTCATCATGATAGACTCCATCTCACCCTTCAGGGCAGCATTTTCTCTAGAAATTTTTTCACTCTTTTGTTTTCTCCTTCAAGGCATGACTGAGTTGTGCATATTCCATGTTTCTATTCTTTTTCTTGAGTTGATTACATAATTCCTTTCTTTTCTATATTGATTCATTGATTTTGTCTTTCAATGATTGGATGATTTTTTTTGCATTCTCAAGACTTCCTGCAATTCCCAATTCTTAGATTTTGACTATTCAAGATCATCCAGGGCCACCACAAGTTGTTGTTGAAGACTACTTGTATCCATTGAAAATAATTTCCAAGATCTCACCAAGCTATTAGACTTCTTCCAAGAAACTTGCTCTAATACCAATTTTTGGAAATAAGCAACACTGAGAGAGGGGGTGAATCAGTGTTCTACAAAAAATTACTTAAATATTTTGATTAATAATCCACTTAAAATATTTAACCAGGAGAAGTATGCAGAAAAAAAAAGAAATAACCACAAAACCATAACACAATGATTTTTACATGGAAACCTTGTTAGAGGAAAAACTACAATGGATGGCCAATCCAAAATATAATATGAGTATACTAAAAAAGAAGTTTACAATATGGGAATGCACTTACATTCAGCCACACTACCTAGAGCTCACTACTCAAAATAGGAAGGAACATTTCCTTATAGAGATTTGGATTAGATCCAAGAGAATGAACTGAAGGAATAACATCTACAAATGCTTGATTATAGTTTTGGTTAAGCTCGGTTGTCAATCTTCTATCCTTCTAACTGATATTGAACTTTTTCTCTGCTATGCTTTGACTCACTTTACAAAATATTTATGCACAAGTGAAACTATGCATAAAATCATCCTAATACTCTTCTGGTATTCACAATACACATCAAAACACCACACACACACACCAAAATGATATAAGAGATCATACATATATATCCATGACTAGCAATTTAATCATAACATGTCAGCTCCAAATAAAACTTGAAAATATTAGCAAATTGTCAGATCAAATCTTAAGAGTTATCCAATGTGCATCCACAAAAATTGTCCATAGCTTAGCTTGGACCCAAAATATAATGACCTAACACAAAAATATTTGATAAAACATTCCTTGAATATTTGCAACATATTACATCAACTGAGTCAGCCCCAAAATATTGATAAATAGAAAAGTAACCAACCAAATCTCCAAACTCACACAAGACTTAATATGAGGCACTGAGATTTCTAGACAACACATTAGATGCATTGATAAACCTCCCATGAGATCCACAACTCAAAATAACAATTGGAAATCTGCAAGTGAATCAATGATCACCAAACTATCGAATGTTTTGTTCTTCATGACTGTCCTCAATCTAACTACTAATACAAGAAAATGATGTTATGCGGATCTATCACCGACTAGGGTTTCCATCAATGAAAACACTAAGAAGCATTTGCAGTGTCTCTTGCCAATAGGGTATGTGTAGGGTATGTGGCTGATGACTTTCTTTTACCCAAAATTGATGAAACAAAAAGGGTTTTTAAAGGAGATTCTTAGCTTTCTACCAATATAAATTATTCTTTACTTTGAATTTAATAAATAATTATTATTCATTTTCTATTTGAGTTACAACTTAAGTACTAATTGATAGGCTGATTGAAAAACATCTATAGCTTTCAAATGGTATCACATTTTTTGAATATGAAACATGCATCGCATTCTATGCTTTGCATACTATAAGATTTAAAAAATATATATATTTCATGAAGTTTTGACCAAGTTAAGGTGGTTAGACATACGAGGTTTTATATTTTTTAAAAGTTGTAATAAAAAAATCATAATTAATTATTTACTTGGAAAAAATTACAAAAAAATATGCATCACATTGGGACATGAGTCCTCTACTTCTATCTAAAATATTATAAAAAAATATTATCATTTTATTGTGGTTAGGGTGGTCAGAAAGACACTTCTTATTTTTTCCCTAAAATTTAAGTACTACTACATTGAAATTTCAAATTTTCACCAAGTAATTTTTTTTTTTAAATAAACCTAGTAGTTTAGAAACTAGATTCAATCTACTATAGATTCTATTCTTACATATTTTTAAAATAATATAGATAAATTATTTAATTTTTTATGTCAAGTTACCTAAATCTGATTTTTCTGAATTTTTTGCCACTCAAGGGCCTGTTTTTTCCATGGTGATCCGACACATACCTATTCACTAGCTCTATGACCAAATATCTTGCATATAAAACATTGACAAAAAAAGGTGGAACATTTTGATTCATTTTGCTTCTACATTCCATTGCCTTATGTCCAAATTTATTGCAAGAACAACATAAGTCATTAAAATATGGGTACCTTTGTACATATAGTTTTCTAATTGGTGGTCTTCTAGCTTCATTCCTTTGATTTTGGATTTGCTTTCCATTTTTTTCTTTTCTTCAACATTTTATGTCTAATTTAATTTTTAACTTTCACCCTTTTCAAATCATAAACCTTCTTTATCTTTAGAGCCTTTCTAATTTGTAATCATTTCATCAAGCTTTGTAGAACTCATTTTAAATTTGTTTTCATGAATCCTTGCTTTTTCTAGATTAGATTTCAGATTCATAACTTCTTGTTCTAGTCTTGTACATTCCTCATAATTTTTTTCACCATTGTATTTAGACATTTGTCATTTCTTTTATTTTTCTTCAACTTGCATGTTCAAAATGGTGATAGTTTCATTTGCTTGCTTCTATAGACATTAAAATTTTTCCTAGGCCCGTGAACCTTAATTTCTTCATTTTTTGTTCATCTTCAACTCTCATAATTAAATAATGTTAATTATTTAATTATTTTCTAAAGTCATATGTCCTCTATTAATTAAATAGCTTTAATTATTTAATTAAATCATTCTTACCTTTATTCTTCCTTGATTAATTAAATAAATATTATTTATTTAATTATGTCGCTAATTTAATCTATCTTCTTTCTAAAATTAAATAAACTATTATTTAATTATTCCTTAACCTTTTCTTTCTAATATTAAATAATTCTTTATTTATTTAATTTAATCCCAAAATCTTAAATGTTGAATTGAATCATTTAATTCAAAAGGATTTATCATTATCATATTCCTCTATAATTAGATAATCTCTTTGTTATCTAATTATTCATTTATCACTAGATAAAATTTGATCATTCAATTATCTGGTGAGATAATATCTGATTGTCTCTAACAAACAGTCTTTCTATCTTGATCATTTCCTCAATCTTATCTCCTACATGAAATCTTTATCCTTTTGTGTCTCAACTAATTTCCACCAATGATTAAATTACTTTTTAATTTAATCTCCACCATTCAAGCTTTATCACTTACACTAATTTAACCCTAACCCTATTGCATCTCACATCTTTTAATCTTGATAGTCAATTAATTATCTCTCAATTTCAATCTATCATTCGAAAATCATATTTTATATAAATTGGCTTTACCTCTACCATTTTTACTCCTCCCAAAATCTTATGAGTTTTGGAAGAAACTTTAGAAATCTTCAATGTTTTGCTATTATCATTGTCATGAGGCCATATTTGCATACTTAATTCAAATCTAAGGGAAAGTACTATACTACAGTGAAATGGTTAAGGGTAATGGAGGTAATCATGGAATTGCATGTGTGTTTGGTGAGATATTTTGTTTATGCATGTTTTTTATCTTCCATTGTTCTTCATTATTAGCTTGGGTTTAGTTTGATTTATGCTTTGTATTGCTAATCCTAGAATTTTCCCTATGCTACATTTGGTGAACCCAATGCCAAGGACAGTTTCTGCAAATTTTGTACAGTTTTCTATATTTTGCAGGTTTTTTGTATGATTCGATGCAATTTCCAAGACAGAGTGACACATCCACCAATATTTTCACCACAACTACCAACAACACAAGCCACATTTGATGTACTAAACTACAACTACCATCTTGTCAGCTACAATTGATATTTCTACAATGCATTTGATCCATCCCATGCACTGCATCTATCATTTGATGACGCAACTGCCTAGCTTTTGAGTTTGTTTTTAAATTTCTGCAAGTAATTTTATTTTTTTTGTAATTTTGATTTAGTAGGTTAGGATTTTCTAGTTACCGATAATCTATTGGTAGTGTTTGGCAAGAGAAATTTAATGATTATTTTGTAGCTTTTTTTGGCCAAGATCTAAAGCTGCAACTCTCGTTTGTTGAAGGCTAAAGTTGAAACTACTAATGAAACTTGATGTAGGATGTTTGTCGAAGAATGGATTTTGAAATTAATTGTTTGTATAGCTTAGTTCACATTTCATTTGGTGCCTAAAATAATTTTTTTTTTACCATGCTTGGTGCTTTTACACACTTTTATTTGGATTAAATCTTGATTTAATAATAAAAGTATCCTCTCCCCTTGCACACTTGTGTGATCTTAGGTGTAAGAGAAATTGTTATTAACTCTAGAGGTCCTATCTTGGTGGAAAAAAGTACTCACCACAAGACAACTCGAACCGGTAATGAGCTAAATCAAAGCTACTCCTAACTGGTATATAAATGTGAATTCTAATGGAAAACTTAGCATTACAAGTGTGGATGTGTTATATAGAGAAGTGATTCCCTCAGTACCTGCATGGTATGTTAAAACCTATAGAATGTAACCTCTACAAGCTAGGAAACCTCCTTATCAGAGATAATCTTGCTTCGTGTATAGCCACCTGAATGGGTGTCATGATTAAAAATGATTTGTTTAGATTGTCAAAATCCTTCTATTTGCTAGTGCAAGAGATTAGACCTCTAAAGCCATCTCACATATTTGGAGTTCTTAGTAGAGATGAAAAATTCTTAGGATTTCACTGTAACTAAGGGAATTTTCTTAGGGTTAGCAAATTAGAGCATTAACATAAAACCCCAAAGTGATAATGAAGTGCAAAGGAAAAACATGAAAACAAATGAAAAGATCTCACCAAAATGTCTTCATTCTCTGTGGCTGACCTCCATTATACCTTCTCAACTTGCTACAAATATGATGTTGCCCTCATATTTATGATGAGCAATCTAATGACAGTCATAGGCCCTAAGCAAATGTCGAAGGATTTGAGATGACAACATGCAATACTAAGCTACAATGCAACTAGTAAGCATCTAAACTATGTCCAGTTAGGCCAAATAAGATGTAAATATGGTTATGACAAGAGCTAAGATGAAAAGATTGCAAGATGACAAGAATGCCTAAAACAAGATTGCATGAGATGACAAAATGAGACCAAATTTTCCATTTTATTGAAAATATAATTTTGAGTGAATGGGAAAGATTAAAAGTTGACAAATACCCTAGAATCAATGGACGAGATTCAATTTGACAACCCACAATTAATGTTAGGGAAACATTAGGTCAAATTCAAAATGAATGGACAAGATTATTTTTTAGAAAATCAAATCAAGGGTTGACAATGCATGGGACAAGAGATGGGATTGGCACAAAAAAAGAGGTGGCTAGAAAATCATATAATAAATGGAAATTATTTCTTTTTGGGGAAAAAGACTATTATGAATTAAAAATTATTTTAATTCAAAAGGTGGGGACCACATGATAGTAAATAATTAATTTAAATTATTTACTAAAAGAGGGAAATGTCAAATTAAGTAATTAAAGATAATTATTTAATTAGAGAAGGTGACCAATAATTAAATAATTTTAAGAATTTATTTAATTATAAGAAGACTTAAGAATTAGTGACATTTAAAAAAAAAGAAAAATTATTTATTTATTAATCAGAAAGACATAATGAATAAATATAATTAAATAAATAAAAAATATATTTAATTATAGGAAGATATTAGACAATTAGTGACATATTGAATAAATAAATAAACTTTATTTATTTAATAATCATGAAGAATAAAAAGTCATGAATTAATTAAATAATTGTGAGTTATTTAATTAATAGTTGAAAGTGGACCAAGGACATAATTAAAATGTCTTAATTATGCTAGAAAGAAGAAAGTGAAAAATAGAGCTTGCAAGCCTAGGTCATTTTAAGTGTCTACATTTTTCCCCTCTTTGTCATAATGTAACCTATCGTATTGTGACAAATAAAATAAATCACATTCATACCCCAGTGAAGGTATAGAGTATCTATGCCCCTCAATTTTTTTTTCAAATTTTGGCCTGGCAACAAAAAAAATTGGAAAGTGTCCCAACAAGTCAATTTGATGACCACGCAGATGATTTCAGATTTTGAGGAGTTTAAAGTAGCCAAAAAGGGTAGTCAAAGTTGGTCAAAAGAGCCTCAAGTAATAAAAGGTTTGAAAAATGCCATTTTGACCCTATAAATAGGTTAAAAATGGAGTAAAAGTTAACTCATTTTCACTTTTCACCTTAGTAAATTTGAAAGCTCAGAGCGAGGAGGACTTTGGAAAACATGTTGATTCCAGTGACTAAGAATTATAGGGAGATCGTCTAGACCTACAGGTGACTAGAGAGCTTAGAGCTAGCAGTACGTACCCTTATCTTACCTTATCATTTCATCATTTTTGGGGCCAATTTTAGGGTTTTAGGGAAAATAAAAAAATGCGCTATGACACATGTGCATGCACGTAAGCATCATTTGTGAGCATGTTTCATGCATTTGATGCATCGTAATGCAAACACAAAAGGTCATTTGGTCAAGGCAAAAAAGTGTGACGCATTTGTGAAAAACTATGACACATTTTCCAACTCACACTACAATCGAAAGATAGAATTTTGCATTCGAAATATTGTAAGACATTTGCAAAATCAAGTGATGCATTTGAATTGAGTGACACATGTGACAAAAATTGTGATGCAATTGCTCTGTTGTGATGTAAACATGAGCAAGAATGATGCAATTGCTGGAATAAGCTGCAATCGATGTACAAAGTGATGCAAACATCTTATTATGACACAAATGAAGTCAACGTGACACATTTGACTTTGAATTTGATGAAGGACAACTTTGTTTAGTTTCAAATTTTAAATGCTTTTAAGTTAGATAAATGTTAATGATGCTTTTTGGTGAGGTGTTGATGTGTGTTTTGACATGTGTAGAGATAGTTAGTGTCAATTTATACTCAAGAGAGTAGACCATCCATATACATATTTTAGGACTAGCTAGGAGAGAGAGAGTGATGATGATTGATGTGGCTAGGACTATTCTATGTCGCCTATATGCCCATTATCTGGGAAAATAGGGGGCTTATGACTACACTTGCGAGAGATGGCACTCAAAGACCTACTCCTTCCATTTGCTGATGGGGGAGGCTACTATGACTCTTGAGGATGTTTATCGAATCCTTCACCTACCGATCCAAGGAGAGTGGATAGTATATGATCCATAGTATGGGTACTAGACATTCACAATTTATTATCATGATCAAGGTGTAGGGATGGGGATTGAGGGTTATGAGATTCATTGGGAGTTCATGGTGGAGAATTATGGGAAATTTTATGCCCTATTGGATACATTGATTAGAGGTGTACTAATTCCAAACCACTGAGAACATAGATTTCCCATTGGCTAGGGTGATGTGCTCATCAGGATGAGATGGGATAGGACTGTATATGCCTGGGGACCTTGCCTACTGGGTATTCTATATCATCAGCTCCATGAGGTGGCCTATGGGAGAGCACAAAGCCTTGGCTATGGGATGACACTCCTGATGATTTGGGTGTGGGAGCATGTTTCTATTTTTTGTCCACTTATCTAGAGACCACAATTGGTGGATGGCATGCCATACATCTATTATTATGTGGGCGCTTTGTAGTAGACCTGAGTTGGTGAGACAGCCTATTGGAGACACCAGATTGACACCATGATTTCCTTCATTTGGAGACCATACAGGGACTATGGGAAGTGGGAGGATGAGGCTAATCATCTTAGTTTTTGCAAGTAGTTTAGATATTTGATTGGTAGGATTGTGTAGAGCTAGCTGATTATTGAGATGTACCTACCTTAGAGGGTACTATGATAGTTTGGTGTCCAGCAGGGTGTTCTAATGGGTACAACCAAGTATGTTACGTCATCCAAAGAGTTAGCTTAGGGTCCACCGATATCTATGTCATTTTATGAGCAATAGATTGATGGGTTGGTAGTGCAGCACTGGGGGTGGAGTGAAGGGATTATAGACCCAGGGACCACAATAGATTATGATTTATGGTGGCAGACTCATTGTGCAGTGTTGTTGACAGATCTAGATGAACCAATGCTAGTTAATAGGAGATCAGTCGTACCATGCATGCCATGAGGTGTTCGAGGAGGTAGAGCCAGAGATAGGGGAGAGGTAGAGGTTGAGGGAGAGATGGAGGTAGGGGAGGAGGGAGAGATGGAGATGATGAAGATGATGGGGGAGATGGTAGGAGGAGGAGGAGAGGAGGAGATGGTGGTAGGAGAGTGAGATAGTGTGTGGATAGAGCGAAACTAGATGTTATCCCCAAGGTAGCCAAGGAGGAGGAGAGAGAGGAGGAGCCAAGGCAAGAGGAGAATGTAGCAGAGGAGGAGAGACATGAGGAGAATTTGGCAGAGGAGGAGGCTAGACAGGAGGTGGAGGTGGAGATGGAGATGTCAAGAGATGAGGGACTCAGATTAGAGGAGGACATTGGAGAGGAGGACGATGTCAGGGATGATGACAATGTTATAGACAAGGAATAGCCACTACTGAGATGGAGGATGGTAGAGGGGGAGGAGGAGATACCCTCAGGATCACCACTACCACATGATGTGACTATGGATCAGCGGGTGGAAGATCTGCAATGGAGGTTGGATGAGAGCATAGCATAGGTCAAGGCCTTGTAGGTAGAGCTAGAGGTGATAGGGTAGAGTAGGATCAAGCAGTGATTCACCAACATGAGTCAGCTTAGTGGTGCATAGAGTTTGCATGACTATGCATAGGACCATCAATAGACATGGTGTGAGGGTTTTCTAGGGTTAGCACTTGTCTAGGATGATACAAGTTGTTATATGAGCAAGTAGTGCCACTTGAGAGGTGAGGCCCTACTTTGACATGATCACAAATGAGGATAGGCAGCAGTAGTAGGTTAGGGAGTGGAAACAGCAACAAGAGTTAGAGCAGTGCACAGGGATCCACTTCCTTAGGACATTCATCAAGGCATAGATCTAGCCACTCCCACAGACATTTCTTGAGTCACATATTAGGTCATATCCATAGATCATTTGGGTTAGAGCACAGGTCCCCACACAGCTAACCTCCAGTGATAGATTCGTCAGTGACAGTGTCTTCACAGCCTCATGTTACCACAAAGATGATGTTGTTAATGGTAGTTCCATCAATTTTGCAAATACAGGCCATAGTGATAGATCCTTCAGCCTCCCAGGCATAGGTTATAGTGACTATGATGGTATCCATTCCTTTGACAGAGCATCAGTCCCCTATATCTTCTCCTCGAGGGGATGAGGAGAGCTCGACATAGCCATGTTTATTATTTATACTGCATTAGGACATTTTAGACACTTATGTTATGACATTTATATTTGACCATCGAGCATGTGAGCTCTTATTTTTGGGATATATCATGACTCTATCCTGTGATACTATTTTTAAGGTGATATATATATATGCTATAGTTTTTGTGTTATATGATGTGACATGATTTATGCATTATGATGTATGTTTATGTGATGATTATTATGATGATGCAATTATGATGATCATGTGATGCCTACATGAATTATGCATGTTCAATTCATATGATGTTATTTATATGCAATGTCATGGATGCATTTATGATGACTATTTATGATTTGATTCCATGTTGAAGTGATGTTTATTTATATGTCATGATGATGCTATGCCATGAATGATGATGATATGCATAATGTATTTATTTGAATGGATGCCATGTTTTTGATTATGTTAATTGATGAATATGTGATGCAATGTATATGATTTGGATGATATAGATAATGCATGTATGGACCTAATGCAATGTCGATATGATCATGTATGCACTTATGTTTTTGTATGTCACAGGACATCATCATGAGATGGATGAGATAGGATGACAAGACAAAAGGAGATGAATGTTAGTGTGGAGACCAAATCCTTCAACATATTACTATAGGAATTTAATAATTATTTCTCTTAATCATCATTGGGAAGATTATTGTAATGGCCAACAAACACCATGATATGACATAGATCAAGGTGTACAAGGTCATACCATCACATAAGACAAGCAGTGATAGACAAGAATTATCATGACTCATACTAAAGGCACAATTGCCCCAATATTTTTCATCATAACCAACCATACGCATGAAAAGAAAAAAAAAGACAAGTCATTAAACTTCATTGCTCCTCTAAATCCTATTTTCAGGACATCCTCGAGGAACTAACAATATTACTACCAAAAAGACAAGACAAGACAATCATCATGATATGTCGTTACTTCTCTAAATCTTGTTGTCAGGATATCACTAAGAAACAAATAACATGATGAAAAAGCCCAAGAAAAGTGCCAAGTGTTTGCCAAATGTGTTTGAATGCCTAGTGTTTTGATGTGCCAAATTTTTTGAATTCCAAGGATGTCATGTTTGACGATGTCAAATTTTTTGGATAACAAGGATGTCATGTTTGATAATGTCTAAATGTCAGAGATGTCATGTTTGTCAAATGTCAAGGATTTCAAATTTAGGAAGGACACATCCTGAATAATTTTTATGTTAAGAGGATCGATCCTTAAGTGTCAAAAGGATCCCTTGAAATTCCAAGTGACGGTGACAATACCTAGGAAGGACACATCCTGAGGTATAAATGATAAAGGCTATGCTTCAAAAGGACACATATGAAGAATGGCCAAGAGTTGACTATTTGACTAATTTTGACTGAGTTTGATTTGTTTTGACATAAATTTTCTAAAGTTTGACTAAAGTTTTGACAAAAGGTTGACTATTGTTAACTAAAGTTTGACTCTTGTTGACTACATGTCAATGTTGACATGTTGATATGTTTGACGTGTTTATCAAAGAATTTCCAAAGTTTGGTTGCAGTAGTTTGCTTGTTTGCAGATGACTTGTTTGACTTGAAAACATTTTGATGTGTGTGCCAGTGTAGTGTCATGAATCCTAATGGACTGACCTAGTGTAGCCTTGGGGGTTAATTGATTGATGGCCTTGCCTACATCATACACTCAAACACCTCATAGTACGACACAACCAATGACTTTGTCTTGATGACCAAATATTGAGCCATGATTTTTATTTTGACAACCTAAAAGGACTAACCTAATGTTTTAGGGGCTCCAAAGTGAGCCTTGCCTACCTAGAAAATGCATAGAGACAACGTAGTTCAGATGAATGACTAAGACTGACTGACATGACTGAGTCAACTAACTTGATTAGTTTAATTAACATTGACTTTCTTTTGGGTTTTTGGATTTCTTCAAGAAATTTTATGATTTTTAGTATTTTTTTCAAGAATTTTTCAATTGTCGAGACCATGTGCGATACCCACTATAGTAACATGTTGAAAATTTTCTCCTAGTTAGGTCCAAGACTAGCCAACTAGACGAATGCATAAAAGATGTGTGTGGGGTGATAGATGAGTGATATACAAGACTTGATGTCAATCATTATCAACCATGGGAGAAAATGATGGGGTTTCTATGATGGGTGTCAAAGTAGTGTCGGAAAGTTGATTGTTTATTATGGACTAAGGTAGATAGGGTGAGAATAGATGATAGAGAAATGACTGACTACGCATGGCACCTATTTGTTAGCTTTTCACCATGGTACTTATCCAAAGTGCCTGTTTACCAAGTTTTCACTTTTGGAAGAATTATTTCTTTTTACTATTTTTGTCATTTTTTCATTTTTTTGGTGTCACCAAGATGCTTTTTTTGCCAGGTTTTCATCAGGGTGATTTTTTCTATGTTTTTCAATATTTTTGTATTTTTAAGGTTTTTGGCCCGACTTTCTAATGCTATGCAAAGAACTTGCAAAGATGTAGACTTTTGATAGGCTCTATCAGTTGTTCGCCATCTAGAGTAGCCAACTGATATGCTCAAGAACCAAAAGAGGATATGATGACATAAGGACCTAGCCAATTTGGTTCAAACTTTCCAGGTTTTTCTCTATCAACCTGATTTTTAGGATTCTACATGAGGACTAAATCACCAATGTCAAACTTCCTAACCATGAATTTCTTGTTATAACTATGATGTAGCTGATTCTGATATGCATGTAGATGGTTTAGGGAATTGTGTTTTCTTTCCTCTAGCATCTCCAACTCATGTAGTCGTGACTGTCTGTACTCTTCATAATCTACCAGACCTTTTAGGGAGACTCGTAAGGATGGAATTTCAACCTCGATGGGAAATATGGCTTCAGCTCCAAAGACTAAGGTGAATGGAGTGGCTCCTATAGGTGTGCAGATGTTGGTGCGGTACGCCCATAGAGTAGGGTTAAGTTGGATGTACCAATCATGACCAATGTCATTAACAATCTTTTTGAGAATTTTAAGGATTGTTTTATTGGATGCCTCAGCTTGAATGTTTCCTTGTGGGTAATATGGCATTGAGAAATGATGTTGAATATGGAATCATTCACATAACTCATGAACATCTTGGTTTTTGAATGAACGTCCATTGTCTGTGATGATGGATTGCAGAATACCATACCAACAAATGATGTATTTAAGAATGAATTTGGAAATTTGTTTTCCAGTTATGTATGTAAGGGGGATGGCTTCAATCCACTTAGTAAAATACTCAGTGGTGGTGATAATGAATTTGTGGCCATTGGAAGAGGTAGGGTGGATTTTTCCCATGAGGCCAAGTCCCCACTATGCGATAGACATAAAAAATCCATTTGAGATAGACATAAATGTCTTGATACAAGGGAGAATCAGGACTAACAAGCTCATAGACCATCGTTGATTCTGGGATATCATATGTAGAGACCAACAATTGTTCTACCAAAAACTCAAATTGTGGCACATTACTTGGGATGTCTAGGAGAGAGCCAATTGTAGCCATTGTGTCTATTGCCTTATTCTGTGCCCTCAAAACTTGTCCAAAAGTAAATATGTGAAAATATTTCTAGAAGTTGTCAACCATCCATTTGTAAGGCATTAATTTATCATCCTTGGTGTCATATTTGTCATTAACTTGGTTAATGACCAACTGGGAATATCCATAAACATGAAGTGTTCTAATTCTCCATTTTATGGCCATTCTGAGTCCCATGACAAGTGCCTCATATTTTGCCACATTATTTTTGCATGGGAAAGCTATGTGGAATGACTTAGGGATGGAGTCTCCCTATGGTGTGATAAACAATATTCCTACCCCCAAGCCATGACTGGTATGAGACCCATCAAAGTATAGCCTCCAAGGTGACTTACGTTCTCTATGGAATATGGACTCATCAGGAAAGTCTGCCACTAATGGATGATCACTTTGTACAAGTGCATCTACTCATTGGTCTACTATCACTTGTCCTTTCATGGCCTTTCATTCCACATATTGAATGTCATACTCACTCAAGATCATGACCCATTTTTCCAGATGTCCTATTAGTATTGCACAAATCACAAGATATTTTAGGGGGTCAATCTTTGCTACCAATAGTGTCCTATGATTCAACATATAGTGTCTTATCTTTTGAGAAAATAAGACAGCTGCTAGACATGCACATTGAATGGATGTATAGTTTAACTCATATCCAACAAGTGTCCGACTAATGTAGTATATGGCCCATTCTTTTTCTTCATGGTCGTTATGTTCCAATAATTCCCCCAACATTGGAGTTGTTGAAGAAATGTAGAGAATCAAAGGTTTCCCTTCAATAGGTAGCATTAAAACAAGTGGTGAAAAGAGATAATCTTTTATTAGTTGAAAGGCTTCCTAACATTTATCTATCCACACAAAGGGGATACTCTTGCATAGAAGATACTTAAATGGTTGACACTTGTCGACCAATTGTGCTATGAAGGGCCAGATAGATTGTAACCTTCCTTGTAATGTCCTGAGTTCACTTATCCCTTTTAGAGGAGGCATGTCTAATATTGTTTTCACTTTGGCTGGATCAACCTCAATGCCTCTACTAGAAACTATGTATCCCAAAAGTTTTCTTGATGTTATGCCAAAGACACATTTATTCAGATTCAAGCAGACCTTGTATTCTTCCATTCTCTTGAAGATTTTGTCTAACACATTCAAATGATATTTTCTTGTCAAAAATTTAGCCAAAAGATCATCCACATAATCTTCCATTATCTTGTGCATCATGTTATGAAATATCATTGTCATAGCTCTCTGATACGTAGCACATACATTTTTGAGACCAAAAGGAATGAAATTCTAGTAGTATGTACCCCAAGGACAAGTGAATGTTGTTTTATGTTGATCTTTGGGGGCGATACAAATCAGATTATAGCCTAAGAAACCATCCATGAGGTTGACTATGATATCTATGTTTGGAAATGGAAAGTCATCTTTTGGACATGCTTTGTTTAAGTCTCTAAAATCTGTACAAACGTGGATCTGATCATTTGGCTTTGTGACTAGTACAAGATTGGATATCCATTCAGCATAGTCAATGGACTGTATGAATCCTACATCTAGCAGTTTCTTGAGTTCATCTTTGACTAATAGGGCGATTTGAGGATGCATTTTGCACAACTTCTATTTTATTGGTTTAGCATCTAGCAATAGTGGAAAATGGTACAAAACTAATTCTAGATCCAACCCTGGCATATCGGCATATGACCATGCAAAATTAATCTTTTGATTTGCAAAGAATTTGTGGAACTCAGGTGTCTCTTCTTCCATCAGGGATGCTACATAGAGGACCATTTTGTGATCCGGTGGACATTTTTCAATGGAAATTGAAGTGTCTCATTTTTCTCCAAAATCTACACCATCAGAAAGAGCTCAGCGTCCTAATTCCAACGCAACTCGAACGGAGCGAAAAGGAGTCTGTTTGCACGAGTTATAGCTAGTCAAACCTTCGATCAAACTGGAATCAGGGGCGTCCAGAAGGTGAAAAAAATGGCATCGTCAAAAATCTTTGAAGTCGGTGTCATCACGAAGAGCTCGTTGAGACGATTCCGACAACGTTCGTTTCGTCAAAATCCGACATCGTATGCGAGAGTTATCAGCGGTCAAAGCTCTCAGTTGACTTGGTGACTAGTAGGAACAATGATGACATCATCATCTGTACAGATGATGTCAGCACGTGGTACAGAATCTGATGTGGACAAACCAGAGTGTGACATGTGGCATTTGTACGGACCAATCGCAGAGTGACACGTGGCAGTCCATACGCCCAGTCAGCAAGCCACATCATCGCCCAGTCAGCAAGCCACGTCATCGCCCAGTCAGCAGGCCACGTCATCGCCCAGTCAACATGCCACATCAGCATGACACATTGGCGTCCACATCAGCATCCAGTTGGCAGACACGTGAGCTCCTAGTCAGCACCTTCATCGAATCAAGTTTTGCCACGTGGCACCTCCTTGGCATGCCACGTGGCCCATATCTTCATCTGGCGGTTTGGCTATTGTTTAGTTTGTTAAAAAAATATTGTTGGGGGATTTGAACCCCCAACCATCCTCCACCGAATTTAGCTCCTGACCGTTCCACCAAATCTGGGCGTTCAAATATGAAGAGATAGCGGTTTATTTTGTTAATGTTTTTTTTAGAAGATTGTTTAAAAACAAACGTCTGTCGGGGTTTGAACTCCGAACCCGCCGACCACCAAAAGATAAGGCCGCCGTTGCACCATTGGTCAAGCCTTAGAATATAGAGGTGTTTGTTTCATTTTGTTAAAGAACTAAAAACTGAAGCCTCTAAATTTAAACCAAATCCCTCCAAAGTTAACAAATAAAACAATTTAATAATCTCCTAAACAACATTCCCCGAAGCAGTGAGGGCTCAAAACAAGATTTATTTAATTTTGAGGGGTGGTTGTATTTTTATGGGGGATTTTTATGTGTAAAAGGAAAATTTTCAATGATTTTTATGTAAATAAAGGGAGATTGTAAAAGATTTTTTATGTATTTTGGAGAGATAAGGTGGATTTGGAAAATATTGTAAAATCAATTGGTTAAAGGCCAAATTGAGTTAATTTTATGTATAAAAAGGGGTGTGAGATGAGAGTGGCTATTAAGTTTTTTTCAGGTGATGAAGTCCTGATGCTGAGGTGATGAAAGAGGGGTCTTGTTGAAGAGTTTTCAAGTCATTCTTGCACGTCAGAGCACTGTTATGCTGCCAAAGTGCTTGGAGAATGATTGTGGTGCTTTGTAATTGATTTTTGGAGTTAATCGGATCGGTCTCTCTATTGGAGTGGACCCGGAGATGTAGTCACGTTTGTGACGAACTCTGTTATCAAACGTTGTTTGCACTTTCTCTTCTTCTCTCTCACCTTCTTCCAGTTTGTTAATTCCTTTATTTTGTTATTTCCTTAAGTTAATTTTGATTTAATTAACTTGGAATAATCATTGTAAAAATTAAGCATTCATTTCTGCAATTTAGTCTAGATCCTATACAGATCAAGTTGGTATCAGAGCATAGTTGACTTTTATTGCAGTTATTTGTTGTTTTTGAATGCTAACGAGACCCAGGATTCAGAAGGGTGAAGGCAAGCTCGAAGACTTTGATCCTGAGATCGGGAAGCGAAGAACTTTTCTGAAGATGTCAGTTTCTGGAATGGAGGTTCCTGAAGAAATCAGTGAGCAAGAATTTTGAAGTGCATTCCTCGAGATGAAGGCTAAGGTGGACATTCTTTTTCAGGAGAGACAAGAACGGAAGGAACATGAAGAAGGTTCGTCGAAGCAAGAAGATCGCAAAGACATGAAAGGGAAACAACATGGAGATGGTGACAAGAAACCAGATCCACCCTCTTCTTCTTCTCCTCCCTCTTCTCCTTCTTCTCCATCTTCTCCTCATTCTATTTCTTCTAATCCTTTCAAGAGTGGGTATAAGCCTAAAATCAAATTGGATGTAAAATTTGACTTGCCTAAATATTGTGGTGAACTTAATGCTGAAAAATTGGATGATTGGATTCAACAAATTGAGGTTTATTGTAGAGTCCAGAACCTATTAGATGATGTTGATAGGATCCAATTAGCTACTCTTCATTTAGGAGGTACAACCTTAACTGGTGGGAGAGTAAGTCTAAGGTAGAAGTTTCACAACATGGTAGAGTCAGTTTAACTTGGGCAGAATTTATTAATGCTCTTAAGAAGCAGTTTTATCCCCTAGGACATATGCAGCAATTAATGATGGATTGGCAAATGTTTAGGCAAGGGAAAGGTCAAACTGTCCAAGAGTACACCCATGAATTCAAGAAAAGGGCTATTGCTTTGAATGTTCCTTTGTATACCAAGACACGTTGTTGAAGTACATAGGAGGTTTGCATTCCTACCTTAGGCATTCCATTTTGGTATTGAACCCTTGTAATTTGGATGAAGTGTCTGTTCAAGCTACACACTTAGAGTCAAGGGGTAAAGGATCTTTTATTGATAATGATGTAAAGAAATCTTCTAAGAATGCAGAGACAGGGAAAGGAAAGAAGGCAGCTATAGTTAAGAAGGATGAGAAACTTTCTTGCACTCATTGTGACAAGGAAGGTCATGATGAAGATCACTATTGGAAGTTACATCCCGAACTGAAGCCTAAGTGGGCTCAAAGACGTAATCAGAAAAAAAAGGGTAAGGAGAAAGCCACGAATGTTGTTATGGATCTTGGTTCAGATTCAGATGATGAGACTAAGATAACAGCTATGGGGTTAAAAGGTAAAGCTCCTATTTCTGGTGTTTATGTTGCTAGTTGTGCTTCTTCTTCTATAGTTAATGATTTCTCTGAAGATGTGAAAAGGAATGAGTTGTTTCATTTAAGGGTTGTTGCTAAGAACAATAAAATTGATGCACTCATAGATAGTGGTTCTCAAGTTAATCTGATTTCTGAAAGTTTTGTAAAGAACTTGGGATTAAAAACTACACAACATAAGAAACCTTATCCACTAGGCTGGATTTGTGAAAATGATAAGCTGCAAGTAACAAAACAATGCATCCTAAGATTCACAATCACTAGTAAATTTGTGGATGAAGTACAATTTGATGTAGTTCCACTGGATATCTGTGGGATAGTGCTTGGAAGCCCTTATTTATATGACAGGAAAGCTATTTTCTACAGGGAAAAAAATCAATATCACTTGTTTAAAGATGGCATTCAGTATATTGTACATTCTCACAGGATTAAGACTGATCATTCTTTTGCAAATACAGGGCAGTTAAAGAGGGTAATTAATGCAAGTAAAGAGTTAACTCTTATGTCTGTCAGTACAGGTGGTTCTACACTTGAACTTGGAGTAGCTAACCAGGGGCAGATGTTGCAGGATGCACCAACAGTACAACATGACAAAATGATGATTGAAAGCATTAATGAATCCTTGGGTAAAAATATTCCTGTTGTGAAGGATCAGATTGTTGTTGACTTATTCTCTTACATTTTTGCATTGTTGTTCAGCTTGATGCTAGTCAATTTTTGTTGGTTAGTGGCTACGACATTTGATGTAGAAGCTTATGAAAGTGATAAAATAATGTTTATGTTCAACAATATTGTTGCAGTCTTCATTATGCTTGTGAGCCAGGTATTCAGATGTACAGAAGATACAGGACAAGTGGGGAGGCCAAGTCCTCACTTAATGTCAGAGTAAATGCCACTTTTGGAGGTCCAAAAGGTCTTCAGTGGGGAGGCCTGATCCGGTGGACATTTTTCAATGGAAATTGAAGTGTCTCATTTTTCTCCAAAATCTGCACCATTAGAAAAAGCTCAGCGTCCTGATTCCAACGCAACTCGAACAGAGCGAAAAGGAGTCTGTTTGCACGAGTTATAGCTAGTCAAACCTTCGGTCAAACTGGAATTAGGGGCATCCAGAAGGCAAAAAAATGGCATCGTCAATAATCTTTGAAGTTGACATCATCACGAAGAGCTCGTTGAGATGATTCTGGCAACGTTCATTTCATCAAAATCCGACATCGTATGCGAGAGTTATCAGCGGTCAAAGCTCTTGGTTGACTTGGTGACTAGTAGGCACAATGATGACATCATCATCCGTACAGATGATGTCAGCACATGGTACGGAATCCGATGTGGACAAACCAGAGTGTGACATGTGGCATTTATATGGACCAATCACAGAGTGACACGTGGCAGTCCGTACGCCCAGTCAGCAAGCCACGTCATCGCCCAGTTAGTAAGCCACGTCATCGCCCAGTCAGCAGGCCACGTCAGCATGACACATCGGCATCCACATCAGCACCTAGTTGGCAGACACGTGAGCTCCTAGTCAGCACCTTCATCAAATCAGGTTTTTCCACGTGGCACCTCCTCGGCATGCCACGTGGCCCATAGCTTCGTCCGGCGGTTTGGCTATTGTTTAGTTTGTTAAAAAAATATTGTTGGGGGATTTGAACCCCCAACCATCCTCCACCGAATTTAGCTCCTGACCATTCCACCAAATCTGGGCGTTCAAATATGAAGAGATAGCGGTTTATTTTGTTAATGTTTTTTTTAGAAGATTGTTTAAAAACAAACGTCTGCCGGGGTTTGAACTCCGAACCCGCCGTCCACCAAAAGATAAGGCCGCCGTTGCACCATTGGTCAAGCCTTAGAATATGGAGGTGTTTGTTTCATTTTGTTAAAGAAATAAAAATTGAAGCCTCTAAATTTAAACCAAATCCCTCCAAAATTAACAAATAAAACAATTTAATAATCTCCTAAACAACATTCCCCGAAGCAGTGAGGGCTCAAAACAAGATTTATTTAATTTTGAGGGGTGGTATTTTTATGGGGGATTTTTATGTGTAAAAGGAAAATTTTCAATGATTTTTATGTAAATAAAGGGAGATTGTAAAAGATTTTTTATGTATTTTGGAGAGATAAGGTGGATTTGGAAAATATTGTAAAATCAATTGGTTAAAGGCCAAATTGAGTTAATTTTATGTATAAAAAGGGGTGTGAGATGAGAGTGGCTATTAAGTTTTTTTCAGGTGATGAAGTCCTGATGCTGAGGTGATGAAAGAGGGGTCTTGTTGAAGAGTTTTCAAGTCATTCTTGCACGTCAGAGCGCTGTTATGCTACCGAAGTGCTTGGAGAATGATTGTGGTGCTTTTTAATTGATTTTTGGAGTTAATCGGATCAGTCTCTCTATTGGAGTGGACCTGGAGACGTAGTCACGTTTGTGACGAACTCCGTTATCAAACGTTGTTTGCACTTTCTCTTCTTCTCTCTCACCTTCTTCCAGTTTGTTAATTCCTTTATTTTGTTATTTCCTTAAGTTAATTTTGATTTAATTAACTTGGAATAATCATTGTAAAAATTAAGCATTCATTTCTGCAATTTAGTCTAGATCCTATACAGATCATTTTGGGCTCTTTTGTTGTTGATATGTTGAATTCTATAGTGTCCTCTATGAGAATTTTTTATTTCTCTTGGGTAATGGGAAGAAAGTCTAGTCTTCTATATTTGGGTGCCTCGGAGAGGTTTTCACCCACAAATACATCTTTTATTTTTACTTTTTTTTCGTCAGAAGGTACCTTTCGGTTTTCACCTAAAGAAATTTCATTTTTTATTTTTATTTTTCATTTTGCAACTAGAGGATGGAGCAGTCTCCCTAAAGTAGGTTGCACAATCTGGGTCAATAGAAAATCTAGCCTTGTGATCACCACTAGGTATTCCCTCACATAGTCCCATAAATTCTACAATGGCCTCATCATTCTAAAATACGCCCAAGACTGGTGAGCCTTGTTGGTCCCAATTGATTAGTTGTGGGTAGATTAAGGAGATACCATCGTCAATATTGGTGAATTATGGAGAGGACATAGAAAGCACACAGATGGATTTAGAGATGTTGAAAATGAATTTTTCATCGTCTCATTCCCAATTGGATTCTATCCAATAGTCTCCTTCACTTGACTCATGCTCATTGTCAAAATAAGGGACAAAAGGACTATCATTATGGTTGGTAGTGTAATGTGGAAACTCAAATGAATCCTGATGATGGTCATTAAGTTTAGGTGATTGGGAAAGTAGGTCAGGTGTATGGCTAATAGGGCAAGAAGATGATTCAGGCTTGTCATTGTTCCTTGGCTCAAAGAGTATATCCCAACTTTCTTATTTCCTTGGGATCTTCAAATTGTCAGTTGTGTTAATTTTAAACATTTTCTAAAATCTTTTTTCAAAGGTAAGTTCTCCAAGTTCAAGGAACAATTCATCAAAGCAGCAGTCACTTAGGGATCATTGGGTGCCATATTCCCACTCATGGGAGTCAGTTTCGGTAGGGGATTCCTCAATAGTTTCGACACTTTCTGAAGCATTCATGCTCTCACTCAAAAGTCTGTTGGTACGTCAATCGTCATTTTTGGGTAGACCATACCCTAACCCAAGATATTTTGGTCATTTGGAAGGTTCTATGGGCTCTCTTTTCCTAGTTTTATTCCTACTAAGGCCATTGGTTCCATCGTAACCTTTAGCCTTCATCATGTCATATCCTTTGGAATATATCTTAATTGGTATTGGGGGTAAGTCTTCCATTTCTTTATAAATTCATCCTATAATATTGGAAATTTCCTCATTGTTCATGTCTCCCCATTTCATGAAAACTATCTTTGGCGGCAAGTTAAAAATTTCCTCAGGTTCCATTTTGAAGCATGGCCAACCATAGACCTTAGGAGACTTGGGTATTTTTGTGATGCTATATGTTGTATTCAATTTGAATTCTCCACATCCTAGGTCCTAGATCTTGATAGTTGAATTATCTTTATGAAGTGAGGTAGATAATGGCATGGTGAAAGATGTGGAAATGGATGATGATGCAAGTGTGGAAAGGTCAATGAATTTGGAAGAAGAAGAGCTAGGAGCTTCTCAGTTGATGGGAACTTGATGTTTGGAGATACCCCTTAGATTGGTACAATATTGAAAAGGGTCGAGGTCCCCATATATGGTGATTTCTATGTTGTCAAAGGGAAACTTTAGGCATTGGTGGTAGGTGGATGGAACAAATTTGAGGGCGTGAATCCAAGGTCAGCCAAGCAAAATGTTATAATGTAATTCAAGATCCAGGACTTGGCAAGTTGTGTCTACAATGATTGGTCCAACTTTGATAGGAAGAGTAATAACACCTCAGAGGAATGTTCTTTGTCATCATACACTTTTATGACTATGCTAATTGATGCATCTACGCAAGCATTAGAAAATCCTAGAGCCTTAACAAATTTTAAGGAGCATATATTCATTCCTGCTTTTCCATCTACTAAAACTTGTCTGAATTTATGCTTATGGATGAAAACCTCAATGTGTAATGTGTTGTTATGGTTGGACTTTGGTGATGAATAATCTTGGTCTGAAAATGTTACATGATGGGGTGTAGTGAGATAACCCACCATGGCCTCAAATTGGTTGACATCAATGTCCTGAGGGACAACAGACTCTTGCAAGGTTTTTTCAAGTATTGCCTTATGTGCAGGAGAAATGCAAAGCAATCCAAGTATGGATATTTGTGTAGGAGTTTTTCCTAGTTGGTCGATGAGTTTAAACTGACTCTTAGGTTGGGATTGCTTTGTAAATGGGCCTAATTGTGGTTGTTTTGTAGATGCACTGGGTATTTTAATTTTTGGTTGCTAAGGAGGTGGACCAGCTATGGTGATTTTTTGGCTTCAAGTAGTAGCATTGCATTCATGCTCTCTTTTGATAGTTATTGTATTGACATATTCATCATTGGTTTAGACATTATTAATGGTGGTTCCTCCTAAATAATCAAATGCAACACAGGCATAATTGTCTTGATTGTTATTAGTCTTGGGACCTGATGTGGAGGCTTTATTAGAACCATGGTCTTCCAGTGGGTTCTTATGAATGGTATGGTCTGTATTGGATGAAAATTGTGGCCCCACTTCAATCACTTGATTTTCAATGAGGTCTTGTACAATGTTCCTTAGTTTCCAACAAGAAGATGTTTTATGCCCTTTAGCCTAATGGTAATCACAAAAAGTGTTATCATCCCACCATGATCCAATTTAAACTGCCCTAGGTCATATGGTTTAGGGTCCTCAAGTGTGATGAGACTAATTTGAAGGAGTTGCTTAAGGACATCCTCAATTGGCTCTCCCAAAGTGGTGTATGTTCATCTTTTCAGAAATTGTCTTGTTTGGCGGGTTTGTCCTTGGTTTTGACTATTTTGACCACTTTGGTTATTAATGAGGGGTATTAGTATTGATTTTGGTTTGTTTTGTGGCTGAGCTCCTTTAAGAGAAAGCACTAGCCCCATTGTGTTCACAACCTTTGCATCAACAACACCATCATTGGTAACATGTTTATTTTTTACCCAATACTTATTTTTGTCTATGGGCAGATTTGTGTTTGTGTTTTTAGGACCATATTTTAATTCCCCTTTAGCAATGAGAGCTTTCTCAACTTGGACACCTTTTTTGACTAGGTATGTGAAGGTTTTGCAACAATGAACTTGCAATCCATATTTCAATGGGCCTAGGAGTGTTTGGAAAAACATGTCAACCTTTTATTTTTCAGGTATGTCGATGTGACAGTGACTTGCTAGACTTCTCCATCTTTGGAAGAATGAGATAAATGTTTCACCAGTGTCTTCTTGTGTAAGATTGCATAAGCTAGTGGTGGAGGTGTCCATGTCAATGTTATACATATGATTTTTCACAAATTTTTCTTTAAGTTCATCCCATGTTTCTATCCCTTTTAGAGTGGAGAACCATTCAAGTGCAGGTCTTGTAAGAATCTTAGAGAAAAGCCTCATCAAGTAAGTCTATTCATATGCAATGTCCATATAGTTGGTTGTGAATTCTTGAATGTGTTCAATAGGATTTTTCTTGCCCTTGTATTTGGTAAAATGTGGTGCCACATATCCAAGAGGGAATGGTGGCATGTAAAAATTTGTGTCAAAAGGGTATAAGCATAGGTCATATGACGTGTGACTTCTTGTTGGATGCTTGCATGTTTTCTATGGTCATTTGTAAGCGAGCCACTCAAGTTGTCAAGACATCAATTATCGCATCACACATGGGGGTGATAGGTATCCCATGGGTCCCCATTTGTTGTGAAAAGATGTTGGTGTTTTGTTGTGGAATGTGTTGTTGTGAGATGTATGATGTGTTTTGGTTCATATGTTGTTGGTATTTAAAATTTGGAATAGGGACTCGTTAATGAGTGTGAATATGTGATGAATATGTTAGAAAGTGCCCTCCAACCATTTGAGTCAAAATTTGGGGAATACTTTGACCATGAGTATTTTGGTACCCAAATGATGCCATGTGTTGAGTATTCAAATTGCCTTGTCCAAATGTTTGGAATTGTCCATGGGAAATGTTCATGTTTTTCCCTTGGGAAGTATTGGTATTAAATTGTGATGATGTGTTAACATTTGGTTGTGGTCCTCGAATAAAGACACGTCATTTACTTCCTCCAAATGGATTGAATGAGGTACCAATGAGAGGATTTGATTATGAGGCACCCATGGCACTAGATGAAGCTCTAAATAGAGGATTTGAAGAGATTTTCCCCATTGATGAGGATCCAAAGGTGGCACCAACTAATTGTGATGATATTTTTGACATTGTTGGCATTGATTGTGTCATGGCTTGTGGCATAAATGGTGTCCCTCCAATGGACGTTGCATTGATCAAATTTGAATTGTTTTGATTGGTTGTGTCATTGGAGGTGGCATTAATGGTACTTGTGGCAATTTGTGAAGTAGCACCAACAAAAGCATTACTTGTATTGTTTTGAGATTGACTAGTGTTGGGCATGTTGTTTGTATTGTTGACATTATGGTCGAGTGATGTTGGTCTCAAAATTTTAATGTCAAAGCCATGTGGTAACTTAACCCCTTGGTCTAAGAGCATGGAAAGATATCTTTGAGGGTCATTTAAGATAAGTCTTCTACAAAGAAGGCCATGTCAGGATTTTGCACTATAGCTTCTAAGTCTTCTGTGTATACTCGTCCATGTTGGTCTCTTTACATGAATGGTTTAAAAGTATTTCGTGATGAATATGGCATGTTCATGGAAGATTGTATGTTCATGTTGCTAAATGGGTCAGAAAAAGTCCATTTTTGGTTTGTGTCATACGTGTTATTGTTGATGTTGGGATTGAAATCTTGTCCAAATTTTTATTTGTCTTATCTTCCTTTGAAGCCTAGTTTCCACCATAAAATGGAATTTCTCAAATGAGGATTATGAGAATGACAACTAAGTGCAAGGATGACACTAGCCTATGTTTTTGTATTTTTTGATAAAGGATGAGAATGCAAGACTATGTTTTTTGGATTTTTTTGATAAGGAATGACAATGCAAGACTATGTTTTTGGATTTTTGATAATAAGGAATGCAATATGACAATGTTTTCTAAAGGAAATGACTAATACTAATAAGAAAATGAAGACTAGGATGACAAGTTATGACACTAATTTTTTTTTGTATTTTTGGAGGATGTCAATTCAAGGTGATAATGGTGTTTGCCTAAGGGGAATGACTAGTGCAAGATGCTAAAATTGTCAAGAAAGGATGTCAAATGCCAAGATGACAATGAGGAGTAAAATGAAAATCTTGACTAAGAAAATGGCCAATGTCAAGTCTAGATGCCAAATGAGGACTATGATGAAAGCTATGACAATATTTTTGGATTTTTAAGGATAAGATATGCAAGGTGAGGACTAAAATGATTTGAATGTCTAAATTATGCAAATGCAAAGGTCTAAATAATTTGGAAGAAGGTTTCCTAACCACCCTATACTTGATCTATGTCTCAATTTTGGAATATCAAAGGACTTTTTTGAAGGACAAAATGACAAGGAAAAAATGACAAGTGAGGTTTCCTAACTAGACTTTTGAGTTGGAAAGGTCTCACAAAAGGACAATGACTAAAGAATATAATGATGACTAACTCCAATGACACCCTAGTTTTGAAAGCCAAGATTTTACAAAGTATGGTAAGGTTGTCCTAATCCAAAATATGCAAGTGAAATGGGGACCTAGGTATTGCTTTATGACTGAAAATGACAATGGTGATGCCTAATGAGGAGACTAAAATTTGAAAAGATGACCCTATGGTAAAATGCAAGGTAAAGTGTGCAAGAAATGAGAAATTTGAGCAATTTTCTAATCTGGTTTTGACAAAATGCTTATAAAAAAAGATGTTTATGGATAGTTTGGACAAGTTTGACTTCGGTTTCTAGTCTATGATAGAGTCTTGTTTTTGTCAAGTGAATGCATCATTTCAGGTCACAAATGTGTTGTAGTATAGCAAATGCAGCTTGGTTTTAGCATAGGCAGTGTTACAAAAATAAAATGCAACTTAGTACTACGAATGTGGCTTTCTGACAATCAAATATGGTGTGAAACAGGAAAATGTGATGTTCTACAAGGTGAATGCAATACAATAGAGTGAATGCAGTGTTATGAAATGTGAATATAGTATAGCAGAGCAAATGTGTTGCAATAGATGTAGTGTAGAAAGCAAAAAGTCTGATTTGTTTGCAATTTTGGTCAAAATTTTGAGTTGTTTAAGGTTGACTATTTGTTTCTAGATCTAAAAGTGATGTCTTGTTTTGTTTGAATATCTAAAAGCACTTGGAAAACATAATATTTTGTCTTTAAAATAGGCACAATAAAGAAAAGTACAATCCTAGGTTAGGATAGGAAAATATTTGCTAGATTCCATGTGGGTTTCCCCAATCACACTTATTCTTAGCATGTGAATCTAGAAGCTTTTCTACACAAGATCCCCCTTACATTGCACTCACTTCTCAGGCCAACCAAGCTTCCAACCCCCATGAAACTCCCATGGTAGATTGATCACCTCTACTAAGAACTATGAGAATGTGGATTCCTTCAAAACGATCATTGATGCACTAGCAAATAGAAGGATTTTGGCTACTACACAAAGGTGTTTAGTTCGGGACCCCTATTCGAGTGGCCATACATGGGGAACAATATTAAGCTCTATTTAGGAGGCACTCTAGCCTGAAGAGGTTATGCTCAATAGGGTTTTGGGGAGTGCTACTTGGTCCATATGACACATCCACACGTAATCCTAGGCTTTCCATTAGGATTCACATTTATATACTGGTTGGGGGTTGCTCGGCCAAAGAGCTTCATTGCTGGATTGAGTCACCTTGGGGTGAGTACTTTTTTCCACCAAGGAAATCCCAAGATCTAGAGTCAATAACCATTTCTCTTACACCTAGGATCACACAAATGTGCAAGGGGAGAGGGTACTTCGATTATTGAATCATAAGGGTTACACAAAAAATAAGGTGATCAGAAAACCAGACCCAACTAGGTGATCACCTAGTTTGCAAAAATTTGGTTTTCTCTTATACCTTCTCAACTTGCTACAAATATGATGTTTCCCTTAGATTTATGATAAGAAATATAATTACAATGATGAGCCCTAAGCAAATGTTGAAGGATTTGAGATGACACCATGCAATACTATGCTACAATGAAACTAGTAATTATCTAAACTATGTACAATTATGCTAAATGAGATGTAAATATTCCTATGACAAGAGCTAAGATGACAAGATTGCCTAAAACAAGATTGCATGAGATGACAAAATGAGACCAAAATTTCCATTTTATAGAAAATGCAATTTTGAGTGAATGGACAAGATTAAAAGTTAACAAATGCCCTAGAATCAATGGATGAGATTCAATTTGAAAAGCCACAATTAGGGTTAGGGAAACATTAGATCAAATTCAAAATGAATGGACAAGATTGATTTTTGGAAAATGAAATCAAGGGTTGACAATGCATGTGACAAGAGATAAGATTGGCACATATAAAGAGGTGGCTAGAAAATCAAATAATAAATGGAAATTATTTGATTTTTGAGGAAAAAGACTATTTTGAATCAAAAATTATTTTAATTCAAAAGGTGGGGACCACGTGATAGTAAATAATTAATTTAAATTATTTACTAAAAGAGGGAAATGCCAAATTAAATAATTAAAGATAACTATTTAATTAGAGAAGGTTACCAATAATTAAATAAATTTAAGAATTTATTTAATAATCAAGAAGACATAATGAATAAAGATAATTAAATAAATCAAGAAATTTATTTAATTATGGGAAGATATTAGACAATTAGTGACATATTGAATAAATAAATAAACTTTATTTATTTAATAATCATGAAGAATAAAAAATCATGGATTAACTAAATAATTATGAATTATTTAATTAATAGTCAAAAGTGGACCAAGGACATAATTAAAATGTCTTAATTATGCTAGAAAGAAGAAAGTGAAAAAAGAAAGCTTGCCGACCTATGTCATTTTTAAGTGTCTATAGTTACTACCTAAGAATCCAGATCTTGGTAAGCCTGAGAAATGAGTGCACTGTAAGGGGGAGCCTGTACTATTAAAATTCTAAGTCATCCACTTTGAATAAGTGTGACTAGAGAAATCCAAGTGGGAACTCAACAAATATTGTCCTGGCCAAGCATAGGATCATACTTGTATTTTGGAAATCAAATGTTTTCACATAAAAAACAAACCAAAATAAAGTGTTTTCTGACTTTCATCTATTTTTCCAAAATTTGATCAAAATCAAAGTGAAACAAACCTACAAACTTTGCCAAAAATTATAGAAAAATCATATCCTATTTACAGTAAACCCCATCTGCTATTAAGAACTACCTCTACTATTATGAATCACATCTTCTATTATGAACCACATCTGCTATTGAGAATTGCATCTACTATTTAGAAGTACATCTACTATTGAGAATTGTATCTACTACTGTAAACTGCATCTGATACTGTAAACCACAACTGACTATAAACTGACGCATTTGTTAAATTTGAACTGCAATTGCTTGACAATTAGAAAAACAAATTCCACTATCATATTCTAATGTCAAATAGTCAAAACCTATCTCTGATTATTCTTTCACAGTGATCTTTGAATATAAACCAGAAAGATTTGCTCACACTTTTCACCATTGCACCTTTTAGTATTATTTAGCCATAGCAATAGACATACTAGTTGCAAACCTTAGCTACAGTTTAGGAGTCCTCATTATCTTCAAATCAATTAGACTTTTAGGACAATCAACTTTGCAAATTAAAATAGGCCAACTTAACAAAAATTGTATAAACCTTTTACTTCAAGGAAAATTTTCATTGAACCAAGTCACTTATCACACTTGTTATATTTTGTCATTTTGGTGATTCTTTTCCATCTTGTCAATCATGTTTGGGAACTCACTTTGTCTCTTACAAAAGGTCCTTTGAAAAAAATAAATTGAAGTGTTGGCTAAAATTTGGATGGTTAGTAACCTCTTCTCAAATCTCCCAAAATTGATTACCTTTAAAAGCTTTCCTACACTTTTGCATACTTAGACATAGTCATTTTAGGACACCATCATTTCAGACATTAAGTAGCACATTACATTTGTCATCCCTTATTTAAAAAAAAAGATCAAAAACATAGTTGCATTAGCATTCATTCTTTATATCTAAAAAATCTAAAAATATAGACTTAAATCATTTCATAGACATAGTTTTGTATCATCTACATTTTGAGCATACCTTACATGGTTGAAACAAGGTCAAAAAGGAAACAACAAGAAAATATGGCTGACCCACAAGACTTTATTAATCCATTTTTGAACCCCCCAAAAGGGACATCAAGACCACATAAAACCTTATTGGAAAAATTTGTCACTAGAGACAAACAAGGATGCGTTGTAGTTGAAGACTTATACACTATTGCCCAAGATCTAGAAATTTTCCTCTTTCATAGATGAATACTTGGCACAAGATCCCCAATGATACTTATAAAAATTGTTAGTAGAAGGTGCCACATTACCTCCTAGATTTGGCATTCATACATTACAAACTTCATAGATACCCAAGGGAAAAACACAATGACTTCTAGTGGCTATACCCCTCAAGTAACTACAACCATACCATTTGGAGTACCTACTGAAAGTGCCACAATAGTGCATACGTCACCATTTGGTACATTGAGCATGACACAAGGCCTTAATTTTACCATAGGGGCATCATCATCAAATCAATTTGACACCAATACTAGAAGAAAAAGGCCTAAGGTTAGCATAAACACAAAAAATGCTACACCAAACATCAACACTAGTGCCATACCACAAATAGGGGTTTCACAAGTGAGACACATACCTCTCATACAATTTGGGAACCAGCCTGATCCTTTTCAAAACATTCACATTCCTAATCAACCAACATCAAACCAAAACTTATTCTCTTAAATTCCAAACCAAAATACACCCTTCATTCATACACTAAACCAAAATTAGTCACATAACATTGGATTTCAAAAAACTTACATAGACCCCAACAATATAACCAACATGTCATTGACACAAGTGGATTTTCTGCAAACACAAATGCAATCACTTCAACAACAAATGGATAATATGGAGATGTCTAGCAAAAATAATTTTTCAGCAAAAGACTTATTTCCATTTCCCTTTGATAAATTTTTATACATGACACCCTTCCCACATGGATATGTTATACCAAACTTTCCTAAGTATAATGGGAAGGGTAATACTATTGAACATATAAGAGAATTTTCCACAATGTGCATAGATGTCACATATCACCCCACATATCTCATGAGACTTTTTCCACAAAGCCTTGTTGGAATAGCACTTGAATGGTTTTCTCAACTTCCATATGGCATAAGGTCATGGGGTGAACTTGCTGAAAAATTTATTGAACATTTCACCTTTAACATTGACAATGAAATCACAATAGCAAACTTGTGTCACACCACACAAGATGAAGGAGAGAAATTTATCACCTTCTTCCAGAGATGGAGGAGTCTAGCTAGTTGATGCCCTATTGAAATACCCAAAAAGCAAAAGGTCACTATATTCTTAGAAATTCTTAATTCAAAATTGAGAAGTGACCTAAGAGTACATTGTTGCACTTCTTATGTGGAACTAGTAGAAAAGGGTATCATACTTGAAAAGGCATTGAAAAAGGTGAAATCAAGATGTCAAATAGAAATCCAAATGTTCAAAGCACCCCTAATGACAAGAACAATTTTTTGTCCTAAAATGAGAGCGTAACCAATGATGGCATTGTCGATGCTAAAACCCTACATGCAAGACCAATCATTACATTTAGAGGACACAACCCCTCTAACAACACACCCAAAAATGTTGACCAAACTTCCAATGTTTTCCAAAACACACAACCATGACCACAAAGGAAGTTTCCAAAACGTGAATTCACTCCCATGGTAGAACCAATTGAATCAATCTTTAAAGAAATGATAAAACACAACCTCATACAACTTCCTGAGCCAAAACAATAGGATCCTGGACAATTTAAACCCTCTTGGTGAGATGCTAATGTTTTTTGCGATTTTCAACAAACTAAGGGACAAAATCTACCACAATGTTGATAGTTGAAGAACATTATACAAGATCTCATGGAAAATGGAACTATTGAAGTTAATGGAAAGAAATAGATATTGTCAAATAGTGATCACAAGGTCTTTACTGATCCATTACATGACCATGGAAAAGGAAAAGCCTCCAGTTTAGGAAGTAAGACCAATAAAAGTTTGGCCAACTATGCTAATGCCAAATATGACTATAACCACAATGCCATCATAAATCACATTCAAGCCACCAATGGACATATAAACATTATTACCATAAAAAAACTCCTGAATGTGTTGTCAACACTCGCTGAACCAAGATAACCATCCAAGAACCTCTGTCATAGTAAAAACAACAGCCTTCCAAGCCCCAGTACAATTTTCTTGACTAGTTGGGGAAGACCCCAACTCAAATTTCTATCTTGGAACTGTTGAGTATAATACCCAATCATCGAGCTATTTTAGACAAAGCTTTGCAAAGCATGATCATCCCCACCAACCTTGATGTCAATCACTTCCAAGAGATGGTAGTCTACCTAACCAAATCTCATCATAATACATTCTCTGAACAAGATTACTCAACTAAGAAGACAAACCACAATGACCCACTGTACCTCGAAGTTCTTGTCCATAAAAAAAAGTTAGATAAGTCTTGGTAGACGAAGGAGTAGGGTTGAATATTTGCACCTTGAAACTGGTTAAGGCATTAGGATTCTCAGAGGCATGTGTGGAGATTAATAAGAGCATTTTCATTAATGCATATGATGATGAAGAATGATCATCTAAAGGAGTTGTAATTATACTCCCCATTAGAATTGGTCATGTGGTTATGGATACTAATTTCCAAGTCTTAGATCTCATCCTCCCATATAATCTTTTACTAGGAAGACCATGGATACATGCTATGAATGTCATCCCTTCCACTTACCATCAATTCCTTAAATTCCCATACAATGGCACCAAGATCATGATAGATGGTGATCCTGATCCTTTCCAGTATTGGACTAACCTACATGAAATACCCCAATGAAAAGTGTGTGTTAATTAGGAGGCTTCATCATCCAACTCATCCCATTAAATCAATCCACTCTTTCCAAAACATCTACTTCCCGACCACCACCTTCCACTCCTAAGGTTGAGATCCAAGGTAATGGTTTTGGAGAGTATCATATGAAAGCATCTTATTGTATCAGCCAGTTGGTTCCTCCCAAACCAAACAGTCTACCAACAGTAGATAAGAGACAATCCATCATCACCATACATGTCCCTCCCATAATGAATTTCACAAAATGGGGGGAACTAAGTAGAGAAGCTATAAATGAAGAAGATGTGACCTCTTGGTTATACAAAGAAGACAATGAAGAACCTCCTCCGCCTGCTCAAATACCTACAAATCAATATGTAAAATGTTTCAAGATAATGCAAAATAAAGGATATGATGGACATAGCAGGCTGGGACACATAAAAATGGGAGGACTAAACCCATCATTGTCTTTAATCGACCAAAAGGCTTAGGGTTGGGATTTCAACCACTTAAGATTGGCATTTCTTGTACCACATCACCTTTACAAGAGGGAGTCAATGCTTCTAAAGCTATCGAGACATCCAATGAGCCATTTGACCAACCTTATTATTCCACTGACTCAAACAAATATGAATGGGGTTCTGAAAAATCATCTTGTAGACACCTAAAAAATGACCTAGGCCTGCAAGCTTCATTTTTACCACTTTCGTCCTAGCATAATTATGACATTTAATTATGTCCTTGGTCCACATTCGACTATTGATTAAATAATTCATAATTATTTAATTAATTCATGTCCTTTATTCTTCATGATTATTAAATAAATAAATTTTATTTATTTATTAAATACGTCATTAATTGTCTAAGTCCTCCCTTAATTAAATAAATTTCTTAATTTATTTAATTACCTTTCTACATTTAATTCTTCCTGATTATTAAATAAATGAATTTCATTTATTTATTTGATATGTCACTAATTGTCACAATTAAATAAATTTATTAATTTATTTAATTATTCAGTCTTATCTTCCAAATTAAATAATTATTTTTAATTATTTAATTACTAATTTCACTTTTCTCTCATTTTAAATAAATGAAAATATTTAAAATGATTTCATTTAATTAACTTTCACTTTGTTTAGTAAATAATCTGAAAAAGATTATTTACTTGTCACACAAAATCATCATTTTGAATTAATTAAATTCAAAAAGATATTATTCTTCCAAAAATCAAGTAATCGGGCAGATTCTTGATTTTCCAAATATGATCTTTAGTCCAAATCTTATCTTCTTGATTTTTCGAATCTCACAAATCTGGCAATCTTATCTTCTTGATTTTTCAAAAATCTTTATTTCTTTAATTAATTTATCTCATTTATTCTCCACCGTCGATCCGATTATCTGAGATATTATTCTGACCATTCGATTATGGATTTTTCCCTAACCCTGATTAGGGATTCTCAGATTTAATTTGGACCTCTCATTCTAAGTCTTTCATAGAATTCGATCTCGTCCATCCATTTGAAATGACATTTTCTATAAAATGTCATTTTCCTCTCACTTTTTGATTACACACACACACAAGTAGACATATTATAGGTGTATTACACTTAGGCTTCTCATGACAATTATTATCTTTATTTGATCAAATCTTAGCATTGTCTAGGCATTGTCAATCATAGGCTTTTAGGCATAGGCATTTAGACATTGCATAAATCCTTCAAAGCTTGGTGTAGGATTTAACATTTGCAGATTGCTCGCACGATGGATTTGAGGGAAAAACTTCATCCAGCAAGTGAGAAGGTACTATAGAGGTAATCATGGAAGTTTCGAGAAACAGGTATAACTGTTTTATTATCTAATTTCCTTTGTACTCGATAGGACTTTGGGTTTTTATCTTTTACTTTGATTTGATAACTTGAATCTAATCCAAAATTAACCCTTAGTTACATTGGTGAACCCGACATTTTGTAGAGAAATTTGTGTGTGTTCTTGTTTGTTTTCATTGTTTTGCAGGTTACAGCCAAGAAGTCATACGAAATCCCGTCACCTTCATTTGAGCACAGAAAAATGGGTGAATAAAAAATTTTAAATTTTTTTTTTTTTTTTGTAGATCTCGGTCTCAACTTTCCAAAACTTCAAACGGTTTCAAATTTTGTTAAGATTTGAGAAAGTTATGGCTATTTTAGTGATCGCTATTTTTTTTGATTTCATTTTTAAAACTCGCGTTTTCTTTTGCATATAACATTCTTTTTGTGCAGAACTGTGGAAAATTCTTTCTGAGTTTTGAAGGTTTGATTTTCAGCTTTCCATGGATATCTACCACTTAAAATTTTGTTAAGTTTGGAGGAAGTTATCACTATTTTAAGTTTGTTGTTTTCATTTAATTTTTTATTTTTTATTTTTGTTACTAATCTTTGTTGGCAGTATGTGGCGTTGGAGTTTTTTGTGGGTCAAAGACATATATTCAAACTAATGACATGTGGTTTTGTAGCTACGCTTGTCAAAAACTCATTTCTCAAACAACGTGTTTGCAATTTCTAGTGTAGAAAATACTTCATTTTGGTGCTTTTAAAATGAATGCATGTTTGTTTATGTTTGATTGTGCTTGAAGGTGGTAGGTGATTATGCTCTCACCTTGTGAAAACTAGGTGATCAGAAAACCAGACCCATCTTATTTTGTGTCACCCTTATGATTTAGTAATCGAAGTATCCTCTCCCCTTGCGCTTTCAGGTGATTCTGGGTGTAAGAGAAACGGTTACTGACTCTAGAACTTGGGCCTGTTCTAGTGGAAAAAAGTACTCACCCCAGGATGACTCAGACTGGTAGAACCCTGACACCGAGGGACTTCTAGCCGGTATATAAAAGTGGGTTCTTGGGGAAAGCTCAAGAATCACGAGTGTGGTTCCGATGAGATGGATCCGAAAGGCGACTCTCGCCGCATGGATCATGCCCCACAAACAGAATGCCCGAATTAAAAACCTCTTGTCTTAGTGTCCAACTGTTCTATTGGCTGTTGCTTGGTATAGTGCAGGGTACAGTATCATGCCTGAAGACACTCACTACTGATCCCCTTGAGTAGAGATAGCAGTTCTTGGGAAGTCACTACCCAAGAATTTAAATTTGGTGTGCTCGAATGACGTTAATGATCTGTGGAGGGGAGCCAATGCCACCAAAATTCTAAGCTATCTACTCTCGAGAAGGAAAGGTGTTTATCACCAATCCAGAGTATATCAGTGGGCTATACCAAGTATACAAACCCTTGGCCTATTGGCCTTTCTAGGATTGTGCTTATCTGATGTGTGATTGGTTACATTCAAAATACTGTGTTTGTCAAGTGCTTTCTGGTTTCATCATAGTTCTAAGCAAAACATTCAACACCACATAGTTCAAACTCGCCATCAAAATGACAAGAAAATCAATCTCAAACAAAATTGTGTCGCATCTATTGAACCACAATCGATTTTATGCATCGTAATTGCTCTGTTAAACTGCATTTGACATTTAAAATGCCACATTTGTATGCGTCGCGATGCATCTGAACACTTCAGAGCTGCATATGCAAAACCGAGTTGCATCTGACTATCCAAAAGCCACAATCACAAAAACAAACCGCATTTGATAAACTGTGACGCATTCGTAGTTTCAAACGACGCATTTGCCTATCAAAATTTAAAACTCCATATTCAAAACCTGAGGTCTTCAACTTGTCAACCATTTGTCAAACACTGTTTCCAAGAAGATTCTATCAGAAACCAAGTCTGAAATTGCTCAAAGTTTCAACCATTAGTTTGCATTGATCACCATAGGTTTCATCCTTCATCATTTTTAGGTACATAAATTTGACATTAGTTAGTCCCTAAGTTCACATTTTGCATACTTAGGATTAGGCAAATCTCAGCACACTTTGCAAAGTCATTTCTTTCGAGACTAGGCTCTTTTGGACTAAGTTATCGAACCCCTTTTTAGTCATTGTCCTCTTTTGTGAGATTTTTCCAACTCAAAAGTCTAGTTAGGAAAATTCACTAGTCATTTAGACCTTGTCACCTTGTCATTTTCAACAAAGTCCTCTAGTAACCAAAATCAAAAACAAAGTTTGAGCTTAGAAGTGCTTAGATACCCTTGTCTTAAATTGTATTATAAGTCTACACATTGCATATCTTATTCACAAAAATCCAAAAACATTAGTCATTCTAGTCATCATTTTAAATTTAGACTTCGCATAGTGTCATACTTGCATTTATTTGTCATCTCCATTTCGAGCAATATCATTTTATGGTGGAAACTAGACTTCAAAAACAAAAGAGACAAATGGAAAACTTCTGACAAGACCCCACATCCACTGTCGACAATCCTACAAATGACCCAAACTGGACCTTTTACAATCCATTTTCCAATTTAGACAATCAACCTCCAATGACAACACAATCCTCATCAAATAGCCCATTTGAACAACTCTTGCAAAGAGATGAATATGGTCAAATACTTGAGGACAAATTAGAAGCAATAGCACAAGACCCAAAGGCCTCTCAATTCGTTGAAACAGTGGTCCATCACGACAGAGATAGATTCTTGGCTATACTCTTGAGTGAAGGAGCCAAATTACCTCAAGGATTTGACATTACCACGATACAATTAACACCTCCAGACCCTAATGTCAACAACGCACATAACATGTCACATAATGGTCAACTTCCAAACACTATGAGCAATACATTTTTTGGCACCACAACAACAGTACATGCCACTCCCAATGTCCCAAACACCTCCAACATCCCAAACACCCCCAACACCAGAAATATCACGACAGTAAATGCCACGGTAGTAAATGCCACAGGGGCATCATCAAGTCACAACAATCCCCCCTTGACAGCTCCATCTACTACCATGAGCACAACTTCGACATATCCGCTCACTGGTATTTCACAAAATCCTTCGAGAGGAGGCACAAGATGTATATTTATCCAAAGACAACAACAAAATGTTAGCACGACAACACAATCAAACATCATTCCCTCCCAAGGCGCAAACACAAACATTCCTCTTAGGAAAACTCAACAATTTACACAAGGAGGCCAAGTAACACAACCCATGACATTAGTAACACATCATAACATTCATGGTCATAACATCCCCCAAATAACGACACACATGGCTGGGGGACACATCCCAACCTACTCATCTAATGTTCATACTCATCAACATGCACCTAATCATAGCCTCCAACACCAACAACACTTCAATCCACACACATCATACATATCACAGCACTCCATACCGCCATAATACACAAATATTCACGCACAACAAACAAGGACACAGGGTGTACCAGGAAACCCAACACACGGGACCACAAATAATCCTGCTATGGATGCCTTACAAATGCGATTGATGGATGTAGAGAAAACTATCCAAAACATGTACATTTCAGGCAAGAAATCAGAAATATCATATGATCTAAATGTATACCCATTCGACACGAGCTTATACATGCCTCCATTTCCACCAGGATATGTGTCACCCAACTTCACAAAATACAGAGGCAAGACAAACCCCATTGAACATGTTCGCGAATTTGCAACCAATTGTATGGACATCGCCTACGAACAAACATACCTAATGAGACTTTTTTCTAAAAGTCTGGCGGGTCAAGCCCTTGAATGGTTTTCAACTCAAAAGGATATCTAGGCATGGGATTAGCTTAACCAAAAATTCATAAGAAATTATGCGTACAACATCGACATGGATACCTCTATCACTAGCTTGTGCAATCTCACGCAAGAGGATTCTGGTGAGACATTTATCCCATTCTTTCAAAAATGGAGAAGCCTTGCTAGTCGATGTCACATTGACATCCCCGAAAGAGAAAAAGTTGATATGTTTGTCCAAACACTTTTGGGGCCCCTAAAATATGCATTGCAAATACATTGTTGCACAAGTTTCATAGACTTAGTTGAAAAAGGGGTCCAGATTGAGAAAGCCCTTATCGCAAAGGGAGAACTGAGGTACGGTCCCAAAAACACAAATGTCAATCCACCCGCCGACAAAAACAAATACTGGGTGAAAAATAAACACGTTACAAATGATGGTTTCGTTCACGCCAAGACTGCAAACATTGTAGGTCTTGTATTGGCCCTAAAAGGGGTTCAACAACAAAACAAAGCAACAACAACATTGACACCTCCTCCCAATATTTCTTCAAACAATCAGAACGGTCAAAATAATTAGGGACAATACCGTTAGATGAGACAATTTCCTAGGGGTAGCACATACAATCCTTTGGGTGAACCTATTGAAGAAGTCCTTAGGAAATACCTCCAGCATGGGGTCATCATACTTCAAGAACCAAAACCATATGACCCAAGATAATTCAAACCAGCATGGTGGAATGATAATGCATTTTGTGAATACCATCGAGCAAAAGGGCACACTACCTCTAACTACCGACAGTTGAAAAATCTAATACAGGATCTTATTGAAAGTCGCACCATCAAAGTAGGTGGATCGCAATTTGCCTCCAATTCAGATCATACTATCCATAAGAATCCACTACATGACCATGGTTCTCATAATGCTTCCACCTCAAGTCCACAGAATCAAGCTAACTTCGCCTGAGCCAAGTACGATTATTCTAGTGGACCAATTATAAATAATGTCTGAACTAATGATGAATACATCAATACCATTACGGTCAAGAGAGCACCCCAATGTAATGCTACTACTCGTAGTGGCAAGGTCACTATAGCTGGTCCACCTCCCACTAGACAAGCCAAAATCACCATATCGGACCCATATGCTAAACAGTCACAACCTGCCCCATTTGCTAAATAGCCAAAACTTGTCCCAACCACACAGCAGTGGAAACCCAAAATTCAGTTCAACCTCATTGACCAGCTAGGAAAGACTCCTGTGCAAATCTCTATACTCGAGTTGCTCTGTATCTCTCCTGTGCACAAAGAGATCCTAGATAAAACCCTGCTAGAGTCGTCAGTCCCCAAGGACATCGATGTCAATCAATTTGAAGCTATGGTGGGATATCTCACTACGCCTCACCACGTCACCTTCTCGGATCAAGATTACTCATCACCTAAAACCAACCACAATGATGCATTGCATATAGAAACTTTTGTCCGCAAGCACAAAGTTAGACGGGTTTTAGTAGATGGTGGATCAGGCTTGAACATATGCTCCCTCAAACTGGTTAAGGCTCTAGGGTTCTCTGATGCATGCGTAGGCCCAAAAAAAAGTATAGTGATCAAAGCATACGATGATGAGGAATGCTCTTCACATGGTGTTATCTCTCTCCCTATTAGAGTGGGACTAGTCATTATGGACACAACCTGCCAGGTTCTAGATTTAGAACTACCATATAACATCTTGCTTGGCCATCCATGGATTCACGCCTTAAAAGCCGTTCCGTCTACATACCACCAATGCCTAAAGTTTCCATTTGATAGCACAGAAATAACCATATACGGAGACCCCGACCCTTTCTAATATTGTACCAATCTAAGGGGTATCTCTGAAAATTGGGTACCTATTAACCGAGAAGCACCTGGCTCCTTGTCATCCAAATACATTGACCCATCCACACTCATGTCATCTTCCACATCCGCTCCATCCACGTCTTCCGCCACACCACCACCTTCCACTTTCCCTAAGGCTGAATCTACTATCAAAATCCAGGACCTTGGCTGTGGAGAACTCAAACTACACTCAACATACAACATAACAACAATGCGCAGGTCTCCAAAGGTCTATGGTCGGCCATGTTTCAGAATGGAACCTTAGGAAACTTTCAAAGTCCCACCGAAAATAGTTTTTATCAAGTGGGGAGATATGAGTAATGAAGACCTTGCTAACATCACAGGATGGATCTATAAGGATGCTGTCACATTACCCCCATTACCAGTTCAAAAATATGGCAAAGGTTATGACATCATGAAGGCTAAAGGCTATGATGGTGCTACTAGCCTAGGAAAAAATAAAACTGGCTGAAGGGAACCCATAGAAACTTTTCAAATTCTGAAGTATCTTGGATTAGGGTTTGGATCACCTGACAATGACGATTGACATACCTTTGGACTTTCAAATGAGCCAGTACATGCTTTCGATAGTGTCGAGACTACTAGGGAAACCCTCACCAAAATAAACTCCCATGAGTGGGAATTTGGCTCAGAAAGATCCCTAAGTGACTGTTGTCTTGATGATTTGTTTGTCGAACCAGGGGGACTGACCTCTGAACAACAGTTTTGGAAAATATTCAAAATTGAACAGGCACCAAATAATCAAAGTCCCACTACCACTTCCCATGACGTACAACACTCATCGTCTGAACCCCCTCAGTCCAATCAATTTGAAGTGTCAGACGACATTGACAACCAGGGCTCTAAAACCTTCACTCCTTATTTTGACAATGAATATGACACTAGTGAAGAAGAATATTGGATAGAGTTCGATGTAGAGTTGGATGATGATAATCTCATCTACAACATTACTGAATCCATCTGCATGTTGTCCGCCTCCTCACCTCAATTTACCAGCATTGACGATGGCATCTCCTTAGTTTACCCTGAGCTAGTCGATTGGGACCAACAAGGACCGCCAATTCTAGACACATTTTAGAATGATGAGGCAATTGCCGAATTCATGGGATTACGAGAAGGCATACCCAGTGGGGACCACAAATCAGGATTCACCATTGACTTAGACTACACGACATACTTCAGTGAGACTGCTCTGTCCTCTAGTCGCAAAAATAAAAATAAAATAAAAAATGAAACATCTCTAGGTGAAAACCAAAAGGCACCTTTTGACGATAAAATAGTAAAAATAAAGGATGTATCTGCGGGTGAAAACCTCTCCGAGGCGCCCAAAGATGGAGGACTGGAATTTCTCCCCATGCAACAGGAGAAATCGGCTATGCTTATTGAGGACACAATAGAGGATAACATTTCAACTGCAAAAGACCCTAAGATGGTCCTATTTGCTGCAACATTGACTGATGAAGAGAAACCAGAATTTCATAAATTCTTTGTAGAATGGAAAATCAACTTCGCATGGTCCTATGCTGACATGCCAAGATTGGACCTAGAACTGGTTCTGCACCATCTACCACTATTACCTAATGCTAAACCAGTCAAGTAGAAGTTGTGCAAAATGCACCCCCAAGTTGCCCTGTTGGTCAAGGCTGAGTTAAAGAAATTGCTAGATGCCAGATTCATACGGTCTATTGACTACATTGAATGGATTTCTAATCTAGTCCCAGTCACAAAGCCAAATGGGTTGATCTGTGTATGTACAGATTTCTAAGACCTAAATAAAGCATGTCCAAAGGATGACTTTCCTTTGCCAAACATTGACATCATAGTGGACCTTACAGTAGGATATGAGATGCTATCCCTCATGGATGGTTTCTCCGGCTATAATCAAATCCGCATTGCTCTTGAAGACTAACACAAAATGACATTCACTTGCCCATGGGGTACATATTGTTGGAACGTCATGCCATTCGGTCTCAAAAATGCAGGTGCCACATATCAAAGGCCTATGACCATGATCTTCCACAACATGATGCATAAAATAATGGAAGATTATGTAGATGACCTATTGGCCAAATCAGCAACCAGGAAAGATCATTTGAAGGTACTCGACACAATTTTCAAAAGACTTGAAGAGTATAAAGTTCGGCTAAACCCTAAGAAATGTGTTTTTGGGGTCACATCGGGTAAACTCTTGGGGTACATAGTTTCCTGAAGAGGCATAGAAGTCACTCCGACAAAGGTCAAAGCAATCATAGACATGCCTCGGCCCAAAGGAATCAGTGAACTCAGAAATTTGCAAGGCAAAGTACAATCTATTCGATGTTTCATAGCCCAATTGGCAGATAAGTGTCACCCATTCCAGTATCTGTTATGCAAAGGTGTCCCCTTTGTATGGATAGATAAATGTCAAGAGGCCTTCCAACAAATCAAAGATTACCTGCTATCAACACTAGTCCTCATGCCTCCTATTCATGGAAAGCCATTGACTATATACTTCTCGACTACTAGATCAGCATTGGGGGCATTGCTGGCACAAAATGATCATGAAGGAAAAGAAAGAGCAATCTATTACATCAGCCGCACACTGGTAAGGTATGAGTTGAACTACACTAACATTGAACATGCATGCCTTGCTGTTGTCTTTGCATCCCAAAAACTAAGACACTATATGCTTAGTCATCAAACACAACTGGTCACCAAGATTGATCCACTAAAGTATCTCTTAAGTCAAGTGGCATTAACAGGCCGGTTGGCCAAATGGGTCATGATACTAAGCGAGTATGACATACAATATGTCGAGCATAAGGCAATAAAAGGATAGGTAATAGTAGATCAACTGGCAGATGCACCGATTCAAGTCACTCATCCACTAGTAACTGATTTTCCCGATGAGTCCATTTTTCATGCAAAACTGGCAGTACCATGGAAACTATATTTTGATGAATATTGGTCATGGCTCAGGTGCTGGAATCTTGTTTATCACACCACAGGGGGATTCAATTCCTAAGTCATTCTGGATCACCTTCCCTTGTACAAATAACATTGCCGAATATGAAGCACTAGTCATAGGTCTCAAGTTGGCAATTAAATGGAAAATTCAGACGCTGCTTGTATTCGGGGATTCCCAGCTCGTTATCAACCAAGTGAATGATGACTATGAAACAAAGGATGAGAAGTTACTTCCCTACAAGAGGATGGTGGATAGTTTCCTGACATACTTCCAATTGATTTCTTTTGAACAAATCCCTAGGGCACAGAATAAGGCAGCTGATGCAATGGCTACTATTAGTTCTCTCTTGGACATCCCTAAAAATGTGTCACAATTTGAGTTCTTAGTAGAACAGCTTTTGATACCGGCATATGATATCCCAGAATCAGAAATGGTTTGCAAACTTGTTGGTCCCAACTCTCCCTAGTATCAGGACATTTATGACTACCTAAAATCTCAAACCCTTCCACTGAACCTGTCCAATAACCAAAGGAAGTCCTTCATTAGGAAATCGACGAAGTATGCCATCGTCAGTGACACCCTTTACCGCCATAGTTGTGACGATACCCTCCTTAGATGTCTTGACATCGACGAAGCATGTACGACCTTACGAGAAGTGCACGACGGTATATGTCAGTCTCATTCGAGTGGTCCTACTCTTGCTAAGAAAGTAACGAGACTTGGGTGTTATTGGCCGACCATGGAAAATGATGCAATTGAATATGTCAGGACTTGTCACAAATGTCAGATTCACAGTGATTTGGTCCATGCTCTAGCACAAGAACTTTGGCCAATCACTTCTCCTTGGCCCTTCACTCAATGGGGACTCGACCTTGTGGGTAAGATTCATCCAACCTCATCCAACGGCCACAAATTCATTATTACTGCCACTGAGCATTTCACAAAGTGGATTGAAGCCATCCCATTGACATACATTACCAGCAAACAAATATCCAAGTTCATCCTTAATTACATCATTTGCCGGTATGGCCTTCTGCAATCCATCATCACTGACTATGGACGTCCGTTTAAAAACCAAGACATACATGAGTTATGTGAGCGATTCCATATCCAACACCACTTTTCATCTCCATACTACCCACAAGGAAACGGCCAAGCTGAGGCATCAAATAAAACTATTGTCAAAATTCTAAAAAAGACTGTCAATGACGCTGGCTGTGACTAGCACATACAACTCAACCCTGCTCTGTGGGCTTACCGAACTAGTATTCATATGCCTACAGGAGCCATTTCATTTGCCCTAGTCTTTGGCACTGAAGCCATCTTTCCCATTGAGGTCAAAATTCCTTCACTACGAGTCTCCCTGAAGGGTTTAACTAATGAAGAGGAGTATCGACAATCACGCTTGCACGAGTTGGAAATGCTGGAAGAAAGAAGGAAAAATTCACCAAACCATCTCCAAGCATATCAGAACCGCCTCTGTCGCAGCTACAATAAAAAGGTTATGGTCAGAAAGTTTGACATTGGTGACCTAGTTCTCATGCAGAACCCCAAGAACCAAGCTGACAGAGAAAAGCCAGGAAAATTTGAACCAAACTGGCTGGGTCCCTATATTATCATATCTTCTTTTGGCTCTAGAGCCTATCAGTTGGCAACTCCAGATGGAGAACAATTGATAGAGCCCATCAACAGTTTACATCTCTGAAGGTTCTATGCATAGCATCAGAGGATTGAGTTGAAAACCATAAAATACAAAAAAATGAAAAATACCAAAAATCATCACCTTGATGAAAACCTAGCAAACAAGCGTCTTGGTGACACCAAAAAAATCAAAAAATCATGAAAATAGTAAAGAAAAAAATGATTCGTTCAATAGTGAAAACCTGGCAAACAGGCGCTTTGGACAAGTACCATGGTGAAAACCTGGCAAACAGGTGCCATGCGTAATCAATCATTGCTCTGCCATCTACTGTCATTTTGTCTAACTTGGCCTAGGATGAAAGGTATTTCCGCCATTATTACGCAAATCACCACCACATCCTACCCTACCTGTCATAGTGGATAAACGATTGACATCAAGTCCTGATGACTGTCCATCTAGTAAATTAGTAGCATCTCATCCATATTCCCTACAAATGGCTAAGTCTTGGACCTGACTGGGGGAAAAATGCTTATCATGCAACTACAGTGGATGTCACATAAAAAGACAAAAACATTGGCAAAAAGTCCTAAAAAAAGACAAAAACATTGGCAAAAAGTCCTGAAAAAAGACAAAAAACATTGGCAAAAAGTCCTGAAAAAAGACAAAGACATTGGCAAAAAGTCCTGAAAAAAGAAAAAAACATTGGCAAAAAAGTCCTGAAAAAAAAAGACAAAAACATCACAAAAAGTCCTAGAAAAAGACCTAAAAATCATAAAATGTCTTGAAGAGAACTACAAACAAAACATCAAACTACTTGAAAAGCATGAACACAAGGTCATCTCTTGTCAAAGTCTGTCAAGTCAATCAATCAGTCTTTGTCATTTGTCCGACTACGTTGTCTCTGCGCATTTGCTACATAGGCAAGACTCACATTTGAGTCCCTGAGACATTAGGTCAGTCCTTTTAGGTTTGTCAAAATAAAATCATGACGCAATCTTTGGTCATCAAGACAAAGTTATTGGTCGTGTCGAACTACAAGGTCTCTGAGTGTATGACATAGGCAAGGCCATCTGTCGATGAGCCCCCGAGGCCACACTAGGTCAGTCCATTAGGGTTCATGACATCACACTGGCACACATATCAAAAAGTATTCAAGACAACACAAGTCTTTCCCAAACGAACGAAACTCATCAAGCAAATTCTAGCAATCATTTACCGCAACATGACAAAACTCATCGGCACATATTATTTTGACAATAGCGACATCTGGTCAACACAAGTCAAACTCGGTCAAAACAAGTCAAATCACTATAACCTGTTAACACTATCAACCCTTGGTTAATCTTCAGATGTGTCCTTCTAGACGATAACCTCTGTCATCTATGTCTTAGGATGGGTCCTTCCTAGGCATCGTCATTGTCATTTGACATTTTGAGTGATCCTCTTGACATCCAAAGATCACTCTTCGTGACATCAGTATTCTTCAGATGTGTCCTTCTGAAGAACCAACTCTATCATCTATGCCTTAGGATGTGTCCTTCCTAGGCATTGTCATCATTTTGAGGGACCCATTATGACTATTAGGGATCACATCCTCTCGACATCGGCATTATTCAGGATGTGTCCCTCCTAAATTCACCAATTCTCAACATTTTTCAAGATCATCAAAACTTTAAACATTTGGAAATCTCGACATTGTTAAACCAGACATCTTGACATCAGAACAATGGATATCCAGACACACTTGGCAAACACTTGACAATTGTCTTTTGGTTTTTTATCATGTTATTAGTTTTTCAGCGAGATCCCACTAAGCAGGATTTAGAGAAGCAATGACGTATCATGATGATTGACATGCATGACTACTAGTTTCTCAGCGAGGTCCTGATTCGGGGATTTAGAAAAACGACATATCATGGTAAGGGCTCTATTTTTGAATTTCGACAATCATGCTGCTAGTTTCTCAAGGATGCCCTAGAAACAGGATTTAGAGAAGCAACAACGTTTCATGATTTGTCCTTGTCTTTTTCTGCTTGTGGTTCACTATGAAAAAAAGATTGGGGCAGTCACGCTCTTAGTATGAGTCATGATCATCCTTGTCTGTGACCGTTTGTCTTACGTAATGGTATGACCTTGCACACCTTGATCTATGTCATATCTTGGTGTTTGTTGGCCATTACAATAGTTTGCCCAATGATGATTAAGAGCAATAAATATTAAAGTCCTATAGTAAAGTGTTGAAGGATTTGGTCTAGGAATTAACATGCATCTCTGTCAATCTCATGTCTTCTCCTCTTTGGTCTGGTCATCTTCTCTCATCAGTCTTGTCATCTTTTCTCGCTCATCTCATATAGGCATTGCATCCATATCATCATCCATATCTTTTGCACTAACATTTCTTTGTCTCTTCATATTCTATTCTTCTCATCAATTTCAAGAGCACACCCGTGTTCTTAGAACCTATCTGTCCTCTCGAGGGGGCATACCGCAACCCTCCTCGTCATTCTTCCTCATCTTATTTTGCACTGGGGCATATTTTTGACTTATTTTCTTTGTCACAATGCAACAAGCGACATTATGACAAAGAGGGGCAAAATGTAGACACCTAAAAAATGACCTAGGCCTGCAAGCTTCATTTTTACCACTTTCGTCCTAGCATAATTATGACATTTAATTATGTCCTTGGTCCACATTCGACTATTGATTAAATAATTCATAATTATTTAATTAATTCATGTCCTTTTATTCTTCATGATTATTAAATAAATAAATTTCATTTATTTATTAAATACGTCATTAATTGTCTAAGTCCTCCCTTAATTAAATAAATTTCTTAATTTATTTAATTACCTTTCTACATTTAATTCTTCCTGATTATTAAATAAATGAATTTCATTTATTTATTTGATGTCACTAATTGTCACAGTTAAATAAATTTATTAATTTATTTAATTATTCAGTCTTATCTTCCAAATTAAATAATTATTTTTAATTATTTAATTACTAATTTCACTTTTCTCTCATTTTAAATAAATGAAAATATTTAAAATGATTTCATTTAATTAACTTTCACTTTGTTTAGTAAATAATCTGAAAAAGATTATTTACTTGTCACACAAAATCATCATTTTGAATTAATTAAATTCAAAAAGATATTATTCAGATTCCAAAAATTAAGTAATCGGGTAGATTCTTGATTTTCCAAATCTGATCTTCAGTCCAAATCTTATCTTCTTGATTTTTCAAATCTCACAAATGAGGCAATCTTATCTTCTTGATTTTTTGAAAATCTTTATTTCTTTAATTAATTTATCTCATTTATTCTCCACCATCGATCCGATTATCTGAGATATTATTCTGACCGTTCGATTAAGGATTTTTCCCTAACTCTGATTAGGGATTCTCAGATTTAATCTAGACCTCTCATTCTAGGTCTTTCATAGAATTCGATCTTGTCCATCCATTTGAAATGAAATTTTCTATAAAATGTCATTTTCCTCTCACTTTTTGATTACACACACACACAAGTAGACATATTATAGGTGTATTACACTTAGGCTTCTCATGACAATTATTATCTTTATTCGATCAAGTCTTAGCATTGTCTAGGCATTGTCAATCATAGGCTTTTAGGCATAGGCATTTAGACATTGCATAAATCCTTCAAAGCTTGGTGTAGGACTTAGACATTTGCAGATTGCTCACACGATGGATCTGAGGGCAAAACTTCATCCAACAAGTAAGAAGGTACTATGGAGGTAATCATGGAAGTTTTGAGAAACAGGTATAACTATTTTATTATTTAATTTCCTTTGTACTCGGTAGGACTTTGGGTTTTTATGTTTTACTTTGATTTGATAACTTGAATCTAATCCAAAATTAACCCTTAGTTACACATCTAATGATGATGAACTTTCTGAAACCTTTAGAGGACCCGGTGAACCTACATTTGATGAAATATTTGAGCAATGCTTCAAAATTGGTCCATCACAGGACACATCAAAACCTGACATATCCCCTCCTAGACGTAGGGAAGAAACCATAAAATCCTTTTGGAACTATGTCAATAATTCAACCTTGTGGACATTGAAAAGAAACCCTTCTAATTTTTCTCTTGTTTAGGCCCTTCTAGTGGATGTTAGCTTAATTTTTCCTAGATTTAATGTTGTAATGTGGCCAACACATTCACATGAGGTCTTGGACCCTTGAGAATAATTAAGACTTCTAGGATGTCTTGTAAAATTTTTGCGACCCACTTTCACACTTTTCTAAGACCCTTTTTATTATAATTCATCTAAATATCCACTTTTTATTGCTTACCAAGTCTTATTTTTAAGTGTTGTAAAGAGTTGTAACAAAAAATACACATTTCTAGACTTGTCATCAATAATTCAACCCTTTCTTATGCTTGAATGAACCCTTACTACACATTCTAGCCATACTTAAGTGTATTTTTGAGAATATTCCCATTAAACCTTAATAAATGCACTTTAATTCCCAACACCTAGTAAAATTTCCCTAGTGGGACCAAGTTACCACTAGGGGTGAATTAGTCCCATTGGGCACAAAAATAAAAATAATTTCAATTTTTTGGTAAGATTTTATTCTCTTACCCTTGAGGTTGGCCTATGATGTGTTATTTTTAGGAAAATTATTAAAATCAAGTATAAAGAAATGGTTTTGTCCTCATTTTTCATCTCCTACAATCTTCTAATTTCCATTTCATCATTCAAGCAATTCTCAAGCATTCTAGGCACTCTAAGCATTATCAAGTCATCCATTGGAGAACTTAATTGCATATCTTCAGATTTCTACATCAAGGGTTTGGTGAGTTCGTGACATTGCATGTTTTTTATTCATCATTCTCTTCTTATTTCACTTCATTTCATAGGGTTTGATTACCAAATCAAGGTTTGACCAAGGAAAACCCCTATACTCTAACCCTTAACCCCTTTTCCCCTCTTTGCATGTGTGTTTGTAAGTCTTGTATGCAGATTTTTCAAAGAGAAAGGTGTTAAAAAGGTGTTTTCAATCCATAAAATTCATCAAATTCAAAAAATCCCTAACTGAAACTTGGAGACCTCTTTTAGCCTGTTTTCTACAGAATTTGGACCAAACACTTATCAGAAAAAGAAGTGTAGACTGAAATCTACAGAATCCTACCCCGAATTTCTTGAGATTCTTAGGTGGACTAAGTCGCCATCTATGGCAAAGTATTCCCACTGCCAGGCCTAAAAAGTGGTTTATGTATTTTTGAGTACCCATTTGACAGATTCCTATTTTGACAGATTTTCCCTAAAACTGGACTAAGTCACCCATCTTGGCACAAGTGTCCCAATTAGCATTTCTAGTCAATTCTGTAGGATTCTAGAGCCTTTCTACATTAGAATTTAGATTCTAGGTGCACCTCTCCAATCTTGTTCAATTCTATCATTATTTATTTGCATTTTTAGGTGTTTTTGCATGCATCACTATGTTTTCAAACAAGTTGCATTTCTCAAGTTTATCATTAATAATCATCATTATTTTTCAAATTATTGCATTTATATATTTCATTTAGGCATATTTCATCCATCCTTTCATTAATTTTGAATGTTTACATTGCAATTTGACCCATCTTTCTCCTTTTAGGTAAAAAACCCTAGAAGTGTTAGAAATGGAGGCTAAAATCTTTATTTACATTTTGGTGAACATGAATTTTGAACACTTTTGCTTCTGATTTCATTTGCATCTTAGGTTTAACTTGCATCAACATTGCATTAGGTGTTGCACTATTTATTTTACATCCTAGGGTTTTAAACAATTGCATTAGTGAAAAGCTCATATAGCTTGCATTTTGCATTTTATTTCATTGGAAAACAACAAAGTTCTACATTTTCATATTGTAGCTGCATTCCACACTTGAAACACATCAAATTGCATTTAAAATTTCTGAAAAATCACAAAAAAATCATCACTGGGACTAACTCGCCACGCTGGGTCACTTAGTCCTTCTGCACATTTTCTGCATTTCAGTTTTTTGTTATTACATTCTGTCATACTTTCCAAATTTGTTGTTTTATTCTATTTCTTACATTTAGTTCACTTTCATCATGGGTTTTTACTTTAATAAGTTTTTTATGTCATTAAAATATTTAGTGGACATGTCAAATTGTGCCTTTGGAACTGATCCTAATGATCTTGAGCTTCCTCATGCTCCTTCAACTCCTCATGTTGTTGAAATCATTGGAGAATATGATGAAAACATGAATAAGTTCTTAAATGAGTGCCTTGACCTTCAAATCCAATGCATCCTTTTATCTATCCTTGAAGCAATCAAACCTTCCTACTGTATCACCTCCTAATACGTTTGGGTACTTACATCCTGAAACAAATGTAGGACCTAAGTTCCCTCCATTAGGTGGACCTAGTTCCTCTAAACAAGCAACTCCTCAAACATTTTATGATAAAAAGTCACTAATACTCTAATTAACCTTGAAGAAACTTATGATAAAGGTTTTTCCATCTTAAGAAAACAAGTCTAAGACACAACAACTGAACATAACATTCATCAACTATTAGAACAAAACCCAAAAGATGAAAAAACAATAGGGTTAGGATATCAAGATCCTCCTCATGACAAAAAGCCTTCTTTAGAATATTTGAGACTTCATGATGATGGCACGGTGATCTTTTATTCCCTTCCTGATCTGAATGTCCTCCTTCCATGTGAACAACCCTTACATGATAACAATGAAAAGGATGATAGGATCACTTTGGGTCCTCCTCCTCCTTTTATTTGAGAAAAAGGTGAATCTAGCAAATGAAAGAGGCCTTACAAGTCACAAAAACTAAAGTTTCCTCTCCATCCACCTTCGGAATGTGAAAGGAAATTGTAAATCCTTCTCAACTAAGAACTCATATTATTACCACCTATGAATAGGTTGGTAATATATCCTAAAGATGCTAGCATTCCACATTGTGCATATCATCGTGTTCTAGGACATTGAAGCAATGAGTGTCGTCAATTGAAAGAAATACTGAACAAGTATCATTTTGATGGAAATAATTGCTATCCAATCAATCCATAAACCACCATTACAAACCTTATCATGTAATAGTTGTAGAAATTCTCTTCTCACTATTACATGACCTCTCCCATCACCTAGCTCAACTCATTATTGTCTTGCACTCAATGGGGGAAAAAAGTTGCTAGCCTTGTCCTAGTAATGCATTTTTCATTGCCCCTTAGCTATGTCATTCACCTTTCACTTATACTAATTGAGATTGGGAGGCAGATGACTTGCATTTTCCTTACTAGTCTTTCTTTTTCCTTTTTTTTTTTTTGTATGTGTGTATCATGTTCCCCTGTGACATGATGTTTGATGTTCTTCTCTCTTTGTGACATTCTTCTATTTGTACCTTCATTCTTTTATCTATTGTACATCACTTTTTCCTTTTCTTTTTTTTCCTTTTGGGGATGATGCAAGGCATTGAGACCAAAATATCTCTTTCATGTTGACCCAAAAGGCCCCTTTTCCTTTCCTTTTCTTTTATCTCTTTCTTTTGTTTTCTTTTTGGGGATGCTACAAGGCATTGAGACCAAAATGTCTCTTTCTTGTTGACCCAAAAGGCCCCTTTTCCTTTACTTTTCTTTTGTCTGTTTTCTTCTGTTTTCCTTTTGGGGATGATGCAAAGCATCGAGACATTTAGTGTCTCTTCCATTTTGACCCAAATAGATCTTTCTTTTTCTTTGTTTTCTCTCACTTTATGTCATTCTTCCAGTTCTATGAATTTGGGGGATGATGATAGTTCTAAGATCTCTGCACAACATTGTAGCAAAGAACATACTGACCCAAAATCCATATATTCCTTATATTTTTGGTGTGTCCCTTTTTGGGGGAAACCCCTTTTTATTTTTTTCCTTTTTCATTTACATGGCATAGCCTTACTCAAAAACATATGGCTTGCATAAGGGTTTTCTAATTTGGCTCTCATGTCTTGTTTCTTTTCTAATTTTTCATTTGCTAGTTTAAAGTAATTGATCATAGTACAATGTGTAGCAATTCCTTTAAAGTGGGGACATACATTGGCATTATTATTTTTTCATTTTCCCTTTACTTGGTTCTTAGTGCAACCTTGTTACTTAATACAATGCATTTTGCCTCTTTGTGGATGAAATTGGGTATGATTTCCTTCACGAGCATGATCTATATTAGCATATTACATTCCTCTTTGTGGCTTGAAGTTATGCACTACATCCCCTAAGTTGTGAATTTTCTATTATTTGATTGGTCCTCTCTTGAAGACATTAGATATAATGTTCCCTAATTTAAAGACCTCACATGAACTAAACAAGACTCCTTTGAACATTCTTTTGCATGTTGTATTTTGCATTTATATGGCCACCCTGCATAACATAGCTTGCATGCATGTGGTTCCATTGTATTTGTTCATGAGTTCTAAGCATACAAATATTTTCTTGTCTCATGAAGCACAAAAAAATGTTTTCTTTTGCGGTGACTTATTAAAGTTAATAGGAGGTATAATTTTGATATGGTTGAGTGCAAAGCCCATTCTGAGGCATGAATTTTCCCCATAGCCACCTGCATGTGTGTGAGTGAATACCATCCATGAGTGTATGATTCTCACATTTTGGGCCTTCTCACCTGACAAATACCCATGAGTTTCATCACCCCAAAGTGAGTATGCATTCCTTTTTCAAACAAACATCCTAGATCTAATCCACAACAGGATGGACAAATGATCGAAGCTTGATCCAACTTTCCTTTCCTTCAATTTATCTCTTTCATTCTTTTTCATCATTTTCATGTGCATTCCATTAGGCTTATGTTTATTTTTCCATGGGATCTTCATCTTGGGGTCTTGATCATTCCTCTTGATTGTTGTTGTCTCATCCTACTAAGCATTAGTTCATTGAAACCCTCTTGATTTCAAGTTCAACTACTTTAGTGTAAGTTTAAAGTAGGTTCATCCTCTCACTAAAGTGGGGGCTAATTGTGGACACAGAGAAAGTAACCCTTCTACTTTTTCTCATGTTTAGGTCCTTCTAGTGGATGTTGGATTGATTTTTCCTAGATTTAATGTTGTAATGCGGCCAACATGCTCACATTAGGTCTTGGACCCTTGAGAATCATTAAGACTTCTAGGATGTCTTGTCAATGTGTTTTGAAGTGTTGTAACCCACTTTCACACTTTTATAGGACCATTTTATTATAATTCATCTAAATATCCCCTTTTTATCACTTACCAAGTCTTATTTTTAAGTGTTTTAAAGAGTTGTAACAAACTCTCACACTTTTCTAGACTTGTCATCAATAATTCAACCCTTTCTTATGTTTAAATGACCTCTTAACGCACTTTCTAGCCATACTTAAGCTTATTTTTTAGAATATTCTCATTAAACCTTAATAAATACACTTTAATTCCTAACACCTAGTAAAATTTCCCTAGTGGGACCAAGTCGCCACCTAGGCGGCTTAATCCCATTGGGCACAAAAATCAAAATAATTTTAATTTTTTGGTAGGATTTTATTCTCTTACCCTTGAGGTAGGCCTATGATGTGTTATTTTTGGGAAAATTATTAAAATTAAGTATAAAGAAAGGGTTTTGTCCTCATTTTTCATCTTCTCCAATCTTCTAATTTCAATTTCATCATTCAAGCAATTCTCAAGCATTCTAGGCACTCTAAGCATTATCAAGTCATCCATTAGAGAACTTTGTTGCATATCTTTAGATTTCTACATCAAGGGTTTGGTGAGTTTGTGAAATTGCATGTTGTTTATTCATCATTCTCTTCTTTTTTCATTTCATTTCATAGAGTTTGATTACCAAATCAAGGTTTGACTAAGGAAAACCCCTATACTCTAACCCTTAACCCTTTTCCCCCTCTTTGCATGTGTGTTTGTAGGTCTTGTATGTAGATTTTTCAAATAGGAAGGTGTTAAAAAGGTGTTTTCAATCCATCAAAGTCATCAAAGTCAAAAAAGCCCTAATTGAAGCTTGTAGACCTCTTTTAGCCCATTTTTTGTAGAATCTGGACTGAACACCTATTAGAAAAGGAAGTGTAGATTGAAAGCTACAAAATACTACCCCAAATTTCCCAAGATTCATAGGTGGACTAAGTCACCATTTGTGGTGAATTAGTCCCATTGCTAGGCTTGAAAAGTGGTTTTTGTATTTCTAAGTACCCATTTGGTAGATTCTTATTTCGACAGATTTTCCCTTAAACTAGAATAGGTCACCTAGGTTGGCACAAGTGTTCTAGTCAACATTTCTAGTCAAATCTATAGGATTTTAGAGCCTCTCTACATCAGAATTCAGATTCCAGGTGCACCTCTCCAATCTTATTCAATTCAATCATCATTTACTTACATTCTTGGGTGTTTTTGCATACATCACTATGTTTTCAAACAAGTTGTGTTTCTCAGGTTTAGCATTAATAATCATCTTTCTTTTTCAAATTATTTCATTTAGACATTATATTTAGGAATATTGCATCCATCCTTGCATTAATTTTGAATGTTTACATTGTATTTTGGCCCATATTTCTCCTTTTAGGTGAAAAACCCTAGAAGTGTTAGCTCTTAGAGGCCAAAATATTTGTTTACAAGCCTTCACCTTGACCCCTTCAAATTTTGATACTTCTGATGATGACATTCCCCTTGCATATTCCCAACTTATCAATTGTGATCAACAAGACCTCCCTATCTTAGATACCTTTGAGAATGACAAAGCAATAGCTTAGTTCATGAGACTGTGTGAAGGAATGCCTAGTGGTGACCATAAGGCTATATTTACCATAAAATTGGATAACATTGCTTATTTTACAGAATCTATTCACCCCTCTAGTCGAAAAAGTAGAAAAAATAAGAAAAAAAATGAAAAAAATAAAAAAATGATGAGTCCCTAGGTGAAAACTAAAAGGTGCCTTTGGACAATGAAAAAGTAAAAAGTAAGGACATATCCAAGGGAAAAAACCTCTCTGAGGCACCCAAGGATGGAGGGTTGAACATTCTCCCCCTTTATCAAGAAAAGTCACCAATGTTAGTTGAGGAATTTGTGGAGATCAACATAGACATTGAACATAATCCTCGACTAATCTATTTTGCAACATCTTTGATAGAAATAGAGTAACCTGAATTTTGTAACTTATTCACAAAAAGATAGGTTAACTTTGCATGGTCATATGTCAAAATGCCTAGACTAGATCTTGACTTGGTATTACATCATTTTCAATTACAACCAAGTGTTAAACCCATGAAGCAAAAATTAAGAAAAATGCACCCGGAAATTGCTTTATTAGTCAAAGCTGAACTAAAGAAATTGTTGGATGTCAACTTTATCAGATCAATTGACTATGTAGAATGGATTTCCAATCTCGTACCAGTAACAATACCAATAGGTGGAAGTAACATTTGTACATACTTCCTAGATATAAATAATGCAGATCCTAAAGATGACTTTCCTTTGTCAAATATTGACATGATTGTCAACCTAACAACATGATATGAAATGTTATCCCTCATGGATGGTTTCTCAAGATATAATCAAATCAGAATTGCATTTGAAGACCAACATAAGAAAACTTTCACTTGTCCATGGGGAATTTATTGTTGGAACATCATGCCCTTTGGACTTAAAATTCCAGAGTAACATATCAATGTGTCATGGCAACCATTTTCCATGATCTCATACACACTCTCATGGAAGAATATGTGGATGATCTGATAGCTAAATCATTGAAAAGGGATGATCACTTACAGGACCTAGACAATATTTTTCAAAGACTAGAAGAGTACAAAGTGAGGCTAAATCCTAAAAAATGTGTATTTGGCATGCAATTAAGAAAACTTCTAGGATACATTATTTCTAGATGAGGCATTGAAGTGGACCCAAAAAAAGTGAAAGTTATAATGGACATGCCTCCACCAACCAATATAAGTCAACTACGGAAATTACAAGGGAGACTATAGTCTATCAGGCGATTCATGGTGCAGTTAGCAAATAAAATACATCCCTTCCAACATCTACTTAGAAAAGGGGTACCATTTGTATGGACAAGTAAATACCAAGAATATTTTCAACAGATCAAGGATTACCTACTTGCACCACCAATGTTAATGCCACATACTGATGGATGACCTTTGATACTCTACATTTTAGAAACCACATCATCGCTAGGAGCCTTACTTGTACAAAATGATAATGAGGGCCATGAAAGGGCAGTGAATTATATCAATTTCACTTTGGTGGGATATGAGCTAAATTATAGTTCCATAGAATGTGCTTGTCTTGTAGTAATTTTTGCTACTCAATGACTAAGGTAGTACATGTTAAACCACCAAACAATTTTGGTCACAAAGATAGATCCTTTGAAGTATCTCCTTAATAAAGTAGCATTAACAAGATGTATGGCTAAATGGATAATGGTACTCAGTGAATACGATATCCAGTATGTAGAAAGAAAAGCTATAAAAGGAAAAGTTACTGCTGACTAGTTGGAAGAAGCACCATTTAAGTCAGATCATCCTCTAGTTTCAGATTTTCTTGATGAATTAATCTTCACTCTTGACACAGGAATGGTGTGGAAGTTATACTTTGATGGGTCCCACACAAATCATGGTTTAGGGGATAGCATATTGTTTATCACGCCATAGGGAAACATTATTCCTAAATCATTTAGAATTGATTTTCCACACACCAATAATATAGCAGAATATGAGGCTCTTGTAACAGGATTACGAATGGCAATCAAATGGAAGATTAAGAATCTATAAGTTTATGGAGATTCTCAGCTGGTAGCCTGACAAGTTAATGATGAATATGAAACCAAAGATGAAAACCTCACCCCATACAAGTGGATGACATATAGTTTCACATAATATTTGAAAACATCTTCTCTCATCAAATACCCCGCATTCAAAACAGGGTAGTATATTCCATGGAAACCATTGGTTTACTCTTGGACATACCTAGCAACATGCCTAAATTTGAGTTTTTGGTAGAACAACTTCTGGTCGCTGCCTTTAACATCCCAGATTTAGAGATGGTGTGTGAACTTGTTGGTCCCAATTCTCCATGGCACAAAGACATATGTGACTACCTCCATGCCCAAATCCTACCCTCTGACCTCTCGAACAACTAATGTAAGAAATTTATCAGTAAATTCCTCCAAGTATACCATCATCAGAGATACTCTTTATAGACGTTCCCTAGACACTACCCTATTAAGATGTCTCGATATTGAAGAAGCACAAGTTACCTTGTATGGGGTACATGAGGGTATATGTGGATCCCACTCTAGCGGTCCCACCTTAGCTAAGAATATTATGAGACTAAGCTATTATTGGCCTATGATGGAAAAGGACTCATATGTCTTTGTCAAAAAATGTTGATAGTGCTAGATTCACAGAGACTTGATACACCCACCAACACAGGATCTCCATCCAATAACGTCACCATATTCCTTTTTCCAATGGGGACTCGCCCTCATTGATAAGATACATCCTACATCCTCCTATGGTCATAAATGCATCATTAATACGACTGGATACTTTACCAAGTGGATTGAAGCCATTCCTATGACCTACATTATGGGCATACAAGTTTCTAAGTTCATCCTTAACTATATCATTTTTCGGTATGGTGTTCCTCAATCCATAATCATGAATAATGGATTCCCTTTTAAAAACTAAGAAGTATGTCACCTCTGCTAGGAATTCCATATCCAACACCACTTTTCCACTCTATATTACCCATAGGGTAAATGCCAAGCTAAGGAATATAACAAAATAATCCTCGTAATCCTTAAAAAGACTATCAATGATGTTGGTTGTGATTAGAATTTACAGCTTAACCCTACCCTATGGGCTTATCATACAAGCATCCACACTCCCACTGATGCCACTCCATATTCCTTGGTATTCGGTTCTAAGGCCATCTTTCCTATTGAGGTCGATATTCCTTCCTTAAAGGTGTCTCTAAAAGGGAATATTGACGATGAAGAGTACCGTGTGTCAATACTACATGAGCTAGAGTTCCTAGAAGAATGAAGACAAAAGGCACTAGATTAGGGTATGTGTAGGATCATCATGGAAAAAACAGACCCTTAAGTGCAAAAAAATTAGAAAAATCAGAGTTTGGAAACTTGATGTAAAAATTTGAATAAGTTATCTATATTATTTCAAAAATATGTAAGAATGGAATCTATAGAAAATTGAGTGTAGTTTCTAAACTACTAGGTTTTTTAAAATCTATTTGATGAAAATTTGAAATTTCAATGCGGTAGTACTTAAATTTCGGGAAAAAATAAGTAGGTGTCTCTTTAACCACCTTAACCACAATAAAATGATAATATTTTTAATAATATTTTAGATATAAGTAGAGGACTCATGTTCGGATGTGATGCATATTTTTTGTAATTTTTTTCCAAGTAAATAATTAATTATGATTTTTTTTTACAACTTTTAAAATTATAAAAACTCATATGTATGACCACCTTAACTTGGTCAAAACATGAAATTCAATTTTATGTTTTTAATCCTATAGTATAAAAGCATAGAATGTGACACATGTTTTAGATTCAAAAAATTGATACCATTTGAGCTATATATGTTTTTCAATTAACCTATCAATCAAAATTTAGTAAGTAATTCAAATAGAAAATAAATAATAATTATTTATTAAATTCAAAGTAAAGAATAATTTATATTAGTGGAAAGTGAGAATCTCCTTTAAAAACTATTTTCATTTCATCAATTTTGGGTAAAAAAAAAGTTGCCAGCCACATGGGCCATCATATCACTTACATATCGCCACTTTTTGGCCCATCATGATCTTGTGCATACCCATAATCTTCAAGCATATCAAAATTTTCTTTGTTACAACTAAAACAAGAAAGTATTGAATTCGAATTTTGACATTGGTGACCTGGTTTTAATGGAAAATCCAAAGAATCAAGCAGAAAGAGAAAAACCAAGAAAGTTTGTGCCAAACTGGCTAGGACCTTATATTGTCATAGAAGCCTTTGGATCAAGAGCATACCAACTCTCTACCCCTAAAGGATAACCACTATCAAAACCAATCAAAAACCTTCATCTAAAAAGGTTCTACACGTAGCTTCTAAGAGCCTTGTCATAATCATCAAAAATACAAAAAATAATGGAAAAATTTAAAAAAACCATTACCTAGATGAAACTGGACAAAAATGCATCTTGGTAACATAAAAAAAATTCAAAAATCATAAAAATAGTAAACATAAATAATTCTTCAAATAGTGAAAACCACTTTGGTGGCGCTTTGGATGAGTACCATGGTAAAAACCTGGCAAACGAGTGCCATGTGTAGTCGACTTTGCTCCTTTCTCTACCATCATTCCAATTTGACTTCCTTGTCATATCACCTATCTTTCCTATCCACACAACTTACCATTTATCATTTTCATATCACCCATAGTAAATGTGTGTCCTTTCCATTACTTGGAACGATTCAAATCAAGAACACTTTGCATCCCCATTCCATCCTATTCATAATAAATTAGTCTTATACCCGACTAAGGGTAGGAACTTAACTTACATCATTTGGTTCTTACAATGGTTTTTTTGAGGATGTAAAACCATTGAAAAAATCCTTAAACATCAGAAAATGTCTTGAAAAAATCCAAAAACATCAGAAAATGTCTTGAAAAAATCCAAAAACATCACAAAATATCCTGAAAAAATAAAAAAACATCATAAAACTTTAAAAAGACAAAAAGAATCAAAATATGTCAAAAACCAAAAAAAACATCCAAATAACTTTCAAAAATCCAAAAAAAAAGTCAGAGTCAGTCACACCAGTTAGTCTTTGTCATTGTCAAACTTCTTTGCCTCTTCAACTAGACATAGGCAAGGCCATCTATCGATGCACCCCCGAGGCATTAGGTCAATCTTGTAGGTTTGTAAAATAAACAATGAAATCATTACTCAGTCTTTTATTAGTAAAAGAAAGTAAATGTTCATTTTGAACTATGAGGTCTCTGTGTGTATAACATAGGCAAGGGCATCAGTCAATGAGCCACTGAGGTCACACTAGGTCAATCCTTTAGGGTTCATCATGTCAGTAAAAATAAGTCGTACATTGTCATCAAACACAAAAAATTGTCAAAACATCAAGACAAGTAACACATCAATAAGTCCAACAAGTAAACAAGGTCATCAAGTGAAACCAAACAAATTTTTGAAACACTCAAATAACCAAAATAATCAGCCTATGTCTTATACAAGATGTGTCCTTCCTAAAAATAGATTGCCATTTGGTCAAGCTTTATCATTGCCTTATATAGGTGGTCACATGATTGAAACTAGACTCAATTTCTTATATGATATGTTTCATTCCGGAAACTAGGATTTTATCAAAAATCATCTTATCAATCTCCTAGATAATTAAACAACAAACAGATCAAATTTTGGAAAATATTCTTACTAGCTATTGATATTATGGCTTGTTTTGTCTTATCTTTTCATTTGGCTTTGTCTTTGAGTCTAGTTACTAGCTTCCTCGAGGATGTCCCATGAAGGATTTAGAGAAGCAAGATTTCTTAGGACTCTTTTTCTTTGACTGTTGTTTATCGATTGTATTTTGATTTTGTCTTTGAGTTAGGTCACTAGCTTCCTCAAGGATGTCCCACGAAGGATTTAGAGGAGTGATGATGTCTCATAAATTTTCTTTTATTTGATTGTTGTCTACAGTTTGTCTTAACAAAAAGACTGGGGAAATTTTTTCCATAGTATGAGTTAGGACATTCCTTGTCTGTGACTGTCTATTTTTAGTAGGTGGATGACCTTGCACACCTTGGTCTATCTCATATCATGGTGTTTGTTATCCATTTATATCATTTAACACCCAATGATGATTAATGCAAGGCCTATTATGTTTCAGAAAAATATTGAAGATTTCTAATACTAATATCCAAATTTTCCCCACTAACATTTCTTCTTTCTTGCATTATGGTAGAGTCCTGTGACAAACAAAGAAAAATAAAGCATCCTACATATGTATTCATGTTACAAACATCATTTAGAAATTTCCATACATATGTACTTATTAAATCATGCATATATGTTGCATTTGAAAAAGAAAAAATATACACATTTGTCGTATCTAGGAATCCATGGCATAACATGCATTTACCATCATAAATTGCATAGCATATTATCACAAAAAATACATTCATATGGAATTGTAAATACATAAAATCACGTTGTATCACATAATCATAAACATAGCATCCATATAGGAAATCCATAAGACCATAAAAGTAAATGCATACATCATCATATAAAATTAACACATCATCGTAGGCTGCATGAATATCATAAAGTAAACATCAACATCCATAACACATACATAAATAGAAGACTACATATCATATGATCATTGAAAAAAATGATATATATCACTCAAATAAGTGTCACAATACAATGTCATAATGTATCCTAAAATAAGAGCTTGTAGGCTCGATGGACATAAAAACATTAGTGTCAAAATATTTGAGTCAAAATATATCTATCCAATACTGCCATGATCCTCAAAGCTCATGTTGTTGCTCTCACCCTAGCTAGATCTGCTATGAGACTGAGATTGACCGCTGCTCAGTACCACTAACGTACTGGGTGACCTACACTCAAGTGGGACTACCACCTCATATAGATTTCTATAATACTGCTCTCCCCTCCCTGCTCTAAGGAGCGCATGCACTATGTCAGCAGTAGATCTTGTACATCTGGCCACAAAGTAAATAACACTCTAATCTACCTCTTGAGCCCATATCACTTTCCTATCCCTCTTTAATTATAGGGTTTCTCTCTCCACATATATCCCATCTCTCTCTACCCATAGATACTATACCTCAATCTCTAGCGCCTACACTTTGGCCTGTAATCTGGACAACTCCTCATCCATATCCCCAGAACCACCCCTGATGGGAACATCCTCAAAACCCTCCTCTCCATCCATAATCCTCTCATGGAGGATCCACTCCTCCTCACCCATCTCCTCATCCTCTAGCTGCTCCTCATGACCTCCCATATCTACATCCATGGTAGCTGTAGATGCTAACACCTCAAGATCCTCTATCTCAACCTCCTCTTCCTTGGCCTCTACATTAGGCATGGCCTCCTCCTCTCTCTCCTCTCAGATAGGAGGAATTGGTCTCTTCCTCCTCAACCTCCATCAAACCCTCCTACCATCCCATCCTCCTCTCCCATCGCCACCATCATCACCCGCTCCACTATTACCTACATCGTCATCTCAACCTCCACCATCCCCTCAACCTCCATATCCTCTCCCTCTACCTCCACCTCTCCTACCTTGAGGACCCCGTCCTCATCTAACAACTAGTGCAGGCTGATCTAGATCTATCAAAGGAATAGGCCTATGTACCCTCCACCATGCATCATACTCAGGAGTGGTCCCCACATCTGCTAGTCCCCCTTTCCACCCCCACTACTATATCTGTAATCTATCGATGGACTACTTTGCTATGGTAGCTAAGATCATCGCTGTCACATCCCTAGATGACTGAGCATACACTACTACTCCTTCAGCCTCACCCTACTACTCCCCAAACTATCATAGGACCTGACCTAGAAAATACATCTCGATAATATGTATTGACTGGATAGTACGTTGTTGTGTAGATTTTGCACACACGCCCTACTAAAAGCAGGGACCCTCTTCCACTTTGGTTTTGGTGTTTTGGCCCTTTCTTTTGAGGTTTTTTCTTACCTAGGCATGTGCTTGAAATGTTTATTTTGAACACCTAAGTGTTTTCCCCAAGTCATTTATTGAAAATCTTAAGTTCTGGATGAATTTTGGGTTTTTGCACGGATTCAGGATTTTCCACCCTATCCGGATTTTCCTGGATCTCATTTGGGCTCCAACTGGACCCTGTTGATTGGGTATTTTTGAGGTTCGCGGATTTCCGCGTGGTCTGGATTTTCCTGAGATCCGCCCTATTGTCAGGTTACCAAGTTCCTTCTATGGCTGTCTTGTCGATTGCATTAATGACTCTGTGCGGGCATTCAAGGATGCATTTAAATTTGATTTCTAAGGTTTTTTGTACCATTATGCTCACTATTTTCCATTGTTTGAATTGAGAGCTGCATCCTTAGAGTTTTTTCTTTGAGATTTTGGTTAGATTTGGGCATTTTTCTTTGAGTTGCTTTCATTTGGTGGTGATTTCTTGTGCGTTATCGCCTATGTTCATTATGGACACCATTGAGGCTTCACATTTGTTGATTCTTAGAGTGATTAACGCTTTGTAATGGTATGTGTTTGATTGCTCTATTTTGAATTGAATTATGAATGGCCCATTGGTATCGTGAGAGCTGGTGGGATTTGAATTCCTATGTATTTGTTTATTTCGTGCTAGGGTTGTTTAGTATTGCACCATTTTCCATCTCCCAGGAGAGTTTTGAGCCCATTTGTCTGTTTGCACTTCAATAATTCTCACCTGAGAGTAATTAGTCAACCCTAGTGATGACTTAATAGTTGAAATAACTAAATTCTAAACTTTCCTGTGTGCTAATGGTGGGCGAGTAGGGTTTCAAGCATAGGGAAGTGCCATATCAGGTGATTTCATCTTAAAATTGACCTAGAATGTAAAGAAAACCTATGAAAGGTCCATCCCTGACTGGTCCTAAGTCAAACCTTTTGAAATTCCTGATGGGTTCGGTGTCTGGGTGAAATTGGGACTCTCCATCCCTTCCAAAATCTCCTCGCTATGACCCTTCAACTTTGGGGAGATGTCATATCGATCACCCTATAGTTTTCCAAAGGGATCTTCCTAAGTTCATGTTGGATCGTCGTGGCAATATCCTTTCTCACTTCGATAAAATATCTTGTGTCTATTAGCGAGACAAGGGGGATTCGCTAAGACCTCACCCCATGAGAAAATGTCTCATCGATATGCTTTTTCATATTTTCCATCGGCAGGACAGGCCCTAGTCGGTAAGAGGTCATAGCAGGCTTTGTTAGTTATACCGATATTCATCTACTTCGCTAAGACCTTCATACTTTGCTAAGACCTTTCTGCAAGATCACAACTCTTGCCGAGGCCTTCACTTTCAGTGTGACTACCAGCGGTCACCATGACCTTGCGGCGACCCTTTCCTTTCTTGGTGAGCTTAGATTTTCTTTCGCTGGGACCCATGTTGTAGGCTAGATGTTATATCGGTGGGATGCCATGTCGGCGAAACCTTAAGTAGTCACTGGGACCTCTGCTTGGATTCAAAAAATTTCATCGAAATCCTCCTAAACCCATGTGTTTGCCATGACAGTGTCTTTCTCACGCCGAAGGGCTCTTATGTTATATTGCTAGTCGGCGAGACCAAATAAATTCACTAAGACCTTACCCCGATCACCTGATGGTCACATCAATGCACTTATTGCTGGTCAGCAGGACACCTCAACTTCACCGAGACTTCATATCAAAACTCTTGTCTAACTAAAGTATTCAATGAACCCCAATTGTTGGTGAGACCAAAACAGTTCGCTATGACCTCACCCCGAAGAAGATCTCTCATAGACATGATTTCCTCATCGACGGTCTGCAAGACATTTACCCCTTGGCGTGACCTTATTCCAAATGAACTTTTTCTGGTTGAGAGATATTCTTTTATACTTGTTGTATCGAAACCTCGCCCTATCCGCGGATTTATACCGAGTCCGAATTTCCCTAAAATTCGGTGTCTCCCTGATCTTCCGAAGTCCCTTCCTTGGCCCGTCCTCTGCAGAAATTCTCCCTGGACGGATTTTTACGAACTCTAATGAAATGTAATGTAACATGATATAATTGGATTGGTTAATGGTTTATGATGCATTCATTGATTATTTCATATGACTTATTGATTGATTTCGATTAGATTTGATAGTTAAGTAGGTGTTTCCTGGTTGTTCCATTGGAATCCGATCTGTCAGGAATTTCCTAGAATTCCTCTCTTGCTCAGATTCAGCGAATGGCCTCAAAACCCAAAATTTGTGTGATCATTTCATGTGAGGTTTAATGGAACTCTAGTTGCATGAGGTGGATTCTAACAATGTATTGTTGGATTAATATTAATTTCCTATGGTTTTTATTGTGATCTTCTTGGTGGGTGCAGGATGAATCAAGCAAGGTAGCCGAGGGATCCTCTATGTCTGATGTAGAAAGGATCAAAATGAATGTTAAGAGAAAGATTCTTGATAGTAAAATCACATCAATCTGGTCAGAGGTGACTGACACTAATGTTGGATCATGGGATTATGAGGAATTCAAGGAAAGAATCATAGCCAGGGACCTTCCCTTGGTGGCCAAAAGGATGGAGTCAGGATTGGCACATGTGGCCAGTTTCCCTTCAAAGGTGCAATGCTATGAGGTCATCCTAGAATGTGTTAGACACTATGACCAGGGCACTCAAAATATTATTAGTCCTCAAGGGAGGGTAATAGAAAACCTAAACCCTATCTCTATTGCTCAAACTTTCGACATGCTAGACAGATCTCATGTGGTGGCATTCAATATGGGGTCAGCCAAGGAGTTTTACTAGGAACAAACTATTAAGTCCTAGCAGTTCATCAATTGTTGGTTGGAAAAGCCTAAGTCTCACTATTCCAAACTACCCAAACAACTTTTCAGGATAAAGTTCAAGAAGGAGTATTATGAGGCCATCACTCTTCTTAGCAGGGTGGTTGGATTAAGGAATGCAGGAGTATTTGAGAATTGGATGTTCCATGCCATTGTGAGAATGGAGCAAGAGTCAATTGGTTATCATTGGATTGGCTTGATTAGTAGAATGCTCCAAGAACAGTTATCCAATGTATTGCAGACCAAAACCTTCACAATGACCTCATATCTGGTCTACGTGCTCACAAGATTCCATCCTTATAGGCGATTGGATACAAAGGGAATTTTTGGGTAGGATGTTATTTACGAAGTTTTCCCTCAGTTGCATTGGGAAGGTTCAAATTATAGAAGGTAAAATGATGCATTCACTATGTATATCACTAGAATGCTTCAAGGGGTGGAACATGTTAGAATTTTAGATCAAGCCAAGGATCTCATTGGGAAGTATGGAGCTTGGTTTATTCAATTCCCAACCTTCTCCTACATCCAGATCGATGGTTGCCAAAGGCCCCCATATAGACTTCCAAGGTATCCCACTGACCACATCATATTGTTGGAAGTGACTAGACAGATTTATCATTTTGATGCCATTGTCAAGAAGGATAAGCAAAAGACAGGATTTGGTGGGGATTTTCCCCTACGAATTGGCACTGGAGAGGCATTCCCCTCCATTATTTCTACCCAAGCTTCCTAGGAAGAAATGAGTACCCTTGGCCTATCTTTTCATGCTAGGAGGTCGAGGTTCGATATCACAGGTGAGGCTCAAAAGAGGGCTAGTAGGGAATATAGCCATAAAGACGATATGGAAGACTATTGGGCCAACTGTAGTGATGAATATGAGGCACAGAAGAAGTTCTCTCAACTTCTAATAGAGGCAGTCTATTTGTACAATGTGAGGATAGTTCCCGATCAGCTGGAGGATGATGGAAACCTGATCCAAGATCATGCCTATGAAGCAGTAAAGGATAGGCCGGTTGGCAATGTGGACTAGTTAGAAGAAGAGAAAATGGAACTAGGGCAATTGATGGAGCCAATCATCAAGGTTACCAAGATTAGGCTCAAACATATGATATGGGAGTTGGAAAGTAATGAAGTAAAGTGCACCTACAAATTGATGGGGGACCTTGACCCTCACTCCACCTTTGAGGAATCAACCAAGTAGGATCCTAAGGGTAAGGGTAAGTTAGACTCTCCATTCAAAATTAAGATAAAGGGTGTCCAAGGAGAACAAGCCTAGGAAACAAAAAAGTAGAGGAGACCAAAGGCCAAGAAGAGGACAAGAACTAAGAGGTCTGAGCCAAAGGAAGTCAAAGAACGGAATCCTAAGGCTAGTGCTCCCATACCCAAGAGGAGAAGAATCATAAAATTGTCAGAGAAGGCTAGCTCCAAGGCTGAGGAGGAGGAAGCTACTCCACTAGTGGTAAATGTTGAAAGTTCAGGAGAGAAGGCCAAAGTATATGCAAGGAGGACTAGGATTCCCTCTCCCAGGGGCAGTGAGCCTAAGACAGATCTCCCTTCGGTGGTTCCTCGTGAGAAACAACATGATGATGTGCCTTCTGCTCATGGAGCTCAAGGCAAGCCAAGTGAGCCAGAGGATGTTGAGGATCATCTAGATACTAAGGGAAAGGAATTTCATGAAGGTGATCTTCATAGTGTAGAGGCAAAAATTGAGAAGATAATGTAGTCCCCCATGGTTGCATATGCAGATTCCCTTGTCAGAACTAAACAAGTTGAGTCTCCTTCGAGGGAAGTAGAGGCGGAAGAGGTCTCCTCACCTACACATGAAGAGGAGCATGTTGAGCAGGAGAAAAGGAGTAAGGATGAGACTCCTGAGAAGCATAATTTAGAAGAAGAAATGTTAGAAGGCCAACAAGAAGAAGCAGGATTCAGCCAAGGGCAATTAGGGCCTGCTGTTCTAGAATGGCTTGATAGAGAAATTAAGAGGAAGCAAGTTGTAGTAGAGGACACACCACCCAATTGGGATGAGCTCCTAGCTAGAATTGGGAAAGGTAAAGATAAGAAGGCTAGAGTGATCTCAAGGGTTGAAAGGGATGAGGCACATAACAGGGTTGTTCACATTGCCACCCCTGTTCTGGACAAAAACAAAGATGATGTGGTTAGAAAAGATGACAACATTCAGACTCTCAATCTAGGACCCACATCAGTCGAGCAGGATATTGAAGACTATGAAGTTTCCAGTATGGTTATTGTGGACAAGTTAAGGAAACAAATGAAGACCAAGTAGGAGCTGAAGAGAGAAAATACAAATATTAGGAAATGCTTGGAGGAATTAATGAAGCCCCTATAGTCCATTAATCCTTCTTCCTCTGCTGCAAATCCTCTACCTCAAGAGACCATCACTGAGTTGGAAAGGATGAAAGCCTCCACCCTTGCCACTACAATTTGGCTGAAAGGAGTACAAGTTAAAGGTGATGAAGCCATTAAGGAAATCCTATCAACAAGGAAGGATACTGCTAGGACAATGGATTGGCTGAAGCAGGTGTTGGCACAAGATAAGGAAGATATGGACCTACTGTTATAGAAGACCAAGACCATCATGGAATACACCAAGGATAGGATAGCAGGTGACAAGGCCCTCCCCTTTTCTAGAGCCACCAAACTTTGGGAGTGGTTCGAGGCATTGCAGATCAGACAAAAGGTGCTGAAAAAGATTTATAAACAAAGAAGGCAGATTGATGACACCCTAGCTGGTGTTGATAATGGTTGCATTGCCTTTTTTGAGATCATGACAGGATGAAGCAAGATTGCTCCTGAATGCTTGAGTCTAGAGCGGTTGAGAGAATGGTGGTAGGACATTTATGCACCAGTTGATGGTCCTGTTTCTGAGCATAGTTGGATGATGCATCCAGCTACATTGCTGTCATTGAAAAGTACCTAGCCTATAAGGTGGATTGGGATAAATCGGTCAAACACTCAAGAGAAAAAATTGCATCTATCAAAAACCGAATTAGGGTTTTTCCTCTACCACCAGTGGTTGATGTGGATGGGACGCTTTTGAAGGTTCATGAACTATTGGATCAGAACAAGGACAAAGGAGAAGGAAGTTAATGCTCAACTGCATCGTGATTTGTGCTTCCTGATTATCTTAGCATGCATTGGTTCGAGCTGCGATGGGAATCCCGAGCTGACCTAGGTGCAGTTCAATCATTTAATGTGTTCCTTTGTTCCATTTTGACATTCTCTTGGCTGACCGGTGGCTTCGAATTAATGCTCCAGGCTCTTGCTTGGCCGATGGGTTTTCTGGGGGGATTCTATATATTGGGAATTTCACCTTTTTTGTATGGTTAGAAAATGGTTGGAAAATAGTTAGAAGGTCAGAATTTGTAACTAGAATATAGAACAAAGCTAGTTATAAGTAGAGTAAGTTAGCAAGTAGTTGTTCTCAAGCAAACGTTGTAACAAAAAGCTAGAATTGTTTCTATAGAAAACAATTTGAATACAAGAAATGACATTGTGATTTGGTACCATACTTGTTTTCTTTGTTTTTGCATGGTTCTTGTTATTCCATCTTTAAAATTGCTTTAAGAAGGTTAATACTTAGATTAGATTCGATTCAATAAAGTTTGTAATCTGATGCTTGAATGTTGCAACAATCTTTCAGTCCATACTTTTCGCAACCAACTTATTGTTAGTTGCTTTGTAAAGTTAGCCTGGACTTCATATTTTATGTGCTCAAGTTTGATTGTGAGGATTTGTTCATTTCAACTGCAATAGGGTTGTTGAATGAATGCTCATGACCTGAAAATCTTAACACCTCAGAAGATTGCACTGTTTTATGTAAGATTGCACATTTATCTAGGTCGAGTAGAGAACAGTTTTGAAGGATTGGTTATTTTTCATTATTAATCTTAGGAGTAATGTTAAGTTTAGAAATCTCTTTGAAACCCTTATCTTCTCTATTTCTTTGATTATTCGGTTAAACCTAGGATTGAAGTATCAATATATTGTTAAATCTGATAAGTTGAGATCTAGTATTTTGCTTGTAGTAAGGTCCCATTGTGATTACCAGCATTTTCACATTTTGTTACTGAATTGTTTATGCACTGTCAAGACCTGACATTAGAGACCTTGGGGTTATCTCCTGAGGCTTGCCGATAGAGATTTACCTTTCAAGAGAGATAAGATACCATATTCTGTCTAGGATGTTATTGTGCAGAAAATGCGATCAACAAGAACTGGTGCTAGAAGGAGGGCCTGAATAAGCAAGCTAGATTGATTTTTGAATGCCATCTCTCCTGAAGGATTCAAAAGGAGAACTAGATCTACTCTAGGAGAGGAGGAATTTCAAGAGTTACCAGACCCTACTAGGTCTAGAAGGGCCAATAGAAGGGGAGAATCATCATTGTCCTCCCACCCATTTTCATCATCCCCATCTTCATCAGGTTCGTCTTCATCTAGGTCAGAGGATATTTCCATTACACAACCTCACCCAACCATAAATCAGCCCCTACCACCTCCATAGATAGCTTTCCTAGCAACCAACCCATCCCCATTGAGTTTTGTTGTTTACAATGTCATGCCAAAGAACCCTGAACACTTTTGTTCAAAATTCCATATCAATGATCCAAAAAGGATCATTGAGGAACACATCAAGATCTTTCAGACTAGCCTTAAGGGTAGAGGGATAAACCATGAGGATGTAGCATGTAGACCGTTCCCTTATTCATTGGGAGAGGATGCATTCTACTGGTACAACCATTTGCCTGCTGGGTCTATTGAGCAGTGGACTGAGTTAGAGGTAGCCTTTCTACAAAAGTTTTGAATCCCCATTAGTTCTAATGAGCTCTACCATCAGTTCACTAATGTGAGGAGGGAGATCCACAAGCCCATAGCATCCTTCAACAATAGGTTTCACTGTGCTTACACTAAGCTACATTCTCCTTACGCTATCGATGAGCCCACTTCCTTAGAATTATATTATGAGGGACTTGATAGTATGATAGCCACTTTTATGCAATGGAGTAATAACCCCCCTGCTAGCCTACTCGATGCATATGTAGAAGCTGTGAAAGTTAGCACTAATATAAGGCAACATCTATCTGGGCCTTTACCCTCATTAGGACCCGTTGCTCACCCTGGACAAGTCCTAGCTCTTAACCAAGCTTTGGCAAACCATACTCCAATTATGAATCCACTGCCTCAATTGCCTTTGGTCCCTCACTCAGGGCCTCCTGTGGGAAAAATGTTACCCACGATTAGTTACCCCCAGTAAAATGTGAATCAACCCCTGCATACCCTGCCTCAGGCTAATTATCCTGCCTACCTGCAAAATTTTGAAGTCTTGAACCAATCACTAAATAATCATGCTCCAATGGGGTATTCCCAAAACAATGCGAGTCAACCCTCGTACACTAATCATGACAAGGAAAGATTGGATGAATTTTCTGAACAAATAAAGAAGTTGAATATGGAAGTGACTTAATTAAGGAATTAGAATAGTCAGTTGCAGGTTGCTCAGAGAAACATGCAGTCCAATCAGAATAGAGAAAACCCACAAGGACAAAACTTCGATAGGGGGCAACGTCATGATCGAGGGTACAACAATGATCAAGGGTACAAAAATGAAAGAGGATACAACAATGATAGAAGGTATAATAATGATAGAAGGAAAAACTATAATAAGGGGCAACCCTAGGCCAGAACTCTGAAAGAGGACAAGGTGGCAGATCAGGATTCGACAAAAGACAACCATCAAGGTAGAATAGGACTTGGAACATAGGCCCCAACAACAGAGGAGTCCCCACCCCATTGGATCAACCAGTCAGTCAACCTGTTAATCAATCTTCCAGTCAACCAGTTAATCAAGAGAAGCCTCCTAGTGATGTATATCTAGTTGAGGCTGCCTTATCAGGGTGGTGTAGGCTCCACAAGACTAGTCAACATTCTGAGTTAGATTGTCAAGAATTCCAAATAGCAGCCTCAATCTTTCAGTACGAGGTGGAGAACAATGTAAGTGGTCAAGAAATAGTACCATCCAATCCTTATGATTCATTGGTGTTGGTGCTAAATCATTCCCCTTTTCCTCAAAGTAAGGAGAATGTACCTAAAGAAGAACCTGGCCAGTTGGAGGAAGAGGTAGATGAGGTATGCAATGGAGATAAAATGAAACTGTTATTTGATAAGAGTCAAATGAATGATAATGGTCCCAGAGATGAAGAAGAGGCTTATGTCAAAGAGGAAGCTTATAATGAAGAAGTGTAGACTTTTTAGAGGCCTGTTAAAATATATGACTTGAGGGAGTTGCCTCACAGGCACCCACATGCTAGAGGCCCCTTTACCACTTCCATTCCACCAAATAATTTTAACACACCTCCAGACCATAATGCTAGCAATAATCCACTACTACCTCAGATATCCAAGCAATATCTATCTCAAGACCCAAGACAGACTGATGTACCAAAAGGGAGAAATGTTGATACAAATAAAGAAAAGATGGTGGAGTACCTAATGGAGACCGCTATCGACTTGAACAAAGAACAACTAGCCGCGTATGTCACTGAGGAACTTTGAAAATTGAAGGTAAATCTATCTGCATTTGATTTGTTAAGAGTTCCATCCATTAGGAGTGTAGTCTTAGGATCTTATAATGCAAATTCCATATTACAAGATAAACTAGTTAGCAAGAATGTCAATAAGGCTTCTAGTCCTCAATTAATAGGAAAACTAAACCAGACTAGTTAACAAGTCCATATGCCCCTTGGAGATACTAGGAAAGAAAAGGATAAGTCTCAAGTTGTTCAAGTAGATACTCCCTTAACTCTATTTCAAGGGAAGATGGACACACCTCCATTTCTAATTTTTGTACATATATTCAGTAAGAATCTACATAATTGTTTGCTAGATTCTGGCACTTCCACCAATGTTATGCCCCTAAGTGTATGTCGAGCTATGGAAATTACTCCTGCTGAATCACAGGAGAAAGTCACACAATTAGATAGGACTTAAGTCAATGTTGTAGGAGAGTTAAATATGATTCATATGCAGATTGCTTCTGATCCTAGGATTTAGCAAGTTATTAACATACAAGTAGCTGACATACCTGACGCTTATGGCTTAATCCTGGGAAGAGACTTTACAACGACCTTGAATGGATATGTATCCACTGATCATTCCCATATGTGGCTTCCTTGGAAGGGAGTGCCTAACTAGATTAGAATTGAAAGGGAACCCAAGATGAAATACATGATTATAGAGTACCAGGAAACCTCCACTAAAATTATGGTATCAGAAGTAAGTATGGGTAACTATATGCTTGCTGCCCCTTTTGAGGAGTCAGATCTGGAGGAAGTCCTTATGTTTCACACGACACTTGCTAAACTTATGCCAGAGTCTAGTGATGTTGAAGCCGTAGTGGAACCAGTTAGAGATAATGATGATCCAAAGGATAGATAGCTTGGTCTACTGGATAATTTTCAAGAGTTCATTCAGAAGTGCATTGAAGATCAAATTAAGCTAGGAAAAAGAATTAACTTTGGAGAATTTCTTTTTCCCAATTGGTGCAGGGTACACAATGTTGCTCATTCAGAATTGGATTGCTGCTTATGCTAGGCGGCAGTGGAATGGATACAGAAACATACCAACCCCACTCTTGCATCCATAATGGATAACATGAGTGTCCCAAAAGATCCTAAAAGAAATGGAATGATGCCTTCTAAAAGTCCATCCAGAAGTAACAGTGCAAGTAATGCGGTAAGAGACTCTATAGTTGTTGGATGCTGGACTTTGAGATTTGATGGGTCCAAATTAAAGCAAGGGGCTAGAGCTGGCTTCGAGTTGATTAGTCCAAGAGGTAGGACATTCTTCACTACTCATAGACTCCAATTTCACTGTACAAATAATGTGGCTGAATATGAAGCCTTAGTGCATAGATTGTTGATGGCATTGAAGAAAAAGGTTAAGGTCTTGCAAGTTTTTGGAGATTCTGAGTTAGTATTCAAGCAAGTTAGAAGAAAATACTCCTACCATGATAGAAGAATGACTAATTATAGGCACCGAGTATGGAATTTAATTGAAGGATTTGATGTCTTCAACATTCAGTTGAGTCCATGAAATAAGAACTAGATAGTTGATTCCTTGGCCTAGGTAGCCAGTACCTTGCAGCCTCTATCTCTTTTAGGATTAAACAAATTCACTATGGAGCTAATCCCAATACCCTCAATCCCTGATAATGTTACCAACTTCCAGGTATTTGAAGATGACAAGTATATCTTATATTTCATTACTAGTATTGATGTCTTTGCTTCTCAAATCATTGATGAAACTAAGCTCCAAGAAGCAGAAATAGATCTAGAAGGGGTAATCAACCTGAAGACCAACACAATTCCCAAGGGAATGGTGCAACTAGAGAGGATATTTGATCTAGATAAGATCAAAGATCATGAACAGGATAACAAGAAAGAGTCCATTAGTGGATAGTGTGATAAGTATGATGTGGGATCCCAAGAGGAAGTCAAGAATGTTCTCATTGGAAAGGCATGCATGATAGAAGAAAGACAAGGAATTATTGATGCATTACATAGATATCCAGATGTGATAGCCTGGAGTTATGAAGAATTAAAGACTTATGATATATCAATCATAACTCATACTATCCCTATCAACCCAGGTGTCAAATCTTTCAGACAGAGGTAGAGGCCTATTAATGCCCTTTTGGAACCTATAATATAGAAGGAAGTGCAGAAGCTGTTGTCTAGAAGAATCATATTCCCAGTTAGACACTCTACTTGGGTTGCAAACCTGGTTCCAGTACGAAAAAAATGGTGAAATTAGAATGTGTGTGGATTTTAGAAATCTAAACAGAGCATCAGAAAAATATAATTATCCAGTACCCTCAATGGATGAAGTGCTTCAGATTGTCAATGGATCCTAGATGATGTCCTTCTTGGATGGTTATTTAGGGTATAACCAAGTTATGGTGTAGTATGAAGATAGGCACAAAACTGCCTTCACCACCAAGTGGGGCACTTTCACCTACAGAAGGATGCCTTTTGGCCTGATTAATGTTGGACCTAAATTCCAGAGAGAAATGGACATAACCTTCAAAGACATCATTGGTAAGTGCATAATCATTTACATGGATGATCTAACTATCTTTTCCAAGAAGAGAGGTGACCATATTTCAGATTTATGCAAAGTTTTTCAAAAATGTAGGAAGTTTGGGATATCCCTCAACCCAAAGAAGTGCATCTTTGGGGTTACAAAAGGTAAGTTATTGGGACATGTTATCTCTGAGAAGGGGATTGCAATTGATCCAAAATGTATAGAGGCAATTCTCAATATTCCACTACCTACCAGTAAGAAGGAAATGAAATCATTCTTTGGCAAGATCAATTTTGTCAGAAAATTCATCACTAGGTTCGTAGAAATAGTTAAGCCACTGAATGCAATGTTGAAGCAGGAAGCCAAGGTGGAGTGGAATATAGAACCAAGAGAAGCATTTGTAGAGATAAAGAAGGCTATTGCTAAAGCTCTAGTTTTAGTAAGTCCTGATTATGCTAAACCATTTTACATATATTCATTTGCTTCTGACTACTACTGTGTTGCTATATTAACTTACAAATCTAACCAAGGCAACAAGCATCTTGTTAGCTCTCAAAAACACAGGCAAAAAGCCTCAAGAGGCTTCCAATATCTTGATACATTTCAGGGCAACAGACAAGGTCAAGAGAACTCAACCTTCTACTCTTTAGGTGCTGCCAGACCTAGGCGGGTGTACCTAACTGAATGAAGCAAACTTTATGTACTTATGATTATCTTTCTTGCACAATGATTTTTCCACATTGGTAGATGACAGTGAACAAATGAATTCTAACTAAATGGCAATAGAAATCCTTTTGATCTGAATCTTAAAATGCTCAATTAACAGGTATAAAGAAACTGAATGTATTCAAATGATGAAATGCAGAGACCAATACCTTGTTGCGTATGTAGAGTCAAATGAAATAGAAGTGAGCAACTTATTCTGGCAGAAAATCAAATTGCAGGCATATGATCTATTCATAACTTGTATGAACAATGCAAGATTATGATTACTAAGCTCTACTTTAAGAATCCAGATGAATCTCCCTAATTACTGTGATCAACGAAAAGGATTCAATCTCTACTTGAGAGAACCAGTCAATTAATCACACAGATACAACAAATGTGCACTGATAAACTAAGAATAAGCTTGTTATTTCAATTTAAACAACCAAAAAGAATCAACTTGGGGACAGCTTTAGCAATGCTTTTCAATAATTTCAACATACAATTGACACCAGAAACAACCTACCACATCAGTTGAATTTCATTGGAATCGCCATTTGAAAACATGCACATAGTCTCTGATAAGAGAAAACTATTCTACTGTAACCATCTGACTACCTACTATTTCTAATCTAAATCTGATGATAATCAATTACAATCGGGGTGCATATATATACACCAGCATGAGAAAAATCATTTGAAACCCAATGTCGGCCTAGCACAAAATTCAGGCTCAAACAATGTCAGCCTGCAACGGTCACCTAAATAGATTCATGTTGGCCACAGGACTTGCTTTTCTATTATTTACCAATGTTCAGTCGGCAAGACAGTCAGATAGTCATGCCAAAGGCAATCCACTCGTGCTTCATTTTGTTTCACTATTACTCTGTGATGTCGATGAGACATCTCACAGAGGATCCCCAAATGTTATCGATAATCTTCAAACCTTCAGTCGCAAAGTAAGAAAATCTCAGATCGAGGTGTATGTTTCATTCATTCACAGTCGTCGTAGCAATCTATTTGTCATACCGAAGCCAAGAAGTATTCCCTTGTGTCTCCCTTATGTTTGGGTATAGCCCTATGATATCGGGGAGACATCATGTCAAAAACCTTATGTTACTCTGAGAGCACCGATGTGTTATATTCATTTTAGTTTCTGAGACATAAGAAAATTTCTTACCGAAAACCATTCCCTACTCACACTCGCCAAGATGAAACAGTATTGGGGAGAGGTCATATAGAGTACCCACATTATACTGAAAGCTCATAACCATCCTTGAATGTCACTGTGACAATAAGTTTCTCCTACTGATGAGTGCCCACAAGTATGTCACCACAACATCCAACAATCGGGGAGACCTCATGTAGAGAGTTCCTTGTTATGCCGAAAGTCACCCGAGATTATTTGTGTTCACCAAGACAATTTGGTTTTCTCACTGATAGAGTCCACCTGTCGCTATAACTTTCAATCCTTGGTGGGATGTTACGTAGAGTAAATAGTTATACCGAAAGCCCCGAGCATGTTATGTCACCGAGAGAAGAGAAAACTCTTGCCGAAAGCCACTTAAAATACCTGTCGGCAAGACCCAATAGGCTCGTCAGGACCATATACTGTAGCACATAAGTCACACTAAAGTATATATCATTGTTGTAGATCGGCAAGACAAGGAGACATCGCTATGAACTATCACCGATAACAAGAACCTTTGCCGATATGTGTATCATCCCCGATTGCCGAAACAATACCAAGGTCTTGCCGACAACCACCTGTAAGTAAAATCTAGTCACTATGACAAATAATAAGTCTTACTAATAGGCAATATAGACTTATGCAAGTAGAAAACACAGCATGGGTTGGGGAAACTAGAACAAACCTATGCCAATAGGTCCAGTAAGATGGAAAATGCACAACCTGATGGATTATATGGGGAAAAGGGGAAAAATATAGATGAAATATGCATATTGTAGGAACAAATCAAGAAATTTATGAGTGAAGTCATATGTAAAAACACCAGATTTTTACAGTTCTAATAGTGGCTCCGTCTGGGGATGAATGATAGTCAAATCATTGCAAGGATCCAAAATCATGGGTGAGTAGACGAGATAGAAAATGATGGACTAGTGAGCAGCAATGGAATGAATGGCAATGGAAATGAACACAAAGAATTTGAAATGGATGAAAAATGGAGGTGAATGCAAAGCCCTAAACTATTGTGCATGGAAAAGAATTTTAAAAAGGATACACAGGAGTTTTCCATGCACTGGCAACCCTCAATCCTCTGTGTGTTAACTTCTCCTGTCTTGAGCTGTTACAGTTTCATACTTTCCCTTGTCAAATACTTGATTTTGTTTTGAGTTCATCATATTCTTCTTGAAGACATTTATGCAACCTGCTCTGTCACTGAAAATTTTTAGAGAATCATTATGCTTAGCTCAGCCCAAACTTCCTACACCATTTTGTAGCTCGAATTCTTTATCATCATGGGATAAACATCTATTATCTCCAACATACAGAATATACACACATTCAATGCAAAATTCCTCATTATCCCTCTTACTGTCGTATATTATTAAACACTCTCCTAGCTGTATTGAAAATTTATCATTAAAGTTCTTCATTTGTGAAACAAAATGTTTTGTTGTATCAACACTGTCTGAAACACACAAATTTGAAACCTTTTGCACCTCTTTGACACTACCATTTGGATACAACACTAGATCATGACTCATATTTCAATATCAAGCATATATGAATTACTCGAATTTGGGCCTCTATCATACTTAGTATACAAACAAATTTCTTCTTCACATGGATTAGAAATTTCAAGATCACATACCTCATCCTGAATAGAAACAGACTTTTGATGAATACCAAAAGTATCACCATCACTCCAAGAAATACATAGGGAGTCATAAGAATCTTTACAAAAAGATTCCTCACCATCAAAGAAAAAGTAAGCTAGAGACAAAACTTCAAGATCATCTTTATGTACACATCCTTGTTATTCAGAAGTAAACAAATCTGTAATCTATTTACTGACAAGTGAGCAAGTCTCAACATTTTCATCACTACAGTCATGCTCTTCACTTTTGTCATCATCAAACAGAAATCCAATACCATAAGAGAATGGGAAATCAGAAACATCATCATTGCAGTCATTTATTCCATCATTTTGCTTGTCTAAAATTATTTCCTCCTTTTCATAGAATGGATTTGAAAATATCTGAAACTTAATCATTGACACACCTTGGCAAAAAATCATCTGATCTCCATTTAACTCTTCATCATACAACGAGTTTGAAAAAATTTGGAAATCACTTTCAAATGTACAAACCCCATCATGATCAAATGTATCTTCATAACTTTCAACTACAGCCAGAGGTATTGTATACTTACTATCTGATGAATCAACATCTCCCACTGCCCTTCATCTAGATCCTCATGAGCAGTAGAAGAATCCCTTGACTACAAATCAAAATCCTTAGGTTCATCATCAACATCAAAATATTCATTGGATTCCTTACAACAAACACTACTTTTACTGTCACAATCTGTTATGCAAGAGAAATCTCTTGCATCATCATCCTCATGCAAATCATCACAGGAATCATCTTGACTTGCACATATCTCATCTTCTATCGGTTGCACCATTTGATCAATTTCTCTACACCTATTAGAAATATAACTATTTGATTCAACATTGGTAGTGTTCTCATAGCTTATTCCTTTGTTTCCTTCCTTCTAATTAGCAATATTTAGTCTCTCTATCCTTTCTTCAGTACATCTCTTCGTACTGTATTGAGCAGACACCCCAAGAGGATGTGGTTCTGTGTAATCTTCTTCATAGTCAAGAAGGACCTGTTGTTCAACCATATGGACATACTATTTCTGACTTGAATCATTATGCTGATAACCTTCATTCTCCGAAGGTGAGTTCCTTTCCACAACATGGAGAAAGGTATTTGAAGTCAATTATACCATATGATCTTCTCTATTGTCTCCCATCAACATTCCCCCTTCCTGCACTCTTTGGGCTACAACACAATACTCTGGGGAATGTGGCATATCACAAAAATCACAGAAGTAATTGTTACTTACCATATAGGTTCCCCTTGTCAATGGATCAGGAGCCTCCTTATTTCTAGGCCTAGCTATTATAGGTTTGTTGTCCTTCCAGTCTGTATTATAAGGCATGTCATGCAACCTCGTCCTTTCATTCCTGCATGTATTGCTTTGCTGAGAAACCCTAGGAATGTCTCTTTTACTAATTATCCCAGCAGCCTTCCTATTATTTTCAATTGTTTGTGCCATCTTCTGTGCTTCAGCCAAATCTCTTGGGAATTTATTTCTCAGCTCATACCCTATTTTTGGATCAAAAGCATTCAAATAAACACTCATTGCTACAGAGTTTGGCAACTTTGATCCAGGAGATATTGTATTCTGCAACTTATTGAATCTCCTATTAAAATCATAAATTGTGTCATTTCGATCCTTCTGAATGTGTAATAATTCATGAAGAGCAAAATTTGGCACACCTAGATTCCCAAATTGCTCAAGGAACTGATCTTGAAATCCCTGGAGAGAATCAATTGAGACAACTGGTAGGCTACTGAACCAATCCCTAGCGTCTTCAACAAGTGATATCATGAATAGCCTCATGTGTAAATCTTCATATGGCACATCCAAATCTTGGATGAAAGCATTGAAACTTCTTAAATGCTCTTCAGCAATGATTGCATCATTCCCTATAAACTTAGGTACCATACCTCTCCAATTGCCATCCATTGGATAAGGGGATAATTGAATCCCTGCCAAATCAAACTGTCTAATCATTGTTGTGTATTGATGAAGGGGGGCACCAGGTGAGTACGGATGCTAGTACATCAGACCATAGTGTTATGTATGATAATATGGCATATACTACTAGCCATGAGGAGCTCCAACATGACCTCCCTAGAACTAAGATCCTCCTCCATTCATGTTTGAACAAATGCCATGTTTCTTTCAAAGTCGCCACCTACTTTTCCAAAAGTAGGAAAATCATTATTTATGATCTTCTTCCCAGTGGAATCACTCTTTCTGAATCTTCTCAGATTGCAAATTCTTTCTTCAATGACTCTATAATGTGGTCTTCAACCAAATTTTCTGATATGTTCCCCAACGGAGTCACCAATTTGTTAGCTCTCAAAAATGCAGGCGGAAAGCCTCAAGAGGCTACCAATCTCTTGATGTGTTTAAGGGCAACAAACAAGGTCAAGAGAACTCAACCTTCTACTCTTTAGGTGCTACCAGACCTAGGTAGGTGTACCTAATTGAATGAAGCAGACTTTATGTACTTATGATTATCTTTCTTGCATAATAATTTGTCCACAATGGCAAATGATAGTGAACAAATGAATTCTAACTAAATGGCAATAGCAATCCTTTTGATCTAAATCCTAAAATGCTCAATTAATAGGTATAAAGAAATTGAATGTATTCAAATGATGAAATGCAGAGACCAGTGCCTTGTTGGGTATGCGGAGTCAAATGAAACATAAGTGAGCAGCTTATTTTGGTAGAAAATCAAATTGCAGGCATATGATCTGTTCATAACTTGTATGAACAGTGCAGGATTATGATTACTAAGCTCTACTTTAAGAATCCAAATGAATTTCCCTGATTACAGTGATCAATGAAAAGGATTTAATATATACTTGAGAGAACCAGTCAATTAATCACACATATACAACAAATGTGCACTGATAAACTAAGAATAAGCTTGTTATTTCAATTTAAACAACCAGAAAGAATCAACTTGGAGACAGCTTTAGCAATGCTTTTCAATAATTTCAACATACAATTGACACCAGAAACAACCTGCCACACCAGCTGAATTTCATTGGAATCGCCATTTGAAAACATGCACACAGTCTCTGATAAGAGAAAACTATTCTACTATAGCCATCTGACTACCTACTGTTTCTAATCTAAATTTGATGATAATCAATTACAATCAGGGTGCATATATATACACCAGCATGAGAAAAATCATTTGAAACCCAATGTCGGCCCAGCAAAAAATTTAGGCTCAAACAATGTCGGCCTGCAATGGTCACGTAAACAGATTCATGTCAGCCACAGGACTTGATTTTCTGTTATTTACCAGTGTTCAGTCGGCAAGACAGTTAGATAGTCATGCCAAAGGCAATCCACTCGTGCTTCATTCTATTTCACTATTACTCTATGATGTCGGTAAGACATCTCATAGAGGATCCCCAAATGTTATCAATAATCTTCAAATGTTCAGTCACAACGTAAGAAAATCTCAGACATAAGTGTATGTTTTATTCATTCACAATTGTCATAGCAATCTATTTGTCATACCAAAGCCACAAAGTATTCTCTTGTGTCTCCCTTATGTTTAAGTATAGCTCTGTGATATCGGGGAGACATCATGTTGAAAACCCTATGTTACTCCAAGAGAACCGATGTGTTATATTCATTTCATTCACCGAGACATAAGAAAATGTCTTACCGAAAACCATTCGCTACTCGCACTTGCCAAGATGAAACAGTATCGGGGAGAGGTCATAGAGTACCCATGTTATACCGAAAGCTCATAACCATCCTTGAATGTTGCTATGACAATAAGTTTCTCCTACTGATGAGTGCCCACAAGTATGTTGCCATAGCATCCAACAATCGGGGAGACCTCACGTAGAGAGTTCCTTGTTATGCCAAAAGTCACCCGAGATCATTTGTGTTCGCCAAGACAATTTGGTTTTCTCACCAACAGAGTCCACTTGTCGCTATAACTTGCAATCCTCGATGAGACGTTACATAGAGTAAATAGTTATACCGAAAGCCCCGAGCATGTTGTCGCTGAGAGAAGAGAAAACTCTCACCGAAAGGCACTTAAAATACCTATTGGCAAGACCCGACAGGCTCGTCAGGACCATATACCGTAGCACATAAGTCACACCAAAGTATATATCATTGTTGTAGATCGGCAAGACAAGGAGACATCGCTATGACCTTTCACTGAGAATAAGAACCTTTGCCAATATGTGTATCATCCCTGATCACCGAAACAATACCAAGGTCTCGCCGACAACCACCTGTAAGTAAAATCTAGTCACTATGACAAATAATAAGTCTTGCCGATAGGCAATATAGACTTATGCAAGTAGAAAACACAACATGGGTCGGGGAAACCAAAACAAACCTATGCCGATAGGTCTAGTAAGATGGAAAATGCACAACTTGATGGATTCTATGGGGAAAAAGGGGAAAATATAGATGAAATATGCATATTGTAGGACCAAATCAAGAAATTTATGAGTGAAGTCATATGTAAAAACACTAGATTTTTACAATTCCAACACATCCCATAGCATTCATGAGTGCACTATTGAAGGATGCAGAACTGAAATACCCTAGTGTGGAGAAGTAGGCTTATGCCTTAGTCAAGGCACTCAAGAAGTTTAGATATTATATCCTTAGAAACAAGATCTTTGCTATAGTTCCCGATCTTGTAGTTAAGCTGTTATTGATACAGAATGAACTGGGAGAGTGCAGAGCCAAGTGGGTAACTATGCTACAAGAGTATGATATAGAAATTCAACCCATGAAGTTGTTGAGAGGGCGGGGACTCACAAAGACAATGGTAGAGACAGGCCCTAATCTTATAGCCCAGGCCTACAATTTGGAAGATGTTTCCCTTGGAGAGTGGTACGATGGCATCATCCATTACCTCTTGACTCGAAGATGCCCCGATCATCTCAATGCAATACAAAGGAGGTCACTACATTTGAAGAGTGATGGTTTCATGCTAAAGGGAGTTGTTTTATATAAGAAAAATCATGAGAGTGTATAATTAAGATGCCTAGGAAGGGCAGAATCTGAGAGAGTGGTGTCAGAATTCCATGGTAGATATGGTATAGGCCATGGTTCAACACCTTCTACAGTGAACTAGATTCTCAGAGCTAGTTACTATTGGCCTACACTGTTCAAAGATATACACCACCACATCAGAACTTGTCACATTTGTTAGACTACAACCACCAAGGAGAAGCATGTAGCACTTCCACTCTAGCCAGTTTTTGAGGTAAAACCTTTTGCATAGTGGGGAATGGACTTCATTGGTCTCATCAATCCACCCTCCTCGGCTAGACACAGGTATATCCTTACCATTACTGATTATTTTACAAGATGGATTGAGGCCCTTACGTGCAAGCAATGTACTTCAGAGGTAGTTATTGATTTCATTGAATCAGGTATCATTAATTATTTTGGGTGTCCTATGTCTTTAGTTTGTGATAATTTCCCTACTTTTGCATCTTTGAAATTTTCCAATTGGCCTTTTGATCATGCGATTATCATCAAATTTGCATCTAATTACTATATGTAGGGTAATGGGTTGGTTGAATCCTATAATAAGAACCTTTTGACCGTCATCCACAAGTTATTAGGGAGGAACCCTAGAGACTGGCATACCCAACTCAAATTTTCCCTGTGGGCGGACCGTACAAGACATAAGACTTCCTTGGGAATTTCCCCATATCACCTTGTGTATGGCCTGGAACATGTGTTTCCTATCCAGTTGAAAATACCTACCTTACAGTTCATTAAGGACTATTATGATGAGGAAGATAAACACAAGGCCAGACTTGCTGAATTGTTGCATCTTGAAGAGAAGAGAGACGAATCCCTAGAAAACTTTGCTAAACATCAAGGGGTTTTTAAGAGATGGTTTGATAAAGAGCCAAGGTTAAAGCTTTTAGGATTTATGACTTGGTTCTTTACTGGGATAAAGCCCATGACCATAAGGGAGAGCATGAAAAATTTGATAAACTTTGGCTTGGACCCTACCAGATCTTAGAAATTATGGGAGATCATACTTTTTGTTTGAAAAATCTCATTGGAGAGGATATCCCACTGCCTGTCAATGGGTAGTATTTGAAGCATTATTTCCAATCCTGAGTTGTTTTCAGCCCTAGGCTTGTATATAGTTAGATTAGGGTTTTCCTATCTATTTTTCTTTTGTTTGTTTTGGTTGGTGGGTTTGCTTTTGGTTTGTTTGTTTCTGCTCTGCTCTTGCTTCGGGGGTTTCTCTATTTTCACCGGGATGTGTTGTGCTTGCATGGCAAATCTATCTTCTCTGGAGTTGTTCTAAGTATTTCCTTGGTGAACTTTGGTCTTGCATCTTGAAAGGACAGTTGGAGTCTTTGCTATTGCCAAAAATCTTAATGTCAGATTTATAGAAGATTGATCATTGGTTTTGATTTGAATTTGAAGTACTCTGAAATATTATATCTCTCATATATCTTAAGAATCCTGATGTCACTATAGGAATCCTTGTGAAGTCTTGTTAGGTGAAAAATCCTATTTCTGCTTCAGCGCCACTATGGTTCTTAGCCCTGAGTGTGAGCTTCATTGTTCACAAGTTGAAATGAAAGAGACATTCATTGAATATCAAGAGAAAGAAAAGTGAAATATTAAACATCAAATAATAAATTCAACTTATTAAGGGTACCTAAATATCTCTATCAGGGCTATGGATGCCTAGCTGGCAGTAGAGCTATGTCTAGGAGAGTCACAGTGATAACCTCATCAGGGCTATGGATGCCTGACTGGCAGTGAGGCCCTATCCATGTTTCTTTTGAGGTTAGGATCTTTACGTAGCCTAGCTTGACCGAACTTGGTTTTCTGTAGTAACTTAAGGAGGGAAATGAACTCATGTGCACACACTTGGATTTTCAGTTTATGAAAGGTTCGATCTATCCTTTGGTTCTGACCCTTTAGATATTCACATTCTAACTTGTTTGTTTGATGGTGAGATTGAAACCAGAGATTCTGGGTACTTGATTCCTATTCCTCATCGAATGCTCTGGAGCATTTTCCCAGCAGAGTCACCATTTGTTGTGTAGTTTTTGCACACACGCCCCACTAAAAGCAGGGACCCTCTTTCACTTCGGTTTTGGTGTTTTGGCCCTTTCTTTTGAGGTTTTGTCTTACCTAGGAATGTGCCTGAAATATTTATTTTGAATGCCTAAGTGTTTTTCCCAGGTCATTTATTGAAAATCTTAAGTTCTGGATGAATTTCAGGTTTTCGCCCAGATTCAGGATTTTCCACCCTGTCCAGATTTTCCCGGATCCCGTTTGGGCTTTGGCTAGACCCTGTCGATTGGGGATTTTTGGGGTTTGCAAATTTTTGCATGGTCCCGAGATCCGCCTTGTTGTCGGGTTCCCGAGTTCCTTCTCTAGTTGTCTTGTCAATTTCATTAATGACTCTGTGCAGGTGTTCAAGGATGTATTTAAATTTGATTTATGAGGTCTTTTGTACCATTATGCTCATTATTTTCCATTGTTTGAATTGAGAGCTGCATCCTTAGAGTTTTTTCTTTGAGCTTTTGGTTAGATTTGGGCATTTGTATTTGAGTTGGTTTCATTTGGTGGTGATTTCTTATGCGTTATCACCTATGTTCATTGTGGACACCATTGAGGCTTCGCATTTGCTGATTCTCAGAGCAATTGTCACTTTGTAATGGTATGTGTTTGATTGCTCTATTTTGAATCGAATTACGAATGGCTTGTTGGTATCGTGAGAGCTGGTGGGATTTGAATTCCTATGTATTTGTTTATTTCATGCTAGGGTTGTTCAGTATTGCACCATTTTCCATCTCCCAGGTGAGTTTTGAGCCCATTTGTCTATTTGCACTTCGATGAATCTCATATGGGAGTAATTAGTTGACCCTAGTGATGAATTAACAGTTGAAACAACTAAATTCTAAACTTTCTTGTGCACTAATGGTAGGCGAGTAGGGTTTTAAGCCTAGGGCAGTGCCATATCAGGTGATTTCATCTTAAAATTGACCTAGAAAGTAAAGAAAACCTATGAAAGGTCCCTCCTTGACTGGTCCTAAGTCAAACCTTTTGAAATTTCTGATAGGTTCGGTGTCTGGGTGAAATCGGGACTCTCCATCCCTTCCAAAATCTCTTCGCTGTGACCCTTCAACATTGGGGAGATGCCATATTGATCACCCTATAGTTTGTCGAAGGGATCTTCCTAAGTTCATGTTGGATCGCCGTGGCAATATCGTTTCTCACTCCGATAAAGTCTCCTATGTCTGTTGGCTAGACAAGGAGGATTTGTTGAGACCTCACCCCGTGAGAAAATGTCTCATCGACATGCTTTTTCATATTCTCCACCGGTAGGATAGGCCCTAGTCAGTAAGAGGTCATAGTGGGCTCTGTTAGTTATACTAATATTCATCTACTTTGCTAAGGCCTTCATACTTTGTTGAGACCTTTCAGCGAGATCACAACTCTTGCCAAGGCCTTCACTTTTGACGTGACTACTGATGGTCACCATTACCTTGCAGTGACCCTTTCCTTTCTTGGAGAGCTTATATTTTCTTTCACTAAGACCCCATGTTGTCAGCCAGACGTTATATTGGTAGGATGCCATGTCGGTGAAACCTTATGTAGTCACTAGGACCTCTGCCCATACTCAAAACATTTCACTGAAACCCTCCTAAACCCATGTATTCACTATGACAGTGTCTTTCTCACATCGAAGGGCTCTTATGTTATATCGCTAGTCGGTGAGACCAAAGAAATTCACTAAGAACTTACCCCGACCACCCAATGGTCACATCGATGCACTTATTGCCAGTCGGCAAGACACCTCAACTTCACCTAGACTTCATATCAAAAACTCTTATCTAATCGAAGTATTCCCTGGACCTTGACTATCGGTGAGACCAAAACAGTTTGCTATGACCTCACCCTGAAGAAGATCTCTCATAGACATGATTTCCTCATCGACGGTGGGCAAGACATGCCCCTATCAGCATGACCTTATTCCGAACGAACTATGTCTAGCCAAGAGATATGCTTTTATACTTGTTGTCTCAAAACCTCACACTATCCATGGATTTTTTCCGAGTCCAGATTTCCCCAAAATTTGGTGTCTCCCTGATCTTCCAAAGTCCCTTCCCTAGCCTGCCCTGTACGAAAATTCTCCCTAGACAGATTTTTATGAACTCTAATGAAATGTAACATATCATGAGATAATTGGATTGGTTAACAGTTTATGATGCATTCATTAATTATTTCATGTGACTTATTGATTGATTTTGATTAGATTTTATAGTTAAGTAGGTGTTTCTTGGTTGTTCCGTTGGAATCCGATTGGTCAGGAATTTCCCAGAATTCCTCTCTGGCTTAGATTCCATGAATGGCCCAGAAACCTAAAATTTGTGTGATCATTTCATGTGAGGTTTAATGGCACTCTGGTTGCATGAGGTGCATTCTAATGATGTATTGTTGGATTAATATTAATTTCCTATGGTTTTTATTGTGATCTTCTTGGTGGGTGCAGGCTGAATCAAGCAAGGTAGCCAAGGGATCCTCTATGTTTGATGCAGAAAGGATCAAAATGGACATTAAGAGCAAGATTCTTGATAGTAAAATCACATCAATTTGGTCAGAGGTGACTGACACTAATTTTGGATCATGGGATTATGAAGAATTCAAGCAAAGAATGGTAGCCAAGGACCTTCCCTTGGTGGCCAAAAGGATGGAGTTAGGATTGGCACATGTGGCTGGTTTCCCTTCAATGGTGCAATGCTATGAGCTCATCCTAGAATGTGCCAAACACTATGACCAGGGCACTCAAAAGATTATTAGTCCTCAAGGGAGGGTGATAGAAAATTTGAACCTTGTCTCTATTGCTCAAACTTTCGACATGCCAGATAGATCTCACGTGGTGGCATTCAACATGGGGTTAGCCAAGGAGTTTTACGAGGAACAAACTATTAAGTCCTAGCAGTTCATCAACTGTTGGTTGGAAAAGCGTAAGTCTGACTATTCCAAACTACCCAAACAAATTTTTAGGATAAAGTTCAAGAAGGAGTATGATGACGCCATCACTCTTCTTAGCAGGGTGGTTGGATTAAGAAACACAAGAGTATTTGAGAATTGGATGTGCCATGCCATTGTGAGAATGGAGCAAGAGTCAATTGATTATCATTGGGCTGGTTTGATTAGTAGAATGCTCCATGAATAGTTATCCAATGTATTGCAGACCAAAACCTTCACAATTACCTCATATCTTGTCTAAGTGCTCACAAGCTTCCATCCTTATAGGGGATTGGATACAAAGGGAATTTTTGAGTAGGATGTTATTTATGAATTTTTCCCTCAGTTGCATTGGGAAGGTTCAAATTATAGAAGGGTGAATGATGCGTTCACTATGTATATCACTGTTGGAATATGTGCCTCAATCCTTACTAACATGGAACTCCTAAATAGAAGTCACTATGACATTGTTCATGTCTGGGTGACTAATTGTTCTGAATCACTAGAAATGTTCATATCACTGTGATAGGGTTGATGTCTTGCTAACAAGTCTATCGCTGTGGCTCTCTGTGTTTGGCATGAACTTTTGGTGAGTGGAAACCTTTGGGTGATAATTTGATCTCACAGGTGTCAAGGAGAAGTCCCAGCAAATGGTGAAGGTCTCACTAACAGAATTTGGTCATCGGGGAAACACATGGCTCTTGGGATAAAGTCTTGGCAATCTGCAGAATGTCTCATTGACGTCGAAGTAACATAAAGGTCATGGGGAGATGTCTCAGTGATGAAGCTAAGACACACCAATAGGAGTATCCATGTAGAGTCTTCAGGATAACCTTGGGCACTCAGAGAAATGTCACAACGAAGGAGCATAAGTCTTGCCAACTCAAGATGACAAGGTGTGCTCTGAGTAACCTCTTGGTGAGGGTGATAAGTCTTGTCGATTCCTGGGTGTTTCGGTATGACATCTTCGGCTTGTATAAGGTCTTAGCGAAAGACTTAAGTCTTGCCGACTCGACAAGACTTGGATGAGCTCGATGGAATGTTACAACGAAAGACATGAGTCTTGCCAATAGTATATCTCATCGGTGTCACTCATGACTTCGATATGAGTCTCACCGAAGAGCGATAAGTCATACCGAATGAAAACTCTTTCTAAGATGACTTGAAGGTTTCGACATAAGATCTTGGCGATATATAGATATCTTGTCAATGGTCTCTCAGAGTTCAACATGACTTGCAAGCATTGGTAAAACATCTTGCCGATAGAGGAATCCTTTGCCGATAGGAATGCGATGGACGACAGAGACTTCGGTATGACTTTAGAACCCTAGTATGATCTCCTGGTGATAGCGATGGGTCTCGCTGATTGATGGCTAAAGTCAATGCAGCTTGTGAACTCAGTAAAACATCTTACCAACTATTTGAACTCTTAGCGATATCAATGAGATTACTTTGTGGCATCAGGGAGGCACTATTAGTGTCTCACTGATATGCCAAAAAAGTTGAACGCCCTTGACTAGTTTGACCATCCTATGTGGAGCATCATGGACCAATCAGAGGAAGCATTTTCAAACAGATGACGGTTGGATTTTTGCATCAGTTGTAATGCTAGAGAAAACTGCATGCAAAGAAAAATCTGAACAGGAATGGAAACCTTCTTCGATGGAGCATTGGTAGATAAGGATCAACAAGAAGATAAAATCAGAATGTGTAAAGAATTTTGTGAATGAGTTTTTTGAGTTGAGAGAGAATTTTTGTAACTGATGAATAGTGAATGTAGCTTCTGAGAATTGATAACCAGAGAGCTATATCTCTGAATTGTATGTAATATTTTGTTACTGTAATACAAAGAGATTTACTTTGGTGTGGTGGGTTTTTTCCTGTAAGCGTTTCCCACATAAATCTATTTTTCATTATCTTTGAGTATTTGCTCTATTTTTGTAAATCTTTCATGTATGTCTTAATTAGGTTGTAATTTAAAAAATTAATTGCCTTGCATTGCATTCTTCCCTGTGGTTTTGACATTAAGAAAGTGTTTCTGCACCGCTACTTTCCTTACAAGTGGTATCAGAGCCTGGCCAGTTGTGGTGTCTTTGTGAGTGGGTTGGGTCTTTTTTTATGTTAAATCCTTTTTAGTGGGAGTCTAGTAGATTCCTGTTAGTTTAATTACAAATTGAGATGGCAAGCACATCCCTAAAGATGGAGATAGAGAAATTCAATGGAACTAATTTTGAGTTGTGGAAACTCAAGATGGAAGATCTGTTAGTGGATAGTGATCTTTGGACTGCTGTGTCTGGAACAATGCCTCAAGGCATGAAGCAAGGGGATTGGGACCTATCTGATAGAAAATTAAAAGGGCTTATAAGTCTCTGTTTAGCTAACTCTATTCTTCTGAACGTGCATGAAGAAAAGACTACAACCTCTTTGTGGACAAGACTAGATGCTATTTATCAAGGCAAGTCTTTGGTGAACAAGTTGTTCTTGAGGAAGAAGCTATACAACTTGAAGATGTAGAATGGATTTGGTGTTTCTAATCACTTGAATTCTTTCAACATGTTGATTGCTCAATTAGCATCTATTGGTGTGAAGATAGAAGAAGAAGATAGTTGCATGCTACTATTATGGTCTTTGCCTGATTCGTGGGATCATCTGGTGATGGCTATTGGGAGTACAACATCCTCATTCAAGATGCAAGATGTTGTTGCTTCTCTGTTATCAGAAGAAATGAGAAGGAAATCTTCTGAGATGGAAAAGGAGGCTCTAGCTGTCAGAGGTAGACCAAAGGAGAAAGGCAAGAAGAAGGACCAGAAGTCTAGATCGAAGTCAGAAGGGAGATCAAAGTCTCCTGACAAGAAGTCCAAGGTGAAGTGCTAGAATTGTGGGAAACCTGGTCATGTCTGAAAGGATTGCAAGGAGGATAAAAAGAAGAACTCTTCTAGAAATGATTCTTCTCATAGTGATGCAGATGCCTTCATTGCAACCTTGGCTACACGGGCATCAGATGATATTTGGCTGATTGATTCTGGAGCATCTTTCCACATGACATATCATACAAAATGGTTCATGAAGTATGAAGAATACAATGGTGGAAAGGTGTACCTAGCAAGTGATTCATCTTTGGAAATTGTTGCCCGTAGAAGAGTCAGAATTCAATTCCCTAATGGAAGAGTGAAGGGAATCAATGATGTAATGTACATACCAGGTCTGGCTCATAATTTACTGTCTATAAGTAAGCTGAATGATATTGGAGTGTAGGTCACATTCTCTGGAAATGGCTGCAAGATGACTAGAGGATTTATGGTGTTGGCTAGGGGTGCTCGGACTAGTACTCTGTACAAGTTGGATGCACTGGTTGTTCAATGCAACAGTGTCTCTGCAAAGTCACTTAAGGCTACTCATGAAGAAAAGAAGGAAAACGTTCCTGATGGTGTAAAATCCATGGAGAGAAACTTCTAGAAGAGAAGACTATGCTCTGGCATCATAGGCTAGGCCACATAGGTGAGAAAGGTTTAAAAACCTTGAAAAATAAAAACCTGCTAGAAGGGCTTGAATATTGTAAACTTGAATTTGATTTTTGTGAACATTGCATATATGGAAAGCAACACCGTGTTTCATTTTATTCCATTCCTCACAAAACCTCTAGTTTGCTTGATTATATACATTCTTATGTGTTTGGTCCAGTGAATGTTCCTTCTTTGTCTAAATCAAGATACTATGTGTTGTTTATTGATGATTATTCAAAAAGAGCATTTGTATATTTTTTGAAAAGTAAATCAGAAGTGTTTAGTCAATTTAAGGAATTTAAAAACCTTGTAGAAAATCAGACTGGGAGAAAAATAAAATGTTTAAGGACTGATAATGGCAGTGAGTTCTATTTAGATGAATTCAAAAGGTACTGTAAAGATCATGGGATCAAAAGACACAAGACTACACCTTACACTCCACAACAAAATGGAGTTACTGAAAGATTCAATAGGACAATAATGGAAAGAGCACAAAGTATGCTGAGCAGTGCTGGCTTGGAGAAGTTCTGGGCTAAAGCAGTCTCTACATCATGTTACTTGGTAAATCGCTCTCCTAACTCTGCTCTTGTTGAGAAGATGCCTTTGGAAGCATGGTCTGGGAAGAATCACTCTCTGAGACATATTCATGTCTTTAGTTGTGAGGCATATGCATATGTACCATTTGAAAAAAGATCCAAGTTGGAAAACAAAGTTGTAAAGTGTATATTTATAGGCTATAGTGCTGGCATAAAAGGATACAAGATTTGGAATCCTGAGACTAAGAAGGTTTTGCCAATCAGAAGTGTTATCTTTCATGAGCTGAAACCTTCTACTTTGGATTTGCAGTCAGAGAAGAAATCAAAAAATGAAAAGGATGTAGCAGCAATTCCTCCAACACCACATAAAGGGAATTGAAAAATCAAAATGTACTTGATACTGAGGAGAGCTCAAGTAGTTCTAAAAGTTCTAATGAAGATGAAGAACCACCTCATCCTCAGCCTATGAGGAGGTAAACTCATGAAAGAAAGCAACCTGATAGGTATGGGTTTTCTTTAATTGAGTCTACTTGTGCCTATGCTTTAATTTCTAGCACTGATGAACCTAGGACTGTGAAAGAGGCATTTAAAATGTCTGATTCAAACTCCTGGTTGGAAGCCATGAATGAAGAGATGGCATCATTAGACAAGAATGATACCTAGAGTTTGGTGCCATTGCCTAAAGGTAGAAAAGTTGTGGGCTACAAATGGGTTTTTAAAAGGAAAATAGGTTTGGATGGTAGTGTGGAAAAATATAAAGCAAGGCTGGTTGCGAAAGGTTATTCCCAAATAGAGGGAATTGACTATGGAGAAATCTTTTCTCCTATAGCTAAGCTGACATCTATTAGATTTCTTTTGTCACTTGTAGCAGCGTATGACTTAGAAATTGAGTAGATGGATGTGAAGACAACATTTCTTCATGGTGATCTTGAAGAAGAAATTTATATGTCCCAGCCGAAGCACTTTGTGGAAAAAGGTAAAGAAAGACTAGTTTGCAAGTTGAAGAAATCTCTGTATGGTTTAAAACAACTCCCTAGAATGTGGTACCAAAATTTTGACACGTTTGTTTTGTTATTGGAATTTGTAAGATCAAAATGTGATCACTATGTGTATTACAAAGCTGAAAGTGATCAAATACTTATTATTGCTCTCTATGTTGATGATATGTTGTTCATAGGAAATAGTAAGCTAATGATTTTTGATCTTAAGTCTTAGTTGTCTGCAAAGTTCGAGATGAAAGATCTTGGTGCAGTAGGGTATATTCTGGGAATGGAAATAACCAGGGATAGGAAGAATAGAAAACTTTGGCTCAGTCAGAGTAAGTATATCATGACTATTCTAGAGAGATTTTGTATGACTGAGTGCAAGAAGCTAGTTGTTCCAATTACACAGGGAATGAATCTATCTATTGAGGATTGTCCAAAATCTCCTACTGAGATGGAGGACATGACCAGTGTGCCTTATGCAAGTGTAGTTGGCAGTCTCATGTGTGCTATGGTCTGTACAAGGCCAAACATTTCCCAACCAGTGCGAGTTCTTATTTGTTTTATGGCTAATCCTGGAAGAATACATTGGGATGTTGTGAAGAGAGTGTTTAGATATCTAAAGGGCACTTTAGACTATGCTTTGTGTTACCATGGCAACTTGGTTGAATCACAGAGGACTCTCAACATTCGAGGATATGTGGACTCTGATTGGGTGAGGGACATTAGCAGCAAAATATCCACCAGTGGATATATTTTCATGATGAATGGTGGTGTAGTGAGTTGGATGAGCAAGTGGCAAGCTCTAGTCGCTTTGTCCATAATAGAGGCAGAATACATGGCCTCAACACATGCCTGTAAAGAAGCAATCTAGCTAAAACATTTGTGTTCTAACATTGGTTTTGATGTAGGAAAGATTACTATTTACTATGACAATCAGAGTGCTATATGTTTGGCAAAGAATCCTACTTTCCATGCCAAGATGAAACATATAGATGTACAATATCACTTTGTATGAGATATGGTGGAAGATGAGAAGGTCTCTTTGGAGAAAGTGAATACTTTGGAGAATGTTGCAAATGCATTGACAAAGCCTGTGAGCACAAACAAGTTCAGGTGGTGTGCTAGTTTGATGGGCCTCTTGGCCCATGAATTTCAGTAGTTTTATTATGCTCTGGAGGTGTCAGTAAGATCTTAATCAAGTGGGAGCTTGTTGGAATATGCGCCTCAATCCTTATTGACATGGAACTCCTTAATGGAAAAGTCGCTATGACATTGTTCATGTCTAGGCAACTAATTGTTTTGAATCACTAGAAATGTTCATATCGCTCTAACAGGGTTGATGTCTTGCTGACAAGTCTATCACTGTGACTCTCTGTGATTGGCATGACTTTTTGGCAAGTGGAAACCTTTGGGCGATAGTTTGATCTCACAGGTGTCGGGAAGAAGTCCCAATGAATAGTGAAGGTCTCACTGATGGAATTTGGTCATCAAGGACACACATGGCTCTTGGGATAAATTCTTGGTGATCTGTAGAATGTCTCGCCAACATCAAAGTAACATAAAGGTCACAGGGAGATGTCTCAGTGATGAAGCTAGGACAAACCGACGGGAGTATCCACGTAGAGTCTTCAGGATAACCTTGGGTGCTCAGAGAAAGGTCACGGTGAAGGAGCATAAGTCTTGCCGACTCGGGATGAAAAGGTGTGCTCAGAGTAACCTCTTGGAAAATGCGATAAGTCTCACCGATTCCTGAGTGTTTTAGTATGACATCTTCGACTGGTGTAAGGTCTTAGCAAAAGACTTAATTCTTGCCAACTCGGCAAGACTTGGATGAGCTCGATGGAATGTCATGGCAAAAGACATGAGTCTTGCCGATATTATATCTCATCGGTGTGACTCATGACTTCGATATGAGTCTCACCAAAGAGTGATAAGTCACGCCAAATGAAAACTCTTGGCAGGATGACTTGAAGGTTTCGACATAAGATCTTGGTGATATATGGATGTCTTTCTAATGGTCTCTCTAAGTTCAACATGACTTGCAAGCATTGGTAAAACGTCTTGCCAATAGAGGAATCCTTTGCTGATAGGAATACGATGGATGACAAAGACTTCGGTATAACTTTAGAACCTAGGTATGATCTCCTGGCGATAGTGATGGGTCTCGCCAACTGATGGTTGAAGTCAATGCAGCTTGTGAGCTTAGTAAAAAATATTGCCGACTATTTGAACTCTTAGATATATCGATGAGATTACTTTGTGGCATTGGGGAGACACTGTTAGTGTCTCACCGATATGCCAACAAAGTTGAACGCCCTTAACCAATTTGACCATCCTATGTGGAGAATCGTGGACCAATCAAAGGAAGTGTTTTCAAACAGATGACAGTTGGATTTTTGCATTAGTTATAAAGCAGGAGAAAACTGCATGCAAGGAAAAATATGAACAGGAATGGAAACCTTCTTTGATGGAGCATTGGCAAATAAGGATCGACAAGAAGATAAAATCAGAATGTGTAAAGAATTCTGTGAATGAATTTTTTGAGTTGAGAGATCATTTTTGTAACTGATGAACAGTGAATGTAGCTTCTGAGAATTGATAAATAGAGAGTTGTATCTCTGAATTATATGTAATATTTTGTTATTGTAATACAAAGAGATTTAGTTTGGTGTGGTGGGTTTTTTCCCATAAGGGTTTCCCACGTAAATCTATTGTTCATTGTCTTTGAGTATTTTCTCTATTTCTATAAAGCTTTCATGTGTGTCTTAATTAAATTGTAATTTAAAAAATTAATTGTCCTACATTGCATTCTTCCCTATGGTTTTGACATTAGGAAAGTGTTTCCGCACCGCTGCTTTCCTTACAATCACCAGAATGCTTCAAGGGGTGGAACATGTTAGAATTTCAGATCAAGCCAAGGAGCTCATCAGGAAGTATGGAGCTTGGTTTATTCAATTCTCAACCTTCTCCTACATCTGGATCAATGGTTGCCAAAGGCCCCCATATAGACTTCAAAGGTATCCCACTGACCACATCATATTGTTGGAAGTGACTAGATAGATTTATGATTTTGATGCCATTGTCAAGAAGGTCAAGCACAAGACAGGATTTGGTGGGGATTTTCCCCTAAGAATTGGCACTGGAGAGGCATGCCCCTCCATTATTTCTGCCCAAGCTTCTGAGGAAGAAATGAGTACCCTTGGCCTATCTTTTCATGCTAGGAGGTCGAGGTTCGATATCATAGGCGAGGCTCAAAAGAGGGCCAGTAGGGAATATAGCCATAAAGTTGATCTGGAAGACTATTGGGCCAACTGTAGTGATGAATATGAGGCAAGGAAGAGGAAGTTATCTTGACTTATAGTAGAGGCAGTCTATTTGTGCAATGTGAGGACAGTTCTCGATCAGCTGGAGGATGATGGAAACCTAATCCAAGATCATACCTATGAAGCAGTAAAGGATAGGCTGATTGGCAACTTGGACTGGTCAGAAGAAGAGAAAATAGAACTAGGGAAATTGATGGAGCCAATCATCAATGTTACCAATATGTGGCTCAAGCATATGATATGGGAGTTGGAAAGTAATGAAGTAAAGTGCACCTACAACTTGATGGGGGACCTTGACCCTCACTCCATCTCTGAGGAATCAGCCGAGCAGGATCCTAAGGGTAAGGGTAAGTTAGACTCTCCATTCAAAATTAAGATAAAGGGTGTCCAAGGAGAAGAAGCCCAAGAAACAGAAAAGTAGAGGAGACCAAAGGCCAAGAAGAAGAAAAGAACTAAGAGGTCTGAGCTGAAGGAAGTTGAAGAACAGAATCTTGAGGCTAGTGCTCCCATACCCAAGAGGAGAAGAATCATAAAATTTTCAGAGAAGGCTAGCTCCAAGGCTAAGGAGGAGGAAGCTACTCCAATAGTGGTAATTGTTGAAAGTTTAGGAGAGAAGGCCAAAGTATATGCAAGGAGGTCTAGGACTCCCTCTCCCAGGGGTAGTGAGCCTAAGGCAGATCTCCCTCTGGTGGTTCCTCATGAGAAACAACATGAATATGTGCCTTCCGCTCATGGAGCTCAAGGAAATCCAAGTGAGTTAGAGGATGTTGAGGACCATCCGGATATTGAGGGAGAGGAATTTCATGAAGGTGATCTTCATAGTGCAGAGGAAAAAAGTGTGAAGATAATGTAGTCACCCATGGTTACATATGCAGATTCCCTTGTTAGAACTGAACAAGTTGAGTCTCCTCTGAGGGAAGTAGAGGCAAAAAAGGTCCCCTCACCTAGACATGAAGAGGAGCATGTTGAGTTGGAGGAAAGGAGTAAGAATGAGACTCCTAAGAAGTAGAATTTAGAAGAAATGTTAGAAGGCCAACAAGAAGAAGCAGGATCGAGCCAAGTGCAATTAGGGCCTACTGTTCCAAAATGGCTTGATAGAGAAATTAAGAGGAAGCAAGTTGTAGTAGAGGACACACCACCCAATTGGGATGAGCTCCTAGCTAGAATTGGGAGAGGTAAAGATAAGAAGAAGGCCAGAGTGATCTCAAGGGTTGAAAGGGATGAGGCACATAATAGGGTTGTTCACGTCGCTGCCCCTACTCCTGACAAAAACAGAGATGATGTGGTCAGAAAAGATTACAACATTCAAACTCTCAATCTAGGACCCACATCAGTCGAGTAGGATATTGAAGACTATAAAGTTGCCAGTGCGGTTATTGTGGATAGGTTGAGGAAAGAAATGAAGACCAAGTAGGAGCTAAAGAGAGAAAATGAAAATCTTAGGAAATGCTTGGAGGAATTAATGAAGCCCCTGCAGTTGATTAATCCTTCTTCCTCTGTTACAAATCCTCTGACTCAAGAGACCATCACCAAGCTGGAAAGGATGAAAGCCTCCACCCTTGCCACTGCAAGTTCGCTAGAAGGAGTACAAGTTAAAGGTGATGAGGCCATTAAGGAAATCTTGTCAATAGGGAAGGATACTACTAGGATGATGGATTGGCTGAAGATAAGGAAGATACAGACCTACTGCTATAGAAGACCAAGACCATCATGGAATACACCAAGGATAGGATAGTAGGTGACAAGATCCTCCCCTTTTCTAGGGCCATTGAACCTTGGGAGTGGTTTGAGGCATTGGAGATCAGATAGAAGGTGTTTAAAAATATTTATAAAAGAAGAAGGAAGATTGATGACATCCTAGCTGGTGTTTATAATGGTTGCATTTCCTTTTTTGAGATCATGATAGAACGAAGGAAGATTGATCCCAAATGCTTGAGTCTAGAGTGGTTGAGAGAATGGTGGTAGGATTTTTATGCACCACTTGATGGTCCCATTTCTGAGCATCAGTTGGACGATGCATCCACCTACATTGCTGTCATTGAAAAGTGCCTAGCCTATAAGGTGGATTAGGATAAGTCGGTCAAACACTCAAGAGAACAAATTGCATCTATCAAAAATTGACTTAGGGTTTTGCCTCTACCGCCAGTGGCCGACGTGTATGGCATGCTTCTGAAGGTTCATGAACTATTGGATAGAAACAAGGACAAAGGAGAAGGAAGTTAATGCTCAACTGGACCATGATTTGTGCTTCCCGATTATCTCGACGCGCATTGGTTCAAGCGGTGATGGGAATCTCGAGCCAACTTGGGTGCATTTCATGCATTTAATGTGTTCCTTTGTTCTGTTTTGACTTTCTCTTGGCCAACTGGTGGCTCTCAATTAATTTTGTAGGCTCTTGCTTGGCCGATGGGTTTTCTCGGGGGATTCTATATATTGGGAATTTCGCCTCATTTGTAAGGGTTAGAAAATGGTTGGAAAATAGTTAGAAGGTTAGAATTTGTAACCAGAATATAGAACACAGCTAGTTAGAAGTAGAGTAAATTAGTAAGTAGTTGTTCTCAAGGAAACCTTGTAACAGAAAGCTAGAATTGTTGCTACAAAAAACAATTTGAATACAAGAAATGACATTGTGATTTAGTGCCATACTTTTTATTTGTTTTTGAATGGTTCTTGTTATTCCATCTTAAAAATTTCTTTAAGAAGGTTAATACTTAGATTATATTCGATTCAATAATGTTTGTAATCTGATTATTGAATGTTGCAGCAATCTTTCAGTCCATACTTTTCACAACCAACTAATTGTTAGTTTCTTTGCAAAGTTAGCCTGGACTTCATATTTTATGTGCTAAAGTTTGATTGTGAGGATTTGTTCATTTCAACTTCAATAGGGTTGTTGAACGAATGCACATGACCTGAAAATATTAACACCTCAGAAGATTGCACTACTTTCTATAAGATTGCAGATTTATCTGGGTCAAGTAGAGAACAGTTTTGAAGGATTGGTGCATTTCGAGCATTGGTTATTTTTCATTATTAATCTTAGGAGTAATGTTAAGTTTAGAAATCTCTTTGAAACCCTTATCTTCTCTATTTCTTTGATTATTCGGTTAAACCTAGGATTGAAGTATCAATATATTGTTAATTCTGATAAGTTGAGATCCATTATTTTGCTTGTAGTAAGGTCCCATTGTGATTACCAACATTTTCACATTTTGTTACTGAGTTGTTTATGAACTGTCAAGACCTAACATTAGAGACCTTGGGGTTATCTCCTAAGGCTTGCCGATAGAGATTTACCTTTCAAGAGAGATAGGATACCATATTCTATCTAGGTTATTATTGTGCAGAAAACGTGATCAACATATGCCCAATCAAATATCTCTTGTGATGGCACCAAGGTAGATGTTGAACCTCATTTGGCCATTGATGACAATCCATATAAGGCCTCTAGAAAAAAACTCACCAATGTGTCTAGCCCATGTCTCTAGTAACCAATATCCCCCACATGTGTTTGTGTCACTACCTCTGAGTAAATATATATGTATGGTGTGGTGGTCTTTAAATGTCAATCAACTAGTGGAAAAAAACATGAAAATGTGCTCCCAAGCCTAGACCATTAATAGAGTCAGACCATAGCTCATTGACTATCCTCACTTGTACACTATGTCATGCAATTAAAAATATACCATCACTAATAAGTAGGGCCCCCAAACATACACTCTCTTGCTGGCTGACTTACCAACAAGAATTTGCTCCCATCCGACTGGAAATCCATGTCCTTGACAATCTAGGATCACTATCCCAACTATCACAATGCATAGAACATAGTCAAATCACCCATACCAAGCATGCAATATCTCCCATCTGATCTCATATTGGTCGATACCATACTATGCTACATCATCATATACATAATAGGTAGCCAATGCTTGACATCCTCGATCAGGCTCATATCTAACTCTCTCCCAAGATCGGTAGATGCAGGATCTTGTAGACATCCTTGAAAGTGATAGTTTCCTCTCCTCTAGGTAGATGAAAGGAACATGTCTCTGAGTTCCACCACTCAACAAGTGTAGTCAACATACTCCTATTTTCCCTAATGATAGGCATGAATGTTGCATGATACAAACCAAGATGCCACAACCTACACCTCTCACTGCTAGTCGAATGAATCTTGCAAAAAATAGGTTTTTGGTAGTCATGACTCTCGGGTGTAAATTGGATCTAGAGGAAGCTGTGACCAACATGACAATAACTGTGTCAATCTATTCCTCACATATCATTAAAACAATTGAAGCTTAACATAGGACAACTAGGTCAAAAATCAATTGCATCACTTAAAATCAAATTTGTTGAACCCCCAAATCAAATGCATCTTTACAATACAATTGCATCATTCTAGAGCAGTTGTGTCTAAACCCTAATCAGGTGTGTACAACCAATTTCAGATGTGTTGTGCTAAAGAAAATGCAATTAACCATCCTGTGAATATGTTACACTATTCTAGTTGTGTCACATGAAATTCAGAACCCTAATCTATCCTACATGTTTAAATCAATTGCGCCATTTCATAGTTAGATGCATTGAATGCGGTAGCATTTGTAGCTATCATGGAGAGACACAACTGACTGTTGAAATTTTATCCTACCTAGAAATAAGTGAATAAAAATTGGAAAAGTGGGTTGAAAGAGTCTTAACAGATCTCTTGCACCCTCCATCCATCTGAATGTACGAGCTCTATAAGAATAGTGAGCACCATGGGGAACTCACTCCATCTTCACTTAGAGCTCCAAGTTTTCAAAGTCTAAAAGTGCAAAATGAGCCTAGAATTTCCAATTTCCTATTTATACCCCCCCCCCAAATAGAGTTTTCACCTAAGGGTTTATAACTAGATGCACTCTTTTGCATGTTTGAACACAACTTTGGCTGCCCTAAACTTATCAAAATTCAAAACTGACTTCGCCATCGCTTTTCTAGCTATAAAATTGACTTTTTGGAACAATTTTTGTTTTTTTTAAATTAAAAAAAAAAATTGTAAAATTCTTCCGAGGGGGCATAACCCTATCCTATTGTCACCGAGGCATGTTTTGACTAATTTTCTTTGACACAATGCGATAAACAACATTGTATCAAAGAGGGGCAAAATGTAGACACTAAAAATTGTCCTAGGCCTATGACCCTTAATTTCTTCATATTTCATTCATCTTCATCTCTCATAATTAAATAATGTTAATTATTTAATTATTTTCTAAAGTCATATGTACTCTATTAATTAAATAACTTTAATTCTTTAATTAATTTCTATGACACATTCAACTATAATTAAATAATCGCTTTAATTATTTAATTATTCCTTAACCTTTTCTCTCTAATATTAAATAAATCTTTATTTATTTAATTTAATCCCAAAATATTGAATGCTGAATTGAAATCATTTAATTCAAAAGGATTTATCCTTATCATATTCCTCTATAATTAGATAATCTCTTTGTTATCTAATTAGTCATTTATCACTTAAGTCTAGATAAAATTTGATCATTCAGTTATTTGGTGAGATAATATCTGTTTGTCTCTAATGAACAATCTTTATGTCTTGATTACTTTGTCAATCTTATCTCCTACATGCAATCTTTATCCTTTTGTATATCTGTGAACCTAAGAATTTTACCCTATTCTAGTGTGCAAAATAACTTAAAATTGCGAGTGATAAAAGACTAAGGACACCTCAAGATTAGCCAAAAGAGTGATAAAACAATAAGGAAAATGGACAAAATAAGATACAAATGATTTCACCTTCCTTGTTGTTGATGTCTCCTTGATTGGCCCTTGCTTGGGATGATTTTGTGTGCTCCTTAGATGATTTCTTGAGTGACTAAATGCAAGATTAAATGTGCAAAATGATTAAAAGAGATGGCTAGATGATGGCAAAGGATTGAAAGTGCAAATTGGCAGCATGTAGTTATCAAATGGCTAAGTGTTGTTAATGCCCTTGAGGAGGGGGTATTTATAGGAGAACTTGAATTCTCTAGAGAATTCAACGGTCAAGATTGATCCAACAAGGCCAAGATGAAGGGCTATGGTGGGTTGAGAATCCACAAGCCCTCACATCTTGACATGTGGATGGTGAAGTGGGCAAGAGAAGATGAGGCGTAAGTGAGGTGTCAAAAAGGTACATGAGGTGGAGGAAGGACATGCACCTTGGGGAGTGAGGAGATTTCCTCAAAAAGGGATTCCTTGTCCCCAAGTGGGAGTGAAAGGGACATTTGAGGAATTTTGGAATTCCTCAAAAATCTACATGGGAAAAGGAAAGGTGGTTGGGGATATAAATGTGAATTAAAAATTCACATTCCTAGGATGATCTAGGGGATAAAAGGTGGGCTCCAAAAAGGTGGGACTTGGTCACATGTGGATATTGTGACAATTCCAAGGTTCTAGAAGCCTTGGAAGGATGGAATGTGAATTAAAAATTCACATATAAAGGAGGGGAATCTAGGACAAATAAATGTGAATTAAAAATTCACATGGGAAAGGGGGTCAATGCCAAAAGAAGGTAAATGCAAAGGTTGGCTAAAAAGTGGTGCTAAATCTAGCTAATGACCTTGGTTAAGGTTGTGCAAACATTGGATTAGGCTAATTAATGGAAGATTAGAGGCAAGTGGCAAATGTAGGAGGATGTGACATTAATCTCTGATTAAGAGGATGCACATCATAATCATGAATTAATTAAATTAATTCAAATTAGGGCAAGGTTATGGAGGATGTGACAAGGAGAGAGAAAGTGAGGAATTTTAAATTGATTTTAAATCAAAAGGGGTAAAAATGACTAAATTAAATAAATTAGAGTATTTATTTAATTTAGAGAGGAATAGGGTGAAAGATAAAGTATTAATTATTAAATTAAATACTTTACCGATATGAGACAAAAGGTGTAATATTAATTTAATAAATTAATATTAATACGATAGACGGAAAGGCAGTAAATTTAATAATATGGAAGTGATTAAATTTGGATGTCTACAATATCAACTAATTTCCACCAACGATTCAATTACTTTTTAATTTAATCTCCACCATTCATGTTTTATCACTTACACTAATTTAACCCTAAACCTATTGGATGTCACATCTTTTAATCTAGATCTTCAATTAACTATCTCTCAATCTTAGCCTATCATTCAAAAATCATGTTTTCTATATATTGGATTTACCTCTGCCATTTTTACTCCTGAAATCTTATGAGTTTTGGAAGAAACTTTAGAAATATTCAATGTTTTGCTATTATCAGTGTCATGAGGCCATATTTGCATACTTAATTAAAATATGAGGGCAAGTGCTATACTACAGTGAAATGGAGAAGGGTAATGGAGGTGAATCATGGAATTGCATGTGTGTTTGGTGAGATCTTTCATTGATGTATGTTTTTTTATCTTCCACTGTTCTTCATTATTAGCTTGGGTTTAGTTTTATTTACACTTTGTATTGCTAATCCTGTAATTTTCCCTATGCTACAACTTCAATTGTTCACTGGCTTCATTAAGCCTTTCTCAAAACTTCTAGATCTTCTCTCTCAAATTTCTAATGCATTCATCTGCTTCTTTGACATTTTCTTTTAGATCGCTATTTTCACCTTCACTTCTTTCAAGATCTTCAAGAGAAACTTTGAATTCTACAAATTTTGTCAAATATGCATTATTCTCCTATAGACCCAACAATAGGAATCTCTTCAAGAGGAATAGGTAGTCTTCTAACATCCATGTTTTCAACCTCCAAGATCTTCCCCAAGTAGTTAAGATCCTTCCAAGGAACCAAGTTCTGATACCAATTGTTGAACACCTAGAATACTGAGAGGGAAGTTGAATCGGTATTTTTTTAAACCATTCAAACATTTAAACATTCAATCCACTTAGCATATTCAATTTTAGTAAGTGAAATAAGCATGAAACATTCAAAAATATCACATAACACATGAACACCAAGATTTTGACATGGAAAACCCAAAATGGGAAAAACAAAATGAGGATTAGCTCACAATATATTATAACCGGTTATAGTACATTTATAGAAGTTCTCATTATAGGTGGAATCGATGTCCAAGTGGACTTACTATCCATTGAGAGAAAAAGAGATAGAAGATATTTTATGGCTCACAACCTAGATTGAACTATTACAATTGCATATGTCATATCCATGAATTATAGTTCCAATGAAGCTTAATAAAATGAATTTACACACTTCATTTGATTTTGATCTAACACTTTTCTTTCATATGTATTCACATCACTCTAATATTGTACTCAAAATTCACTCAATTCATGTTATTAGCATCACTTGCACATTTCACACCTCTCAAAACACCAAAAATGATCTATCTTATATATTCACTTCAATCATAACATCAATTAGGTCATCTTAATTAGATGTATAAAAAAAATAGATAATATATGACTTCTCAGCTCAAATCCTTCCACACATGCCTCCTGCCAAGATTCAATCCTTGAAACAATTTGAAATAGGTTGGAATGGACCTATAGTAGCTCCTGCATAAATCTGCAATACTTATTTAATCTTCATATACATTCAAACCTATTAGGTCGGCACCATAGAAGACCTAATTCAAAAATTCTTAAACTATATACCCATATTTAGACATGTGTACCTAAAAATGCTATTCCATATAGAATTCACACTCTATTGAAATATATCATCTCCTTAAATCCAAAAAATAAAAATCCTATCCATGGAGAAGTGTGGACTCTCCAATTCACATGCACTATATAAGAATGACTATAATTTGCTAGGTCGAACTTCTGTTGTCCATAACTTTCAAACCAATAGGAAAAACAAATGGAGTTTTTGAATTATATGCTTCTATCAACCAAAAAAGACATATTAGAGCTACACAATGAAATGTTAATTTGTAGACTAGTGCATACCCAAAAAATGAATGCTCTATAGTCAAAAACACTAGTATAAACACTAGATCAAACCTTCTTGCAAAATTATCTTCCATAGAAATCAATGTACAATCATTCTAACATATTTTGGGATGTTAGAGCCAATAAAAAATGATTTGCACCAAATTCCTCAAACCAGGATACAATGTTGACATCAATGACAACACTCCAACACATAAAAGTATACCCTATGCTTATCCTACCTGTTCATCTTGCCAACAACAATGTCAATAAAAAAATCCTCATTCTTCCAACAAGCTACATGTGTTTAGATCCTTCTCAGATCTTCCTACAAATTTTTGTAATAGTCTCTATATTTTCTAAAACTTACATTTTAATTATTAAGTCTTATTGTTCATTTAGTTTGAGCATTGAAAATACTTTTCATTTGTTTTTAGATCTTTTTGTTGGAGGTTTGTCATTGATGATGTTGTCTAGCAACATGAGCATGGTGTGTCACCAAAAAATGTATAGTTGGCATTTTTATGCTCACTTGAGTCTTTCTAATGGACTTTGGCTTGATTTTTCTTTGGTTTAATGTTGTAATGTGGCTTAAACATTCACATTAGGTCCTAAACATTCAAATTATGGTGTCTTGTGAAGGTGTTGTGAAGTTTTGTAAGAAATTTCTACACTTTTCTAGATTCTATTCATTACAATTCACCTAAAAATAACATTTTCATCACTTATTAACTCCTATTTTGAAGTGTTGTAAAGTATTCTAACAAGATCTCACACTTTTCTAGGCTTAATTTCACTATTTACACCTTTCTTATGCTTTATTTTACCCCTTAAGGTACTTCTCGATCATTTTCAAGTGTGTTTTTGAGAAAATTCCCATTGGATGAATTTTAATGCCCCAAAATTCCTGACACCCACTTAATTTTCTTAAGTGGGAATAAGTTTCCAATAGGGGCGACTTGGTCCTTTTTGGCATGAAACTCAAGGTAATTTTAAAATTCTAGTGGGAATTTATCCTCTAACCCTTGAGGTCAGCCTATGATGTGTTACTTTCAGGAAATTTTAATAAAATCATGTATAAATAAGGGTTTTTCTCCTCATTTTACATATCCTCATTCACTTGCATTCACTAAACATCAATCAAGCATTTCAACACTTTGCATCATTCAATCAAGCATTATCAAGTCAATCTATTACAACACTACATTCCATATCTTTAGATTTTAAGCATCAAAGGTGTGGTAAGTTTATGACATTTGCATGTTATCTATTTATCATCCTCATATCATTTCATTTCATTATTTAGGGTTTTATTACCAAAGTGGGGTTTGACCAAGGCAAACCCCTATTCTCTAACCCTCAACCATTTTCCCCCTTTTGCATGCATATTTGTAGATTTTTATTTGTAGATTTATCAAAAAATTAGGTCTTGAAAGGTGGTCAACAAGTCTACAAATTCAATCAATTCAACACAACCCTAGTTCAAGCTTGGAGAGGCTTTCTACCCCATTTTCTATAAAATCAAGTACAGAAACCTATTAGATAAGAAAGTGTGGACTTGAGACTTTCAAATTCTGTCCTAAAATCCCCAAGATTTGCAAGAGGACTAAGTCACCACTAGTGGTGAATTAGTCCCACTTCTAGGCTTGAAAACTAATTTTGACATTTTTGGATACCCATTTAGCAGATTCTCGTTCTGACAAAGTTTCCCGAAATTGGGACTAAGTTGCCCCACATGGCGTAAGTGTCCTAGTCAAAATTTTTAGTCAATTTTCTAGGATTCCAGAATCTCCCAACATCAAGCTTCAAATTACAGGTGCACCTCTTTCATTTTGTTCTATTATTTCATCATTTAGTTGTACTTTTAGGCATTTCTGCATATCACATTGTGTTTTCCAGCACTTTACATTTTCTAAGTTTTGCATCATTAGATCATTTCAATTTTAGATAAAAACATTAGGAAATATTAATTAAGCATAATAAATTTCATGAACATAAACTTTGAGTGTAAACCCTTGCATTTTGGGGCCCCTTTCAATCTCCTTTCTCCTTTTAGGTGAAAACCCTAGGAGGAGCAAAGCATTGTGAGGGAAAACCAAAATCATCATTTACATATGGTATGTAAATTTTGCATGATCTAGTGTTGTTATTGATGTAAACATTTTTTGGGATCATCCCAACATGATTCAAGAGTGTTTCTAAAGATATTTGTACATGATAAGTTGGTCGAAAAAATATAGCTATATAGAAAAGTACCTAAGTGTCAAACATTTTTATACAATGGTTCAATGTGTCAATTTTTGGGTTCTCACTCCATCATAAATAGAGATATCACTCTACAATTTTAATAATAATTTTGTGATCATCATATGCATCTAAATCCAAGATTTTTTATTTTTTGGGAAAGCATCTTGGAAGATATGAATGAAAGAGTTCAATTATGTACATTGTAGTTATTTTATGAATTGAGTATAGGTGTGGGATATTTCACATTCCCTCACAAATGATTATTTTGAGTTGTGCTGTTGAATATAAGATTTCATATGTCAATTTATTGGGAATTATATATTAAATCAAGTTTTAAGTTCCATGATGATGAATCAAGTAAAAAAATGAATGTTATTATGTTTAGGTCCTATTTAGGGCCAACCTAACAGGTTTAAAGGACTAATATATGTTGTAATATTATGTAGGACCTATATTGGGTCCATCCCAACCTATCTTGAGAAGAATTGAATTTTAAATTAAGGTATGAAATTTGGATGATTTTTTTTTAGAATGACAAGTTCAAATTTTGTATTTTACTTCCAGTTAGGCCAACATAATAGATGTTACACTTGATGTGGATATATATAGGAGTTTTTTTTTTAATGTTTTGGGAAGTAAGAAAAAGTGATGGGTGATAGATGACATATATGGTGTTCCACCTACATGTGTGTGATGTGAATGTGATCAGAGTTGAGTGATTTGTGTGAATTCATAGCAAAGTAGTGCATTGATCCAAATCGATACAAATATTTATTTTTTTACTTCATTGGAACCATAATCCAACATATGGTAGATGCTATTGTATTAGTTTAATATTTTTTCAGCCATCCCTTCTTTCTTCTATCTTATTCTCTATGGACAGTGAGTCCACTTGTAGTGAGAGTTTTTGTAATATACTATATCTAGATATGATATATTTTGAGCTAACCCTCACCATGGTTTTCCCATTTTGGGTTTTATATGTAAAAATCTTGGTGTTCATGTGTTGTGTGATTTTTTTAATGATTCATGCTTTCATTCATTGTTTTATTTGAATATTTTTTAGTAATTGAATGGCTAATGTCTAAATGGTTTAATGGAATATTGATTCAACCCACCTCTTAGTATTTTAGGTGTTCAATAATTGGTATTAGAGCTTGGACACCTGGAAGAAGCTTGACTAGTTTGGGTAGATCTTAGAGTTTGAAAAAATGGCTAATAAGAAGTATTCTCTTCCTTTGGAAGAGATTCCTACTATTAAATACATGGGAGAAGGATAACTCAAAGTTTCTCTTGAAGATCTAAACAAAGTTGAAGATGAAAACATAAATATGAAGGAACATCTTAAAGAAGTTGAGGAATGCATCAAAAAATTGAGAGAGTAGATCAAGAAGTTTAGAGAAATGCATAAAGAACTCAATGAACAATTGAGACAAGTAAATGAAAACATCACTAGAATACAATTGCAAGTGGAAGAGAAGAAAATAATTGAGGAATGTCTGAATATAATGGTAAAAATAAAATTTGATGAGTGTATGAGGCTTGAATAAGAAGTGGTAAATCTAAGATCATATTTGGAGAAAGCAATAAATCATGAAGATAAGTTCAAGAAAATTTCTACAATTCTTGATGATTTTATTATGGGTTAGAAAGTATCTAAAGACAATAATGGTTTGGGACTTGAAAAAGGAAAAATCTCAAAAGTAGCTCAAACACCTAATACAAAAAAGATCAATGAACCAGAGAAGAATGAAGACAAGACGGACAATGGAAAGATCCAGAACCAAAGAAACAATGCTAGAAGACCCCCTATCAGACAACCAAATGCTTAAAGGTGCCCATATTTCTATGGTATTTGTTATTCTTGCAATAAATTTAGACATATAGCAATAGAATGTAGAATCAAAATAAATCATAATGTTCCATCATTTACTGGTCAATGATTTACATGCAAGAAATTTGGACATAGAGCAAATGAATGTAGAATTCAAATGATGAATAGATATAACAATGGTAGAATGACTCAATCTTTCAATGGTTACTACTATACATACTATGGTTTTTGGCACAAGGCTAATCAATGCAGATATAGAATGAATGGAAGGAATGCTACTCAAAGGAATGTTGTATGTCATAATTTCAATAGAACTGGACATATTGCTAAATTTTGTAGAAGTAGAAACACAAGGAAGGACAATCTGGTAAAGAAGAATTTACCAATTGATAAGGTTGATCCAGTTGAAGCAAAGAAGGAAATGGAGAGGATCTAAAGACAAAAAGAAGACACTAAAAATAAGGGAGAATCTATACCACCCTCTAGTATAGATGTTTCCTCTGATAACTAAGCCTAGAGCTATGGCGTAAGGGTAGCTTTAATGGATATTTTATGTCCACTTCCAAAAAATAGGGGTTAGAGTTACAACACGAAGATATGTTATGAAGAAATGAATGATTAATCTATTGAAGAAGATTTTAGAAGGAAATATGCTAATGTATATATTTCAGAGCTTGAGAATTTGACTATGCATACAAGTTTTTAGGTTATCATCTTTATGATTTGAAGCAATTATTGCAAAATTAGGTCAAATTAGAGAGTTAAATGTGAATTTTCTAAGGAAAACTCATTTCATCAAAAAAATTGAAGGATAATAGAGGAGCAAGAAGTGAATTTAAGAGTTCAAAGCATTTCCAAGCTATAGAGCATCTAAACCCTAGCTTTATGAGCACAGTAAAAGGTATTTGGGTAAAAGCACAAAGCTATGTCACACTTTATAAAGGAAATAGGCAACACTGATCCAACTTTTAAAATTGAATCACTAAAAAGTGGCATATATGTTTTGAATTTTGAAATGATGTAAACTAGTAAAATATGTATTTTTTAGTATATTTTATGCTTGTATTTTTTTTCAATAATTAAAAAATTATTTTAAACTAGTTTTTAATAAATTAACACTATAATATAGTTGTTGATAAAATGCTGAAAAATCAAGTTGCATGAGACATCAAACTTTTAATAGTAATTTTATTTTTTTCTTTCAATTTTTTTGTGTGTATTTATAACTTGAAACTTTAGTGCATGGATATATTTTTTTCCAATTTTAATAAAAATATATTTTTAAATACATATTAAAATGTGTGTGAATCAAAAAATAGTTGTTTCCATGGGATGCCAACTTTCATATTAAATATTTATCTAAAATGGAAAAAAAATTATACCATCTTGAAATAGATTCTTTTATCTAGTACGTCATTATTTTTCAATTTTTTTTAATAAGTTTTAGTATTTTTCCTTGGCATGGTAATGAACCTAATATTTTGTTTTAATAACCTCCTTTTAGTAAAAATAAAAAATAAAATATAAATAATAATTAAACTATTGAAATAAATATATTTTTGAAAACTAAACTTATGGATCTACAAAAGGATATTTTTATATTTTTAAAAAACTATTATTTACATTAGGAGTTATTGAAACTTCAAGTTTTTCAAATAATTTTAATTTTTTGGTAAATTGGACCTAAAGTGGTGCTCCATATATTTTTAGCCAAGAATTTTAGTTGAAAAAGTTGTGGAAGTATCTAACTTAGCTAGAATGAATCTTACTAGATCATATGTTTGACCAAAATTGATTTTTAGTTAGAAATACTTAAATTCAGTTGAGTGGTAGTATGGATGAACATTCACCTAGAAAATTATTGAACCTATGGATAGATGAGTTAGTTGAGGATGATTATGCTTTAAAACTAGAGTACAATGTCCTAACTAATAAAAAATTATATGTATGGAAATGGTTTTTGAGTCTTAGCTATGAAGAGAAGTACATCAGAATGGCCCTAAGTAGAATTCACGACCAATTTATGTGGATTGATGGCCCTCATATGATCACTAAGGAAGTAATTAGAGAGATAACTAGTTTATGGTCCACTAGACCAATTCCAGTCTTGAAATCCATCAAGAAAAAGGATGTAATGGAGAGAACAAGTGCTACATTTGATCAAAGAGCCCTCACAGTGAATCCTATTAGGAGCTCAATAGTTAGAAATGCAACTATGTTTATTGGATGCAATATTTACTACATCAAAAGAGACAATTAATTCTCTACCACCACAATTCATGTGGCACGAGACATGGTTGAGAACAATGTTGATTATGACCTTTATGATTTTCTTTGACAAAAAATGATGGATAACTTGAAGGAGATTAAGAAGAAGTATGTGTTCAAATATGGCACATTAGTGATGTGTTTACTTTTCTACTTCATGAAAGAAGTTCTTGTGGTTGGGAAGGCTAATTGGTCAATTGCAAAGCCCATTGCACACCCAAAAGGAGATTATAATGGAAGTCTTGGAGACATGAATGCTCAAGGTGATTCCCTCATAGACTTCTTTGCAATATTCCAAAGAAGAATGATGAGAGACAAAGAATTCCAAGAAGAATTGTGAAGAGATATAAAAATGACATTACTTTTCTAGTCTCCACTATTTTTGTATAATGGAAGCAATTGAACTTAGAACTATTTGGGTTCTGAAACTAGGTTATGACATGTCACAAGTAGAAGTTTTTGGTTGTGTAGAAGTGCTAATAAACAGTCCTAAAGACCCCAATAGGCCAAGGTATGGGGATTATGTAGAAAAAAAATGGAATTTCACTTGGAATTCAAGAAACCATAGAAGAGGAAATCCATAGACAATCCTCTGGTAGTCCATGCCACTAGGGAAGAAGAAAAGAAAAAGGCCACCATAGTACCTCATATTGCTGCCACAAGAATATTCAAGCAAAAAGCTACAAGGAAAAAGGAAATTCATATCAATGTTGCTAAGGAAGAAGAATTGGAAGGGGATGAAATCCCTCTTATTAGAAAAAGAAAGATAATTCATAGTGAAGTGAAGAAATAGATAGAAGGATTCATAATATAGAAGAAGGAAAAGGTAAGGAAGCCAAGAAGGCTTCTGAAGAAGATTTAAATGTTGACCCTAGTTCCCTTGAACCAAATATGGAAGGAGATAAGCACACATATGATGCTCAAAATGAGCATGAGATGAGTGGCAGAACTACTGATGCAAAATAAAATCTTGGTGAATATTCCTCTGGAAATCCTTTGAAACATCTCTTGTCTAAGAAATTAAGATTCCTACACATTGTCTCATCTCATCTATTTTAATTTCCCATGCAACAAGGTAGTGTGGATCTAGAGAAAATATCTCCCATTCATGAGTTGTAGCTAGGTGATGCATTCCATTCTTTAGCTAGAAAATAAATTATTGAGACTCACCAAAGAAGTGGTGAACTAATTGATTCCTTCAAGGAATATTCTTCTAGTTTGAAAGGACAAGTGGAAATAGAGGTTGAAACAAGGCTTGTAGAGAAGAAATTGATGGAAATTACAAAAAACTTTGCATCTACACAATAAAGTTGAGGAATATTTGAAGAAAGTGCAGGATTGTGCAAAAGAGGAAATGACATTGTTTTTGTATTGCATGAAGTGGTCAAATGCCACACAAAGAATAAAAGAGGAAATTCACTCAATTGAGTCCCAAATAAATAATGCATCAAATTCTTATGATCCGGTATAGTACAGATATGACTAGATCTAGACTCCTATAGCGAACTCACATAACAAATAATTTATTCTGTAGAGCCAAAACGAAGAAATAATCAAGTAGTGTGAGAAGCTAAGGGACTAGGTGAAGATGAAGTATATACCTATCTCAAGTGCCCTTTTTAGTATAGAGAGGACTTCAAATATAAATATTACTCCCAGTACTCCAAAAGAAGGAGAGGAAGCCTTGGTGGAGCTTGATTCATAGTATAAAACACTTGCAATAGCAAAGAAACATTGGGAAGAAGGTAAATCTCCTTGGAAAGTTATCTTATAGAAGCTTCAAGGGTCAACATCTTTGAGTTGACCATCTCCATTCTTATGCATCTTTCAGTTCTTCAATATTTTAATATTCTTTTATAGATTTATGGATGATATAGAATTTTTTGGTTAACCTCCTTAGGAGGAGTTAGTACATTCATTAAGTTACTTCTATTTGTACATTTGAGGGGGAGTATATAATTTTCTTTTGGTACCAACAGACTGTTTTCCATTGATGTCAAAGGGGAGATATATTCAAAGAGATATTCAGAAGGTTACTTGGTGTGATATTTGGGAAGAGCAAGTTTTTGGAGAATGTTCTTGGTGTGCATGTTGCCATCAATCATAAAAGGGGAGATTGTTGGAATTTTGTCATTCATGATGTTGTCTAGAAACATGAGCATGGTATGTACATTTTGCATGATCTAGCATTCTCATTGATGTCAACATTGTTGTGGATCATCCCAACATGATTCAGGAGTGTTTCTAAGGAAATTTGTATAGGATAAGTTAGTTCAAAAAATATAACTACATAGAAAAGTACCTGTTGTGCAGTTTTTTGCACACACGCCCCACTTGGAGTAGGGACCCTCTTTTTGGTGTCTTTGACCTTTGGTTTTATTGGACTTGTCATTTTAGGGTCTTGACATGTTGATCTTGCTGGCTTTGACCTTGCCTTGAGGTTTGAATTGATTGAAATTGGGTTTTAAGCCAGGTCTGGGTTTTCAACTGGATCCGGGATTTTCCAGCTCTGGCGGATTTTCCCGGACCCTGGTTCCTTGTCCGTTTCTGGCAGGATTCTCCGATTCTAGGTTTCTGCCTGACTTCAGGATTTTCTGGTCCTGGTGGATTTTCCCGGTCTGCTATAAAATCCCGATCTTCCTCATTTCCTCGGTTTCTGCATTTCCGCGTAATCTATGTTTCTGCGCATCCTGGGATTTTCCAAAATTCCATTCTGGGCTCGGGTTCCCGGACTTGTCAGAAATGTCTTATTGCGCATTAATGGTCGACGTACCTTTGTTTAGATGGGTATAAGGGCGGATTTAGGGCATTTTCAGTGCCATTCTAACTTCATTGCTCCCTTGCTGATTGCTCTGGCAATTAAGTTTTCCATTTGAGCTTTGAGAATCGATCTTGATTCATTTGCATGAGGATTGCTTGAGCGCCGGTGTCAGTGGTTTTCATCGCTTGGACGTGTTTGATGTGTGGTCAACTTTTCGGGCTCAAATTTCTTCCGCATCGATCCATGGTATGTTATCATTGCCCTTCCGTTTGCTTGCGTGGTGATTGAGGGTTTCTGCATTGAATATAGTTAGTTTTGGGTCGGCCCTTGATTGATTTTGATTTCATATTTGTAGAGTCAGGGTTTGACCCGTCTTTTGTTATAGAACCCTGTTTCACATGCCCTATGAGCTCTATTTATCCATGAGACGGCGTGTGCATCCATTAGACGGGGTCCTGGGTTAGATTGCTTTCTTTTTAGTGCAAAATTCGCTATTGTGCGAAGTTAGAGTTTTCCTCGGTGTTCGGCCCAGAACGAAGGTTTCATTCTGCTTGGGCAATTTTGTCCCTGTATCACGTTGACTTCCCCATCTTGTAAAGATTCGAGTGCTTTAGGTAAATCTTTAGCTGATACTTTAAACCTTAAAGCTTGCTCTGGTTTTAATGGTAGAGGTCAGGTTATTAAGATTAGGGCATCATTATTTTGATATAGGGATTCATCCTTTGAGAGTTTTGGGGGTCAAAAATCCTTTGCGTCCTGAGTTTTGTTGATTATTGTCAGTTTCGAAACCATTAGAACTCAGGAAGGGAAGATCCCATGGTCGTTTGAATTTTGGGTCGCGTTTCACCATTTTTCAGGTTTCCGAGGTCGTCGCGGAATTCCGCTGCTTCCGGATTTTCCCGGTTTAGGCTTACTCCGCGGACTGGGGTTATTGCCGGAACATTCTAAGCTATCCGCGAAAATTCGTTCCATCCGGATTTTTCTGGATTTCAGGTCTGGTTGCGTCCTTTTTAATGTTTCGATGATAGGATTAATGGAATGATTGTTTAATGTTTATTTCTTGTTGCCAATGAGTGAATTCCATGATTATCTTCTGATTTTTCATCTGCACTAACGATTTATCTGACTAATAATGCTTTGGCAGCAGGAATCCGTCTGGGTCAGATTTCTCTGAAATTCTGCCCCGACGGTATTTTTCCTAGTTTGCATGGTTTTCTCAGATTATCCTATTTCTCCGGATCTCAAAGGATTGGCAGTTGGTAGTGGATTTTGATGGATTTGTATGATTTGTGCTAACCTTTTGGATTGAAATATGAACAACAATTGAATACTAATGATGATTTTTGGATGTGCAGGCCGAACCAAGTAAAGCTGCTGGGAAGTCTAAGGGTGGCACAGGAGGGTCATCCATCTCTAAGGCAGAACGGTTACAACTGGATGTGAAGGGTCAGCTTCCCGAGAGCAAAGTGTCTTCTCTGTGGGCCGAAGTATCTGATACCAATGTTGGGACCTGGAGATATGAGGAGTTCAAGCAGAGAATGACAGAGAGGGACTTGTCAGCCCTGAGGCAAGGGATGATGAACTCCGGATTGGTGCATGTGGCAGGTTTCCCTCTGGCGGTCCAGTGTTACGAGTTAATCTCGGAATGTGCTAGACAATATGATTTTGATACATAGCGGGTGGTTAGCACCGAGGGAAGGGTCTTGACCAACTTCAGTCCAGCCTCTATTGTGCAAGCTTTCAGCATGCCAGATCTTCCTTCAATGTGTGCCTTGAATATTGACACTGCCAGGACCTATTATGAGAATGAGTCGGTCAAGGCTCAATAGATAATTAATTCATGGCTAGAGAAGCCAAAATCCCATCATTCAAAGTTTCCCAAGTAGCTGCACAGGGTTAAGTTTAGGTCAGATGTATATGATGCCATCACACTTCTGAGCAGAGTGGCCGGATTGAAAAGTACAGGTGTATTGGAGAGTTGGATGGTCCATGTGATCACCAAAATTGGGCAAGGGACTAACTATCACTGGGTAGGACTCATCAGTGCTGAGATTGATAGACAATTGAGAAATGTCCTGGAGGAAAAGAAATTAACTATGTCCTCATATGTAATGCATCTGTTGGCCATCTCCTACCCATACAAAGGTTTGAATCCGAGGGGAACAATTGGACAGGATATAGTCTATGAGGTTTATCCAGAGTTGCATCTGGGGCACAAAGATTACAGAAGGGCCAATGATGCATTCATGATGCATATCACCCGGACACTCCAGAATGCTGAGCACCTTAGATTGTCCGATGGAGCCAAAGGGCTAATAAAGAACTATGGAGCCTGGTTCATCCAGTTCCCTACCTTCACCTACCTTAGGATTGATGGATGCCTGGTTGCCCCTTACAGGTTACCCCGGTATCCTACTGACCACATTGTGCTATTGGAAGTTTTGAAACAAATCTGTGAATTTGATGCTGTGGTGAAGAGGGAGAAGCACAAGATAGGCTTCGAAGGAGACTTCCCTCTCAGGATTGGTGTGGCGGATATGTGCCCCTCTATTCAATCAGCCCATACTGCAGGGGAAGAGCTAGCAGCATATGGTTTCTCCTTTCATTCTAAAAGGATGAATTTTGATATAACGGGAGAAGTGCAAAAGAAAGCCACCAGGGAGTACAGGCACAAAGATGACTTGGAAGATTATTGGGTCAATATCAAGGATGACCTTGATGAGAGAAAGAAGAGATACTCCAGGCTCCCTATGGAGGCAATTAGGCAATACAACGTCAAGTTAATCCTGGATCAATTGGATGATGACAAAAATCTGGTGCAGGACCACGCCTATGAGGTAGTGAAAAATAGGCCAGCCGGGGATATTAACTGGAATGAGGATGAGATTATAGAATTGGAGGACCTAATGGCTCCTGTAATGAAATTCACTCTTTCTTGGGTAAAACATAAAATTTGGGAATTGGAGAATGCAAAGGTAGCTTGTACCTTCGAATTGATGGGGAATCTCAACCCCATGTCGACTTTTGAGGAATCCGGGGAAGATGACCCCAAAGGGAAAATAGTGAAGACCTCACCGTTCAAGATCAAGGAAGGGGTCCCAAGGGAGCTGAACCTGAAACAAAGAGGAAACAAAAAGGGAAGGGAAGGTGGAAGACCTTGACAATTAGCAAGTCCTCTGATGAGGAGGAGATGGAGAAAGCAGAAGAGGAGGATGCTCCTCCGCCGCCTAAGAAGACAAGAGCAACAAGGACTGCGAAGAAGAAAGATCAGGCTGCTTCGAGTGATGAGCCTCCAATTGTCGACGTGGAGAGTTCCGGAGGAGAGAAAACAAAAGTTTATACGAGGAAATCAAGAACTCCCTCTCCCAAGGATGCTACACAACAGAAGGAATCTTCCCCAAAGCTACTAGTTGAGGAGCCATCCAAGTCTGTTTCTCCTCCACCAAGCATACCTGAACTGGGAAATCCTGGTGAACATGAAACTGGCAGGGAAGCAGAACCATTTAAGGAGGGGACACTTTTCAGTGAAGCTGCAGAACTTGAAGTTGAGACAGAGGAAAGACATACTTCTCCGTTGGTGCAGTATGAGGATTCCCCGAAAAGTGACAGAGGCCCCAAATCACCTGAGCCAGAGGAAAATATCCTTGCTAGGACTCCATCACTGGTGCTTCAGAAGTTAGGATTTGAAGAGGCTGACCAAGGTAGGCAGCTTCTGGAGAAAGAAGATGATAAAGCAACTGTAGAAGAAGAAAAGGTGACAAAAGAGTCAGATGATGCCAGGATAGAAGAAATCCATATTGACCCTGTAGCCTCAGACTGGCTGGAGAAGGAACTTGCAAGGAAGAAGCAAGTGATTGTTGAAGATATTCCCTTGGACTGGGATGAGATGTCAAAAATTGGCAAAGGAAAGAAAAAGAAAGCTGCCAGGGTGATCTCAAGGGTGGAAAGGGATGAAACGCACAACAGGGTAGTCCACATTGCCACTCCAGTCACAGATAAAATGAGAGAGGATATGACAAGCCAAGATTATGATGTGCAATCGATTAACCTTGGGCCTGCATCCATGGAGCAGGATATTGAGGATTTTGAGGGGTCCAGTGCGGTGATTGTTGACAGATTGAAGAGGGAGACTTAGACTAAACGTGAACTGAAGAGGGAAAATGACAAGTTAAGGAAATGTTTGGAGGAGGTCATGAAACCTTTGTAGTCTCTCCACCTTTCTTCCTCTGCCACTCCTGGTTTTCAGCCTAAGGAAACAATCTCCGGGATTGAAAAGATGAAGGCCTCAGCTCAAGCTGCCATAGATTGGCTGGTGGATGTTCAAACAAAAGGGGATGATACTATTAGGGAGATTTTATCTATAGGAAAGGATGTAGTCCGAGCGAAGGAGTTGTTAGAGCATATCCTATCTCAAGATAAGGATGATATGGACCTCCTGTTGCAGAAATCAAAGCTTATCCTAGGGCATGGCAAAGAGAAATTGGCTAAGGATGGAATCCTTCCTTCCTCCAGGTTGGATGAGCTATGGGAATGGTTCGAGGCACTGCAGATCAGGAAGAAGGCTCTGAAGAAGATATAGAAACGAAGGAAGTCAATTGACAGTGAGCTTACTACGGTCTATGATGGATGCATTGCCTTCTTTGAGGTAATGGCAGGGAGGAAGAAGATAGCTCCCAAGTATCTGAGCTTGGAACAATTGAAGGAGTGGTGGCATGAAATTTATGCCTCGGATTCTGATGGAGCTGTCACCGGCCACCTACTTGATGATGCAGCCACCTACATGGTAGTGATGGATAAATATATGGCTAGTAGGGAAGATTGGAACAAGACTGTTGAGCGGTCTAAGGAAGAAATAGACTCAATTAAATGCCGACTCAAGGTCTTGCCATTGCCACCTGTTGCTGAGTTGGATGGAGTATTCTTGAAGGTCCAAGGGTCATCAGTTCAGAAGAAAGATAAAGGGAGTAGCAGTTAATGCTCATTTCAAGATTTGTGCTTCCCTATTATCACAGGGCATGCATTGGACTGGACTTCCTTGGAGACTATGTCAAAGCCGACCTGGATGATGGCATTTAATGTGTGCCTTAGTTTGTTTTTCCTTGGCCGACCTGTTTTGGCAGTTTTTATTATTTTGTAAAAATGTTTGGCTGGGCCGACATGTCTTGGGGGGATTTTCTATGAATAGGCATTCTTGCCTCTTTGTAAGGGAGAGACATTAGCAAGAAGAAATTAGAAATTGAAGAGCGAGAATTAGAGTATTTTGATTTCCTTGAAGCAAATAATGTATTAGAACAGTTGAATTGTTGCAGCATTTTTGGTGACTAATACAATTGAAGACATTGTGATTTTCCTGGTGAAATCTTTTGTGTTATTTCATCTTGCATGGTTCCCTTGTTCTATCTTTTAAATTGCTTTAAGACTTAGGGTTTAGTATTCAGAAATAAATTAGTTTCAGCTAGATAAATGATGTTTATGATTTCATATTTGGAATGTTTGTAGCTATCTCTGGTCTATACTCCCAGTAACTATCTGATTGTAGTAGGCTGGTGAAGTCAACCTGGACCGTATATTCAATGTGCTTAAGTTCGATTGTAGATGCATGTCTATGATTTAAAAATCTGTATTCCCCAGAAAATTGCACCGTTCTTGTAAGATTGCATTGTGGGTTGAACAAGAGCTGGTTATTTGAGATAGGTCCATTTCAGATATATGACGTTTACATTGCTTGTCCTAGCAGTAGTTTAGATCTTATCACTTCCTTCCATCCCTATCTTTTGCTGTTTCTTTATTATTCGGTTAGATTTAGGATTTAATATCGTCATATTGTCAAATCTGATAAGTTGAAAGATACAGTTTGCTTGTAGTAAGGTCCCTTTGTGATTACCAGCATTTTCACATAATTATCTGAGTTGTTTTATGCATTGTTATGACCTAACACCCGAGAGACTTTGGGGTGATTTTTGGTGATTTATTATTGAAAATAACCTTTCAAGAGAGATAGAATATTGCATTCTGTCTGAGTTGTTGCTGTGTAGAAAACACCATCAACAGATTGGCACTAGAAGGAGGGCCTGAATAAGCACACTGGATCGTTTCTTGAACACCATCTCTCCAGAGAGATACAGGAGAAATACCAGATCCACCACAGGAAAGGAAGATTTAGAGGAGCTACAGTTCCCCACTAGGTCAAGAAGGACCCGAGAAAGGGGAGAATCATCATCACCCATCCCCTCACCAACATCATTTGTATCTTCACATCCTGAGGTTGAGGCTATACCTATTCCTAAAGAAGTTTCCGTTCAATAGCCTCAGCCTATCATTAACCAACCACAACCTCCACCCCCACTCTTACCAATGGCTTTCCTTGCTAATAATCCGTTGCCCTTATTCTTCCAGGCTTACAATGTAATGCCCAAAAACCCTGAGCATTTCTGCTCTAAATTCCATGTATATGATCCAAACAGAACCACAGAAGAACACATAAGGATTTTCCAAACCTGTCTCAAAGACAGAGGGATTGTCCATGAAGATGTTGCCTGTAGGTTATTTCCTTATTCACTAGGAGAAGAAGCCTTTTACTAGTATAACCATCTCCCTACTGGCTCAATCCTTAACTGGAATGATCTCGAAAAGGCCTTCTTGCAGAAGTTTCGAATACCCATCAGTGCCAATGAATTATACCTGTAATTCATCAAAGTCAAGAGAGAGGTTAATGAACCCATAGCCAGTTTCAATAATAGGTTCCACCGTGCATTCACCAGATTACAAGACCCATATGTTTTAGATGATGATACTACCCTGGGAGTCTATTATGAAGCTGTGGATAGCTTAACAACAACTTTTTTGAAATGGAGACCGAATCCTCCAGGAACCCTAACTGATGCTTATACAGAGGCTGTCAAGCTTAGTACAGATTTGAGACAACACTTGACTGAGCCATTACCTTCCCTGGGGCCGGTTGCACATCCCAACCAGATTCAGGTAGTAAATCAGGCTCTCACCAATCATACCCCAATCATGAATTCAGTCCCCCAATTACCTATGGTACCTCACCCTGGTCATCCCATGAACCAGATCTCTCCTATGACAAACTTCCCTCAACAGCAGGTTAATCAGCCCATGTACCAGTCACAGTCAAATAGTTTCCCTGCCTATCTGCAGAATTCTGCGGTGTTGCACCAGTCTCTAGGGTCTGTGACAATGCCTGTCCCTCCTTAGAGTAACCCAAATCAACCTCCTTATCAAGATCAAAATAGGGAGAGGATTGATGAAATGGCTGAACAAATAAAGAAGCTAAATCTAGAGATGACTTACGAAATCAGAACAGTCAACTGCAAGCTGCCTAGAAGGGAATGCAATCTAATCATAACAGAGAGTTATCACATGGATAGAATTTTGACCGGGGATAGCGTAATGACAGAGGATTCTACAATGATTGGGGGTATAATCAGGATAGAGGTTATAATAATGATAGAGGTTTCAATAATGATAGGAGGCAAAACTTTGATAGAGGCCAAGGTAGTGGATCGAGATTTGATAAAAGGCCATCACAAGGACAGAACAGAACTTGGAATATAGGGCCCAATAATGGAGGAGTTCCCACCCCATTGGATCAACCTGCCAATCAGATTGTTAATCAGTCTGCAAACCAAATAGTCAGTCAAGAAAAACCTCCTACTGGTGTGTATCTGGCTGAAGTAGCCCTATCAGGGTGGTGTAGGCTCCATAAGACAAGCCAACATTCAGAATTGGAATGTCTAGAGTTCCAAACTGCTGCCTCTATTTTTCAGTATGAGCTAGAGAACAATGCGAGTGGACAGGAGATTGTTCCTTCCAACTCATATGATTCTCCTGTGCTAGTATTAAATCATGCTCCTTTTCCAGTCAGCAAGAAAAATGTACCAGAAGAACCTGATTCCCAGGAAGATGAAATAGATCAAATTTGTAATGGAGAGGAAGTAGCTCAGTTGTTTAATGAAGAAACAATGAATGACAATGGCCCCCTAGATCAGGAAGAAGCTTATGTTGAAGAAGTACAGATGTTTCAGAGGTAAGGATTGAGGGATATGCCTCATAGACGTCCACAGCCTGGAGGACCTTTCACCACTTCCATTCCTCCCAACAACTTCAGTACCCCTCCAGATCCTAATGCAAGCAACAACCCATCCTATCCGCATGTCTCCAAGCAGTACCTTTCAAAGAATAGACAGGCCCAGACTGAACCACAGAAGGAAAAGGTTGTTCAAGTAAGCAAGGATAAGGTAGAGGAACCGTCTAAGGAGGTCTCCACTGATATGAGTGAGGAGCAGATGGCTTTATATGTTGTAGAGGAATTCAAGAAACTAAAGGTAAACCTTTCTGCATTTGAATTGCTAAGGTTTCCTGCAATTAGGAAGGTTGTCTTAGGTACCTATGATGCAAATTCAAAGTCATTGGATAAGTCTTCTGGTGAGCCTGTCAGCCAGACTTCTAGTTTTTAGTCTGTGAACACACAAAATTAGACCCAAAATCGGACCAACCCGCCTCCTGGAGATAAAGGAAAAGAAAAGGATAGGACTCAAGTGGCCCAGGTGGATACTTAACCTACTTTATTTCAAGGGAAAATAGAAACCCCCCCATTTCTAATCTCTATCTGAATCTTTGGTAAGAACCTTCACAATTGCTTATTAGATTCAGGTGCTTCCACCAACGTGATGCCATTCGAAGTTTGTAGAGCCCTAGGGATTACACCTGCCGATTCTCAGAAGAAGGTGACATAGTTGGACAGAACTGAAGTAAGCGTGGTGGGAGAGTTAAACATGATCCAAATGCAGATAGCCTCTGATCCGATGATTTAGTAGGTTATCAATATTCAGGTAGCTAATATTCCTGATGCGTATGGTTTGATTCTAGGAAGAGATTTTATGAAGGCTCTAAATGGTTATGTGTCCACTGATCATTCTCACATGTGGCTTCCCTGGAAAGGAGTGCCCAATCAGATAAGAATTGAAAGAAAGCCTAGAATGAAGTACATGATAACTGAATACCAAAAGACTTCAACAGAAGTTCTGATATCAGAAGTAGGAATGGGAAATTACCTGCTATCGGCTCAATATGAAGAATCAGATGTAGAAGAGGTGTTGATGTTGCATACTATGCCAGCTGATGTTGAAACAAGGTTTAGCCACATTGAAGTTTTGATAGAATTAGTTGAGGAAGAAGAAGAACTGAAAGATAGTCAGATCAGCTTATTAGACAGTTTCCAGGAATTCATCAGACAGTGCATGGAGAACCAGACTCACCTAGGAAAGAGGACGAGCTTTAGGGAGTTACTCTTACCAAATTGGTGTAGAGTCCACAATGCTTCTCACTCAGAGTTGGAGTGTTGTTTGTGCCAGACAGCAGTAAAACAAGTACAAAAATGCATGAATCCAACTCAGGCAGTTAAGGCAGATGAGCAAAATCTTCAAGAAGAGTGTGAAATCCAGAAACCTATGGTGACTGAGAAAGTCTCTAACACTGATCAACCAAAAGACAGAATGAAGAAAAATACCACTGCACAATATTGGACTCTTAAGTTTGATGGATCTAAGTCCAAGCATGGAGCTGGGGCTAGGTTTGAACTGATTAGTCCAAAAGGTAAGAATTTCTTTGCAGCTCATAGGCTCCAATTTCATTGCACCAATAATATAGCAGAGTATGAAGCTTTAATTCATGGACTCCTTATGGCACTCAAGAAAAAGGTCAAGATTCTACAAATTTTTGGAAATTCAGAGTTAGTAGTCAAACAAGTGAGAAAGCAGTATTCATGTCACGATAGGAGAATGACCAACTATAGGCATAGAGTGTGGGACCTCATTGAGGGATTTGATGCTTTTAATATCCAACTGATCCCACGAAAAAAGAATCAAACTGTTGATTCTCTAGCCCAAGCGGCTAGCACTCTGCAACCCCTGTCTCTGTCAGGATTGAAGAAGTTTACTGTTGAATTAACTCCTGTGCCATCAGTCCCAGACAATGTGACTAATTTTTAGGTGTTTGAGGATGATAAACACATTCTTGATTTTATCACAAACACAGATTTTTTTGCTTCACAGATCATTGATGAAACAAAACCTCAGGAAGCAGAATTGGATCTAGAAGGTGTGTTGAACCTGAAGTCTAACACTATTCCAAGGGGAATGGTACAGTTGGAGCGGATTTTTGATATGGACAAGATCAGAGATCAAGAACAAGAATCAAAGAAAGACTTGATTAGTGGACAGTGTGACCCTCACAATGTGGGAACCGAGGACAATATTAAGAATATTTTCATCGGCAAGGTATGCACTCTTAAAGAAAGGGAAGGGATAATCAAAGCCCTACATAGTTTTCCGGATATAGTAGCCTGGGGTTATGAAGACTTGAAGACCTATGATACGTCCATCATAACTCATACTATACCCCTAAAGTCAGGTGCTAAGCCTTTTAGATAGAGATAGAGACCCATTAATGCACTGTTGGAACCCCTCATACAGAAGGAAGTTCAGAAATTGCTGTCTGCTAGAATCATATTTCCTGTCAGGCATTCAACGTGGGTGGCCAATCTGGTTCCAGTAAGAAAGAAGAATGGTGAAATTATGCTTTGTGTTGACTTCAGAAATCTGAACAAATCATCAGAAAAAGATAATTATCCAGTTCCCTCTTTGGATGAAGTGCTTCAGGTGGTTAACGGTTCTCAGATGATGTATTTTTTAGACGGTTATTCAGGATACAATCAAGTGATGGTCCAGTATGAGGACAGACACAAGACTGCCTTCACGACTAAGTGGGGTACCTTTGCCTATAGGAGGATGCCATTTGGGCTTATTAATGCAGAAGCCATGTTCCAACGAGCCATGGATATTTCCTTCAAAGACATCATAGGGAAATGCATCATCATTTACATGGATGACCTGACTGTTTTCTCCAAAAACTGAGAGGATCATATCTCAGATCTATACAAAGTGTTCCAGAAGTGCAGAGAATTCGACATATCCTTGAACCCTAAGAAGTGTATCTTCGGAGTTACAAAAGGCAAGCTGTTAGGGCATGTGATATTAGATAAAGGAATTGCTATAGATCTAGAGAGAGTGGAAGCCATCCTGAAAATTCAACCACCTGCCAGCAAAAAAGAGATGAAGTCCTTCTTTGGTAAGATTAACTTTGTCAGAAAATTCATCACAGGATTTACTGAAATTGTGAAGCCATTAAATGCTATGTTGAAACAAGATGCCAAGATTGAATGGACTTCAGAAGCAAAGGAGGCCTTTGTAGAGATTAAGAGAGCCATTGTTGACGCTCCAGTATTGGTGAGCCCAGATTATAGCAAACCCTTTTATATCTATTCATTCGCTTCAGACCACTCATGTGCTGGAATGCTGACACAAAAGTTTGATGAGGGGAATGAGCATCCCATTGCTTTTATGAGTGCACCATTAAAGGATGCTGAGTTGAAATACCCAAGTGTGGAGAAGCAAGCATATGCCCTTGTTCGAGCAGTAAAGAAATTCAGGCATTATATCCTCAGAAATAAGGTGTTTGCGATTGTTCCTGATTCCGCAGTTAAGTTACTGTTGATGCAGAATGAACTAGGTGAGCGCAGAGCCAAATGGGTGACCATGCTTCAGGAGTATGACATTGAGATCCAGCCTATGAAGCTGGTAATAGGGCAAGGACTCACTTAGACTATGGCAGAGATAGGCCCTGAATTATCTGTTCAGAACTATAATGTTGAAGAGGTTTCCCCAGATAGCTAGTATGATGATATAGTATATTACCTGTTGAATCAACGACCTCCAGCTCACCTTAATGCAGTACAAAGGTGAGCCTTAAGGTTGAAAAGTGATGGTTTCATGTTGAAAGGAGCTATTTTGTATAAGAAGAATCATGAAGGTATTTATTTAAAGTGTCTTGGGAAACAAGAAGCTGAGAGAGTGATGAACGAGTTCCATGAGAAGTACGGTACTGGTCATGGTTCAACTATTGCTACTGCAAATCAGATTTTGAGGGCAGAATATTATTGGCCTACATTGTTCAAGGATGTTCATCAACATGTACGGACCTGTCACACTTGCCAGACTGCAGCAACAAGAGAAAGGTGTGCAGCACTCCCGCTCCAATCGGTCATCGAGGTAAAACCTTTTGCTCAATGGGGTATGGATTTCATATTTCCCATCAACCCACCATCCTCTACAGGACATAGGTACATTCTCACCATCACTGATTACTTTACGAGATGGACTAAAGATTTTGCTTGTAGGTAGTGTACATCAGAGGTAGTAATTGATTTTTTAGAATCTGCCATTCTCAATCGGTTTGGATGTCTTGTTGCTATTGTGTGTGATAATGGTCCTGCCTTTGCATCTTTGAAATTCTCAAACTGGGCCTTTGATCATGGTATTATAGTGAAGTTTGCTTCTAATTATTACCCCCAAGAAAATGGCTTAGCAAAATCCTCTAATAAGAACCTGTTGACTGTCATCTGCAAACTGTTAAAGAGGAACCCAAAAGATTGGCACACCCAGCTTCAGTTTGCTCTTTGGGCAGATCGTACCAGAGTTAAGTCTTCCATTGGTACATCTTTTTATCATCTAGTGTACGATCTGGAACCAGTTTTCCCTATCCAACTCAAGATCCCAACCCTACAGTTTATAAATTAGTTTTATGATGAAGGGGATAGAAGGGAGGCTAGGTTAACAGAATTATTGCACCTTGAGGAAAAACAAGACAATGCCCTTGAAAAAATTTTCAAACATCAGGGGGTAGTTAAGAGATGGTTTGATAGGAGAGCTAAAGTCAAAGCCTTCAGGATTTCTGACCTTGTCCTATACTGGGATAAACCTCATGATCAGAAAGGGAACCATGAAAAATTCGATAAATTGTGGCTGGGCCCGTATCAGATTGCTGAAATACTGGGAGATAATGCCTTCCATCTAAGGACTCATGGGAGAAGACATACCACTGCATGTCAATGGGTAGTATCTGAAGCATTATTTCCAGTCTTGAGCTATTTTCAGCTCTTTGCTTTGTAAATAGTTAGTTTAGGTTGCTTTGTCTGTTTGTTTTTCTTGCTTTGGTTAGAGTAGGTTTCCCTTTTTGCTTTGTTGGTTTTGTTTGGTTAGAGTAGGTTTGCTTTGGTTTGTTTGTTTTGGTTTGTGTTGCTCTTGCTATTGGTCCTTTTTCTTTTGGGGATTGTGGGTGCATCTGTATAGTAACGGTGGCAAAGCAGGTCTAATGTTCTTGGTATTTCCCTTACAAACTTTGATCATTTTTCCAGAATACCATGGTATGAATTCTTTAACCTATGTCAATCCTCCTTATGATGAGGCAAAGTTTTTCTAGTCAGTCTGAATAGAAATATATTGGGGTCTTATACCTTTAATCCTTAATATACCTGAAGTTGTGAAAAGTCCTTATAAGGTCTGGACAGGTGAAAAATCATTTTCTACTCTAGTGCCACTGTGGTTCTCAGCCCTGAGTGTGGACTTCACTGTTCACAGGTTGAATGAAGTGAGTGAAAAGAAAAGAAATATCAGCAAAATAAAAAAGAGAAAAAAAAATATATATATTGAAAATCATGAGGTTTGAATTCAACTTATCAGGGGGATCTGAATATCTCTACCGGGGCTATAGACACCTGACTGGCAGTAGAGCTATGTTCAAGAGGATCACAGCGATAACCTCATCGGGGCTATGGACGTCTGACTGGCAACGAGACTCTATCTAGGTTACTTTTAGAGTAAGAATCGTTATGTAGCCTGTTCATACCAAGTTGGGTTCTTCTTGCAACTGAGGGTAGGTAATACATGCATGTGCACACACTTAGACCCTAGTATTAGAATGTTTGAATGGCTGGGAGTTTCTTTGTTTTAACTTAGGGTAATGGCTAGGTATCTGATTTGAAACCATAAGTTCTGGGTTCTTGATTCCAATTTGTCATCGAAATGCTCAGGAGCATTTCCCCAGCAGAGTCGCCATTTGTTGTGCAGTTTTTTGCACACACGCCCCACTTGGAGTAGGAACCATCTTTTTGGTGTCTTTGACCTTTGGTTTTATTGGACTTGTCATTTTAGGGTCTTGACATGTTGATCTTGCTAGCTTTGACCTTGCCTTGAGGTTTGAATTGATTGAAATTGGGTTTTAAGCCAGGTCCGGGTTTTCAACTGGATCCAGGATTTTCCAGCTCTGGCGGATTTTTTCGGACCCTAGTTCCTTGTCCGTTTCTAGCAGGATTCTCCGATTCTGGGTTTCTGCCTGACTTCAGGATTTTCCGGTCCTGGTGGATTTTCCCTGTCAGCTCTAAAATCCCGATCTTCCTCATTTCCTCGGTTTCTGCATTTCCGCGAAATCTATGTTTCCGCGCATCCTGGGATTTTTTGAAATTCCATTATGGGCTCGGGTTCCCAGACTTGTCAGAAATGTCTTATCGCGCATTAATGGTCGATGTACCTTTGTTCAGACGGGTATAAGGGCAGATTTAGGGCATTTTCAGTGCCATTCTAACTTCATTGCTCCCTTGCTGATTGCTCTGGCGATTAAGTTTTCCATTTGAGCTTTGAGAATCGATCTTGATTTGTTTGCGTGAGGATTGCTTGAGCACCGGTGTCAGTGGTTTTCATCGCTTGGACGTGTTTACTACGTGGTCAACTTTTTAGGCTTGAATTTCTTCCCCATCGATCCATGGTATGTTATCATTGCCCTTCCATTTTCGTGAGTGGTGATTGAGGGTTTCTGCATTGGATATTGTTAGTTTTGGGTCGGCCCTTGATTGATTTTGATTTCATATTTGTAGAGTCGGGGTTTGACCCATCTTTTGTTATAGAACCCTGTTTCACGTGCCCTATGAGCTCTATTTATCCATGAGACGGCGTGTGCATCCATTAGACGGGGTCCTGGGTTAGATTGCTTGCTTTTTAGTGCAAAATTCGCTATTGTGCAAAGTTAGAGTTTTCCTCGGTATTCGGCCCAGAACGAAGGTTTCATTCTGCTTGGGCGATTTTGTCCCTGTATCACGTTGACTTCCCCATCTTGTGAAGATTCGAGTGCTTTAGGTAAATCTTTAGCTGATACTTTAAACCTTAAAGCTTGCTCTAGTTTTAATGGCGGAGGTCGGGTTATTCAGATTAGGGCATCATTATTTTGATATAGGGATTCATCCTTTGAGAGTTTTGGGGGTCGAAAATCCTTTGCGTCCTAAGTTTTGTTGATTATTGTCAGTTTCAAAACCATTAGAACTCAGGAAGGGAAGATCCGGTGGTTGTTTGAATTTTGGGTCATGTTTCGCCTTTTTTGGGTTTTCGAGGTCGTCGTGGAATTCCGCTGCTTCCGGATTTTCCCGGTTTAGGCTTACTCCGTGGACTGGGGATATTGCCGGAACATTCTAAGCTGTCCACGAAAATCCGTTCCATCCGGATTTTTCTAGATTTCGGGTCTGGCTGCGTCCTTTTTAATGTTTCGATGATAGGATTAATGGAACGATTGTTTAATGTTTATTTCTTGTTTCCAATCAGTGAATTCCATGATTATCTTCTGATTTTTCATCTACATTAACGATTTATCTAACTAATAATGCTTTGGCAGCAGGAATCAGTCTGGGTCGGATTTCTCTGAAATTCTACCCCGACGGTATTTTTCCTAGTTTGCATGGTTTTCCCGGATTATCCTATTTCTCTGGATCTCAAAGGATTGGCAGTTGGCAGTGGATTTTGATGGATTTGTATGATTTGTGCTAACCTTTTGGATTGAAATATGAACAACAATTGAATACTAATGATGATTTTTGGATGTGTAGGCCGAACCAAGTAAAGCTACTGGGAAGTCTAAGGGTGGTACAGGAGGGTCATCCATCTCTGAGGCAGAACAGTTACGACTGGATGTGAAGGGTTAGCTTCCTGAGAGAAAAGTGTCTTCTCTGTGGGCTGAAGTATCTGATACCAATGTTGGGGCCTGGAGATATGAGGAGTTCAAGCAGAGAACGACAGAGAGGGACTTGTCAGCCCTGAGGCAATGGATGATGAACTCCGGATTGGTGCATGTGGCAGGTTTCCTTCAGGTGGTCCAGTGTTACGAGTTAATCTTGGAATGTGCTAGACAATATGATTTTGATACACAGCGGGTGGTTAGCACCGAGGGAAGGGTCTTGGCCAACTTCAGTCCATCCTCTATTGCGCAAGCTTTCAGCATGCCGAATCTTCCTTAAGTGTGTGCCTTGAATATTGACACTGCCAGGACCTATTATGAGAATGAGTCAGTCAAGGCTCAATAGATAATTAATTCGTGGCTAGAGAAGCCAAAATCCCATCATTCGAAGTTGCCCAAGCAGCTGCACAGGGTTAAGTTTAGGTCAGATGTATATGATGCCATCACACTTCTAAGCAGAGTGGCCGGATTGAAAAGTGCAGGTGTATTGGAGAGTTGGATGGTCCATGTGATCACCAAAATTGGGCAAGGGACTAACTATCACTGGGCAGAACTCATCAGTGCTGAGATTGATAGACAATTGAGAAATGTCCTGGAGGCAAAGAAATTCACTATGTCCTCATATGTAATGTATCTGTTGGCCATCTCCTACCCATACAAAGGTCTGAATCTGAGGGGAACAATTGGACAGGATATAATCTATGAGGTTTATCCGGAGTTGCATCTGGGGCACAAAGATTACATAAGGGCCAATGATGCATTCACGATGCATATCACCCAGACACTCCAGAATGTTGAGCACCTTAGATTGTCTGATGGAGCTAAAGGGCTAATAAAGAACTATGGAGCCTGGTCCATCCAGTTCCCTACCTTCACCTACCTCAGGATTGATGCATGCCCGGTTGCCCCTTATAGGTTACCCCGGTATCCTACTGACCACATTGTGCTATTGGAAGTTGTGAGACAAATCTGTGAATTTGATGCTGTGGTGAAGAGGGAGAAGCACAAGACAGGCTTCGGAGGAGACTTCCCTCTCAGGATTGGTGTGGTGGAGATGTTCCCCTCTATTCAATCAGCCCATACTGTAGGGGAAGAGCTTGTAGCATATGGTTTCTCCTTTCATTCTAAAAGGATGAATTTTGATATAACGGGAGAAGCGCAAAAGAAAGCCACCAGGGAGTACAGGCACAAAGATGACTTGGAAGATTATTGGGTCAATGTCAAGGATGACCTTGATGCGAGAAAGAAGAGATACTCCAGGCTCCCTATGGAGGCAATTAGGCAATACAACGTCAAGTTAATCCCAGATCAATTGGATATGACGGAAATCTAGTGCAGGACCACGCCTATGAGGCAGTGAAAAACAGCCCTGCTGGGGATATTAACTGGAATGAGGATGAGATTACAGAATTGGAGGATCTAATGGCTCCTATAATGAAATTCACTCTTTCTTGGGTAAAACATAAAATTTGGGAATTGGAGAATGCAAAGGTAACTTGTACCTTCGAATTGATGGGGAATCTCAACCCCATGTCGACTTCTGAGGAATCCGGGGAAGATGACCCCAAAGGGAAAACAATGAAGACCTCACCGTTCAAGATCAAGGTAAGGGGTCCCAAGGGAGCTGAACCTGAAACAAAGAGGAAACCAGAAGGGAAGCGAAGGTGGAAGACCTTGACAATTAGCAAGTCCTCTGATGAGGAGGACATGGAGAAAGTAGAAGAGGAGGATGCTCCTCCACTGCCTAAGAAGACAAGAGCCACAAGGACTGCGAAGAAGAAAGATCAGGCTGCTTTGAGTGATGAGCCTCCAATTGTCGAAGTGGAGAGTTCTAGAGGAGAGAAAACAAAAGTTTATACGAGGAAATCAAGAACTCCCTCTCCCAAGGATGCTGCACAACAGAAGGACTCTTCCCCAAAGCTACCAGTTGAGTAGCCATCCAAGTCTGTTTCTCCTCCACCGAGCATACCTGAACCGGGAAATCCTGGTGAACATGAAACTGGCGGGGAAGCAGAGCCATTTAATTAGGGGACACTTTTTAGTGAAGCTGCAGAACTTGAAGTTGAGACAGAGGAAAGACATACTTCTTCATTGGTGCAGTATGAGGATTCCCCAGAAAGTGACAGAGGCCGCGGATTACCTGAGCCAGTGGAAAATATCCCTGCTAGGACTCCATCGCCGGTGCTTCCAGAGTTAGGATTTGAAGAGGCTGACCAAGGTAGGCAGCTTCCAGAGAAAGAAGATGATAAAGCAACTGTAGAAGAAGAAAAGGTGACAGAAGAGCCGGAAGATGCCAAGACAGAAGAAATCCAGACTGACCCTGTAGCCCCGAACTGGCTGGAGAAGGAACTTGCAAGGAAGAAGCAAGTGATTGTTGAAGATACTCCCTTGGACTGGGATGGGATGTTGTCAAAAATCGGCAAAGGAAAGAAAAAGAAAGCTGCCAGGGTGATCTCAAGGGTGGAAAGGGATGAAACACACAACAGGGTAGTCCACATTGCCACTCCAGCTGTAGATAAAATGAGAGAGGATATTACAAGCCAAGATTATGATGTGCAATCGATTAACCTTGGGCCTGCATCCATGGAGCAGGATATTGAGGAGTTTGAGGGGTCCAGTGTGGTGATTGTTGATAGATTGAAGAGAGAGACTCAGACTAAATGTGAATTGAAGAGGGAAAATAAAAGGTTAAGGAAATGTTTGGAGGAGGTCATGAAACCTTTGCAGTCTCTCCACCCTTCTTCCTCTGCCACTCTTGGTTTTTTGCCTAAGGAAACAATCTCTGGGATCGAAAAGATGAAGGCCTCAGCTCAAGCTGCCATAGATTGGCTGGTGGATGTCCAAACAAAAGGGGATGATACTATTAGGGAGATTTTATCTGTAGGAAAGGATCCAGTCCAGGCGAAGGAGCTGTTAGAGCATATCCTGTCTCAGGATAAGGATGATATGGACCTCCTGTTGTAGAAATCGAAGGTTATCCTGGGGCATGGCAAAGAGAAATTGGCTAAGGATGGAATCCTTCCTTCCTCCAGGTTGGATGAGCCGTGGGAATGGTTCGAGGCACTGTAGATCAGGCAGAAGGCTCTGAAGAAGATACAGAAACAAAGGAAGTCAATTGACGGTGAGCTTACTGCGGTCTATGATGGATGCATTGCCTTCTTTGAGGTAATGACAGGGAGGAAGAAGATAGCTCCCAAGTATCTGAGCTTGGAACAATTGAAGGAGTGGTGGCATGAAATTTATGCCCCAGATTCCGATGGAGCTGTCACCGGCCACCTACTTGATGATGCAGCCACCTACATGGCAGTGATGGATAAATATATGGCCAGTAGGGAAGATTGGAACAAGACTGTTGAGTGGTCCAAGGAATAAATAGACTCAATTAAATGCCAACTCAAGGTCTTGCCATTGCCACTTGTTGCTGAGTTGGATGGAGTATTCTTGAAGGTCCAAGGGCCGTCAGTTCAGAAGAAAGATAAAGGGAGTAGCAGTTAATGCTCATTTCAAGATTTGTGCTTCCCTATTATCATAGGGCATGCATTGGACCGGACTTCCTTGGAGACTGTGTCAAAGCCGACCTGGATGATGGCATTTAATGTGTGCCTTAGTTTGTTTTTCCTTGGCCGACCTGTTTTGGCGGTTTTTATTATTTTGTAAAAATGTTTGGCTGGGCCGACATGTCTTGGGGGGATTTGCTATGAATAGGCATTCTTGCCTCTTTGTAAGGGAGAGACATTAGCAAGAAGACATTAGAAATTGAAGAGCGAGAGTTAGAGTATTTTGATTTCCTTGAAGCAAATAATGTATCAGAACAGTTGAATTGTTGCAGTATTTTTGGTGACTAATACAATTGAAGACATTGTGGTTTTCCTGGTGAAATCTTTTGTGTTATTTCATCTTGCATGGTTCCCTTGTTCTATCTTTTAAATTGCTTTAAGACTTAGGGTTTAGTATTCAGAAATAAATTAGTTTCAGCTAGATAAATGATGTTTATGATTTCATATTTGGAATGTTTGTAGCTATCTCTGGTCTATACTCCCAGTAACTATCTGATTGTAGTAGGCTGGTGAAGTCAACCTGGACCGTATATTCAATGTGCTTAAGTTCGATTGTAGATGCATGTCTATGATTTGAAAATCTGTATTCCCTAGAAGATTGCACCGTTCTTGTAAGATTGCATTGTGGGTTGAACAAGAGCTGGTTATTTGAGATAGGTCCATTTCAGATATATGTCATTTACATTGCTTGTCCTAGCAGTAGTTTAGATCTTATCACTTCCTTGCATCCCTATCTTTTTCTATTTATTTATTATTCGGTTAGATTTAGGATTTAAGATCATCATATTGTCAAATCTGATAAGTTGAAAGATACAATTTGCTTGTAGCAAGGTCCCTTTGTGATTACCAGCATTTTCACATAATTATCTGAGTTGTTTTATGCATTGTTATGACCTAACACTCGAGAGACCTTGGGGTGATTTTCGGTGATTTATTATTGAAAATAACCTTTCAAGAGAGATAGAATATTGCATTCTGTCTGAGTTGTTGCTATGCAGAAAACACCATCAACAGTACCTAAGCATCAAACCTACTTCTACAATGATTTAGTGCATCAGTTTTTGGGTCCAAACTCCATCGTAAATAGAGATATCACTCTACAATTCTAAAGTAATTTTGTAATCATTAAATGAATCTATATCCCAAAGTTTTTTGTTTTTTGGTAAAGTATCTTGGAAGATATAAATGAAAGAGTTGAGTTATGTACATTACAATTATTTTCTGAATAGAGTATTGGTGTGGTTGATTTTGCATTCCCTCACAGATGATTATTTTGAGTTGTGTTTTTGAATATAAGCTTTCAAATTTTAGTTGAGTGGGAATTATAGATGAAATCAAGTTTTGAGTTCCACGATGGTGAATCGAGTAAACAGATGAATGTTTTTGTGTTTAGGTCTTATTTGGTGCTGACCTACCACATTTAAAAGATTAATATGTGTTGAAATATTACGTAAGAATATATTGGGTCCATACTAACCTATCTTGAATAAAATTGATTTTGAATTAAGGCATGAGATTTGGATGAAATGTTTTGAGGATGACAAGCTAAAATTTTGTGTGTTACTTCCAATTAGGCCAACCTAATGGATGTTACACTTGATGTGGATATATATAGGAGTTTGTTTTTAGTGTTTTTGGAAGAAAAAAAAAGTGATGAGCAACAAATGTCATGTATGGTGTTCCACCTACATGTGTGTGATGTGAATGTGATTAAAGTTGAGTGAATTATGTGAATTCGAAGTAGAACAGTGTATTTATCTAGATCGATGCAAAGATTATTTTTATACTTCATTAGAATTGTAATCCATCATATGAATAGATGTTATTGTATCAGTTCAATAGGTTGTAATCCACCCCTTATTTTTTCTATCTTATTCTCTATGGAGAATTATTCCTCCTGTAGTGAGCATTTCTATAATATACTATATCCAAATATAATATATTGTGAGCTAACCCTCACCGTGGTTTTTCCCATTTTGGGTTTTCCATGTTAAAATCCTAGTGTTCATGTGTTGTGTCATTTTGTGAATGTTTCATGATTTCATTCATTGATGTAGTTGAATATGTTTTTGTAATTGGATGGCTAATATCTAAATGGTTCAATTGAATATTGATTCACCCCTCTTAGTATTCAAGGTGTTCAAAACTTTCCTACTATCTTAAGGACTAAGATTTAGGTCTTATCAACTCACCTTTGAGGTTGAGATTCAATATTTACACCTTGTGATCTCTTTCCTAGTGAAATTTATTGGGAAAGAAACCTATAAAGGATTCTTAAGGGTTCTATAAAACATCATCATCATAAACACCCTTTTGAAAAGGGGTCCCTTTTCCCACCATTTGAATTATATATTATTATTATATATATGATTTATATTATATATTATTATTACAATATATTATTATTATATCTAATATTATATATTACTTATAATATTATAATATATAAGAGTAATATATGACATTATTTATTATTATAATATTTATTATATATCATGTCTAATATAATATAATAATTCTTCTACTCTAAATGGCTTTACTCCCTCCTACATCTTCACATGTCCTAATCGATTGCAATGAATACCACAACTCTATGAGGTCTATGCTAGGCTGCAATGGCATGTAAAAAGATGGTCATGGGTGTAATGTTGGAGGGAGGCTCTCCTTTTTGGTGGCTCTGTAGTTTGGTGCTAGGGCACATGATTACCCCCTTTCACTCCTGGGAAAATGATATTTCCCCTACTCTCACCCTTATTCTTGGTAGGATCTACACAATTATGGTAGGGGTTGTTGCAAGTATGAGCAAGTTTGGTGTTGTTGTCATTAATTTTGTCATTAATGTCAACACAGTTCAGTATGTTGCAGATTGTACATATATAGTTGAGATACTACTTAGATGTTGTGATTACATGGAGCTATCTTTATGATGTTACAAATGTGCTAAAGTGATTAGTTTCCAAGTGCTTTTGAGAAAATTAATAAAGAGAGAAGTCAGAGTTATGGATGTTTTTAGAATGTGCTCTGGTATGTGCTTCACATTTCTCCTGTATTGATCCTATTCTTGTGTGCATATGAAGGTTTTATAATGGTGATCTAGTGGTAATATCTCTTGAGTTTTAGCTTCTAGTTTGATGGGATGTGAAAGTTGCGTTCATTAGTGTGTTGTTCTAGCAGAGTTGGTCTTTTGTGGACTAGGAGAATTTTTTTTGCTCCACAGTCCTCTGTTATTCTATTTTAGATCTTTCAAATCTAGAACATGTCTTATATTGGTGTTCTCTTGGTTCTAGAAAAGATGTTTGAGGTTTTGGGATCTGGAAGTTGAGTTTCAGAGTTGTATGATTTTGCACAGTCCAGATGGACTGATGGAATAAGTTCAATGTTCAAAGATTGTTGCACTTGTTGTGGATGTATCTAAAGGAATTTGAGATATGTTTTAATGCATAATGAAGCGCGTTGTGTCATCTATGTGTTATCTTCTTGTTGGGAAGCATGTACATCAATGTTCATTTATGTTTTCATTAGGTTTGGCTGACTTGGTGTTTACACTTCATTTGAAGAATTAAAATTTAATTAAGGAAGTTTCTGGTTGATCAGATCATTATCTTTTGGTCTTGGATAAATATTTTATTGGTCCACTCCCATTCTTTTCCACTGCAAGAATGTTAAGTTTCAAACCTAATTTGGATTTATGAAATGAAGCTTATGAGGCCAACCTTGGAGAAAGTTTCTAAGGTTGAAGATGGTATAAATGCAAGTCGGATTGCAAATATTTGAAGGTGTGATAAGAATATGAAGTAAGTGACAAATCAAGAGTGCAAAAGTGTATGTGAGTGAGTTGAGGTAGCAATACTTCATTGTGTTATATTCTTAAAGTCAGTGAGCTAAAGGTTTCTACAATCTTTTGATCAAGGTTGCAGATATGTGTTTATTGTTGTGGTGGATCTTTTGTTCTCTTTTGTATCTATAGGTAGTGAGCCTCCCTATTGGACAATGAGTCATTTCTGTAGGTAGTGAGCCTTTGTATTTGGATAGTGATTCCTCTTTTGGGCAATGAGCCCTTGGTAGTGAGCCTATATATTCAATTTTATAATATTTTTATATTGTGAGTTAATCCTCACCATGGTTTTTCCCTCGTTAGGTTTTCCACATAAAAATATAGTGTTCATTGTGTTGATTTACTTTTTGTTATCTACATTTCATGTTCATACTTAATAACAAAATAGTGTGGTTGTGGGATTGATAAGTGTTGAGGTTTTGAATTTGAATTTGTGTCACAACTGATTCACCCCCCCTCTTAGTTGTCCTACGCCTTTTAACAATTGATATCAGAGCTTTGGTTCCTTGGTGTAGAGCTTAACTGCTTACGAAAAAACTGATGGCACATAATTTGGCAATGCCTAAGTTCAATGGATCTAATTATAGTGATTGGAAAGTGCAAATGAGAGGATATATTGTTTCTCTTTGTTACAAGACCTGGAAGGCTATTGAGACGAAGAATACTGCTCCAACGAGTGGTCCTTCTATTGCAAATGAGGTTTTTTCTTATGAGGAGAATGAGAAAGTGAGGTATGTTATTTATAGCATTATATCTAAAATTGAGCAAACTAAGGTTCTTTCTTTAGATACTACTTATGAAGTATAGAAGAAGTTGGAAGAAGTGTATGAAGGAAATGAAAGAGTAAAGTTGGAAAAGAAGTTGGTGATAAAGTGCATATATGAGAATTTGAAAATGGAAGAAGGTGAAGAGTTTACAAGATATTTCCAGAGGGTTGAGATGATAGAAAATGAAGTTAAGAATCAAGGGGGAAAGATGACTGATGAAGATATTATTGAGAAGATCTTGATCACCCTACTAGATTGCTACAGTGATCTCAGTTATTGAAGAGATGTATGAGTCTAAGAAGTATACTAAGGAATAGCTATTTGGCACCTTCCAAGCATTTGAGATGAGAAAGCTTTGGAAAGAAGATAGGAAAGAAGAAAAGACAAAAATAACATTTAAGGAAATGAATATTGAAGATGATCCAGAGAGTGATGGTTTTGATGAGTTGGAAGTGAATTTCAACAGGAAGTTGAAGAAAGGTACCAAAAAGTATAAATGTATGTTTCCCTTTAAAAAAATTAGTTGTGGTAATATTGGTCATTATGCTTCAAGATGTCTGAATAGAGTTTTACATAAGAAGAAAAAGGATTATAAAGATAAGGATAGAAAGGATAACAAATACAAGAAGCTTTATTATGTTAAAGAAGAAGCTAAAATCTCTAATGATGAATCTAAAAAATGAAGTTGATGATAGTGAATGATTGATTTTAGCTTTGGACAAAAAAATGTGTCTGCTAACTCGAGAAAATGTGCAAGGAAGAATGCTCCAGAGAACAAAAATAATAAGATGGAAGGTACTTTTGTGACCTCCTTTCATGCAAGATAGGATGAAGATTACTAGGTGATTGATAGTGGATGTTCTAATCATATGACTGGAGAAAAGAGTAAGTTCACTAAGCTTGAAAATTATGATGATGGTTTAGTCATGTTTGGTGATGATTCAAGAGCTAAGATTTATGGGAAAGGTTCAATTACCTCTGATGGACTACACAGAATTGATGATGTTTTTTATGTGAAGGGTTTGAGGCATAACCTTTTGAGTGTTAGATAGATATGTCGCAATGGTTTTAAACTTGTGTTTTAGAATAATACCTATGAAATCTTAAAAGCATCCAGAAATGGAGATATGGTTGTTACAGGAAGGAGAACTCATGGAAACATCTATCAGCTTAAGGGAGTTGATGGTCAATGCCTTGTATCTCAAGTTAGTGAAAGTTGGTTATGGCATCGAAGAATGGGACATGTAAACTTTGATAATTTGTTTAGAATTAGTTCAAAAGATGTTGTTCGAGGTCTTCCTAGAATCACAAAGCCTGGTAATACTGTTTGTAGAAGTTGTCAATTGGGGAAATAGACAAGATGCAACTTTAAGGGAAAAGAGCACTCTACTACTAGAATGCTTGAATTAATTCATACTGACCTTTGTGGAACAACTAGAACAAGAAGCTTGAATGGTGATAGGTATTTCATGATCCTTATTGATGATTATTATCAAATAACATGGGTTGCTTTTATTAGAGAGAAGACCCAGGCTCTGGATATGTTTAAAGTGTTTGAAGAAAGAGTGGAAAATGAAGTAAATTTGAAAATAAAATGTTTGAGATCTCATAGAGGTGGATAATTAACTTCTAGTGAGTTTAATACATTTTGTGAACAACACGGCATAAAGAGACAATTTTTTGCTCTGAGAACCCCTCGGTAGAATGGGATAGTTGAGAGAAAAAATAGGATTGTACAAGAAGCTACAAGAACCATGATGAAATAATCAAATGTACTAGATGTGTACTGGAAAGAGGTAATACAGACTTCTGCTTATGTTCTTAATAGAGTTCAGATTAGAGGAAATAGCATAAAGACTTCTTTTGAGTTATGGACTGGTAAGACTCCTACTATGAAATACTTTAAGGTATTTTGAAGTAGATGTTGCATTAAAAGAGATGATGAAAATCTTGGAGATTTTGATCCTAGATGTGATGAAGGAATTTTTCATGGGTACTCTACTACTAGCAAAGAATATAGATACTTTAATAAAAGATTGAGGAATATTGTTGAAAGTGGTAATGTGAAAGTTGATGAAGATATGCACTGACCTATTGAGATAAGTGAAGTTGAACCTAATGACCCTCTCTATGGACAAGTATCTGAGGAAAATGAGAAGGAAGAAGAAGAGAAAGAAGAATAGACTAAAGAAGAAGAAGAGAATGAACCAAAACCTATTATTAAGATTCCTAAGTATGTACAGAAGAATCATCTAGAGGAACAAATAATTGGAGATAAGAGTAAAGGTGTGAAGAAAAGAAGTAAAGTAGTGTTGATGATGTTTTCTGCATAGCAACAACTCAGACAGAATATAATATCCTATCTCTCTTGAAAGGTAAAATCTCTATCAGCAAGCCTCAAGAGATAACGCCAAGGTCTCTAATGTTAGGTCTTGACAATGCACAAACAACTCAGTGATAATGTGAAAATGTTGGTAATCACAAGGGGACCTTACTACAAATAAAGAATAAAACTCCAATTTATCAGATCTAGCAATGTGATGATACTTCAACCCTGAACCTAACTAAGATATAAAGAAAATAGAAAAAGATTATGTTTCAAAGAGATTACTAAATGAACACTATGCTAAGATTCACAATGCATATGATGGAATATTTGAAATGGACCAATCCCACATAAGCCAATTCCTGCTTGACCCAGATGAATCCACAATTTCACAAGAACAATGCAATTTTCTATGGTAATAATATTTTTTAGATCATGAAAATTCATCCAATGCAACCCTAAAGCAATTGAAATTAACAAATCTTCACAATTGAACTAGGCACAATAAATATAGTCTAGGCTAACTTTGCAAGGCAACTAACAGTTAGCTAGCTACGAAAATTATGGACTAGGGATCACTACAACACTTCAAACATCAAACCATAAACATCATGAAATCAAATCTAACTCTAAACATTTAAATATCAGATTTCCTCAAAGAAATTCTAAGGATAGAATGGCAAGAACCATGCCAAATAAAAGAACACAAGTATGGCACCAAATCACAATGTCATTACTTGCATTGAATTATCCACTGTAGCAATAATTCTAGTTTTTGTCACAATATTTGCTTGAGGGCACAATTTCTAACTCCTACTCTACTCCAATATTTGCTATCTCTATATCTATTTCTTATCTATGTCTCCTAGCTTAACCCTTACAAAAGAGGCAAAATGCCATATTTATAGAAATCCCCAAAACATGTCAGCCTAGATAGGATTTTACAACAATAATTAGGCAAAATAATTCAGCCAAGATAAATTCAAAATAAGCTAAATGATGCATTAAATGCATGAGCTCCATCCAATTCAGCCTGGGATCTCCAATGTAGCTTAGACCAATGCATGGAAAAATAATAGGGAAGCACAAATCTTGATGTAGCCAATCATTAACTTCCTTCCCCTTTGTCTTTATTCCAATCCAGCATTGCATTAACCTTCAACAACACCCTATCCAAGTTGGCTACAAGAGGTAAAGGAAAAACTTTAAGTCAGTTTTCAATTGATGCAATTTCTTCCCTTGATTGTTTTACCGACCTATCCAAATTCACCTTATATGTCATATATTTATCGATAACAGCAAGGTAGGTAGTGGCATCACCTAACTGGTACTTAGTACTAGATTCATCACTAACTAGAGCATAAACATCTTACCACCAGCCTCTCAACTATTCCAAACTCAAATATTTGGGAGCAATCTTCCTTCTTCTTGTCATAATCTCAAAGAAAGCAATAGAACCATTGTAAACACCAACTAGGGTATCATCAATCTACCTCCCCTTCTTGTAAATATTTTTCAAAACATTTTGTCTAATTTGCAAGGCTTCAAATCACTCCCAAGGTTCAACCACCTTAGAGGAAGGGAGAATCTTGTCACTTATTAGCTTATCCCTGGTGTATTCCATGATAGTTTTAGTTTTTTGCAGCAAGAGGTTTGTGTCCTCTTTGTCTTGTGCTAACACCTGATTCAACCAATCCATTGTCCTTGTAGCATCATTCCCTATTGATAGGATGTCCTTGATAGCCTCATTACCTTTGGTTTGTAACCCTTGCAGCCAATTTGTAGTGCCAAGAGTGGAAGCCTTCATCTTTTCAAGTTTGGTGATGGTCTCTTAAGGTAAGGGTTTTGCAGCAAAAGTGGAGGTTTTAATAGATTGTAAGGGTTTCATCAAATCCTCCAAGCATTTCCTAAGATTCTCATTTTCCTTTTTTAACTCCTGTTTAGTCTTTATTTCTTTACTCAATCTTCCCAAGATGACTGCACTAGAACCTTGATAATCTTCAATATCCTGCTCAATGGAGGCAAGCCCCAAATTGAAAGTCTGCACATTGTAATCTTTTGCAGCCACATCATCTCTATTTTTTTCTAGAGTAGGGGTTGCAATGTGGACAACTCTATTATGATCTTCATCCCTTTCAATCCTTGAAATCACCCTAGCCTTCTTTTTACCTTTATCTTTTCCAATTTTTGCTAGTAGCTCATCCAAATTTGGTGGACTATCTTAAACAACAACTTGTTTTCTCTTTATCTCCTTATCCAACCAACTAGGGACAGTGGATTCCAATTGCACTTCAGCCTATTTTTCCTCCTACTATTCCTTAGGTGCCTCTTCACTCAAATTTTTTTTCTCAGGAGTTTCATCTGTCTTGCTTTCCTTTTATTCAACATGTTCTTCTTCATGTATAGGTGATGGAACCTTCACTATTTCTTCTTCTATTGGAGGTGATTTAACCTCTTCGGTTCCAACAGGTGACTCTGCATAAGCTACCAAAGGAGACTACATTACCTTATCAATTTATTCCTTTGCACAATAAAGATCTCCCTCATGAAATTCCTCTCCTTTGGTATCTAGATGTTCCTTAATGTTTTCTGACTCACCTAGTTTGCTTTGAGCTTCATGGGCGGAAGGAATATCATCATGTTGCTGCTCATGAGAAATAACTGGAGGAGGGTTTACTTTAGGCACACTATCCTTGGGAGAAGGGATCCTAGACCTCCTTGTATACACTTTGGCCTTTTCTTCTGAGCTTTCTACATTTACCACAGGCCGGGCAACTTTTGCTTGTTCCTTAGAGCCTTCCTTTTCTAACAATTTTATAACCCTTTTCCTTTTGGGCATAGAAACATTGGATTCAAGGCTTTTTTTTTCCATTTCTTTCTGTTCGGACTTCTTAGTCCTTGTCCTCTTCTTAGCTACAGGCGGGGAAAATTTTACTTGTTCCTTAGAGCCATCCTTTTCTAACAATTTTATAACCCTTTTCCTTTTGGGCATAGGAACATTGGATTCAAGGCTCTATTTTTCCATTTCTTTCTGTTCGGACTTCTTAGTCCTTGTCCTCTTCTTAGCTATTGGCTTTCTTTGTTTTCCTGTTTCTTGAGCCTCTTCTATTTGAATACCCTTAATCTTAATTTTGAAAGGAGAGTTTGCCTTGCCTTTGCCTTTAGGATCCTCCTATTCTATTCATTCCTCAGAAGTGGAATTAGGATCCAAATTTCCCATTAAATCATAAGTACATTTTACTCCCTCATTCTCTAATTCCCACAATTTATGCTTCAGCCACATCTTAGTGAATTTGATAATGGGATTCATGATTTGTGCTAACTCTATCTTCTCTTCTTCTAACCAATCCACATCTCCAATGGGATTATCTTTCACTGCCTCATAGGCATGATCCTAAATCAGGTTTCCATCATCTTCAAGTTGATCAGGCACTAACTTCACATTGTACAAATGAATTGATTCAGCTGGCAGTCAAGAAAACTTCTTCTTCCTGACCTCATATTCATCACTACAATTGGTCCTATAGTCCTCCAAATCAACCTTATGACTATACTCTCTACTAGCATTCTTTTGGGCTTCACCCATGATATCAAACCTGGACCTCTTGGAATGGAAGGATAAGCCAAGAGTACTCATTTCTTCTTCTAATGCCTGAGCCTAAATAATGGAAGGACATGCCTCTCCAGTGCCAATCCTTAAGAGGAAGTCTCCACCAAAGCCAGTCTTATGTTTATCTCTTTTAACAATGGCATCAAAGTCACAAATCTATCTAGTTACTTCCAAAATTATAATATGATGAGTGGGATACTTTGGAAGCCTATATGGAGCCCTTTGACAGCCATCAACCTAGATGTATGAGAAGGTTGGGAATTGAATAAACTAAGCACCATACTTCTTGATAAGCTCTTTGTCCTGGTTTGAAATTCTCACATGCTCTGCTCCCTGAAGCAATCTAGTAATGTGCATGGTGAATACATCATTCACCCTTCTATAGCTTGAATCTCCCAGATATAACTAAGGGTAGACCTCATAGACAACATCTTGCCTAAAGACACCCCTAGTACTCAACCCCTTGTATGGATGAAACCTTTCAAGTGCATAAACCAAATATGAAGTCATAGTGAAGGTCTAGGTTTGTGATAGATTAGATAGATGTTCATGGATCACCCTGCTGATCAGACCAGTCCAATGATAGTCAATTAGTTCTTGTTCCATCCTTACAATAGCGTGGCACATCTAATTCTCAAGCACACGTACATTCCTTAATCCAATCATCGTGTTGAGCAAGGTGATGGCATCATAGTATTCTTTCTTGAATTTTTCCCTGAATAACTACTTGGGCAATTTGGAATAGTGTGACTTAGGCTTCTCCAACCAAGAATTGATGAGTTGCTAAGATTTAATAGTTTTTTCTTCATAGAACCCCTTGGCCGAATCCATTTTAAATGCCACCACGTGAGATCTATTTGGCATGTCAAAATTTTAAGCAATGGAAACAGGGTTGAGATTTTCTACCACTCTCCCTTGTGGACCAATAATTCTCTGTGTACCCTGGTCATAGTGTCTTGCACATTCTAGGAGAAGCTCATAGCATTGGATAGTGGAAGGAAAAATTTACACATGCGACAAGCCTGATTCTTTCATTCTTCTAGCCACCAAGGGAAGATCCTCGGCTATCATTCTTTCTTTAAACTCTTCATAGTCACATAGCCTAACATTTGTATTAGTCACCTCTGAATAGATTGATGTAATTTTACTCTCAGGGATCTTTCTCTTAATTTCCATTTTAATCCTTTCTACTTCAGACACTAAGGATCCCTCCATTTCCTTGCTAGATTCAATCTGCACTCATCAAGAAAGCAAAGCAAAAACCATGGGAAAGCAATGTTAATCCATCAAAAAACTGTTAGAATAAATTTCATACAATCAAAGTGTCATCAAATCTCATATAAAGTGATCATAACGAACTTTGGGTTTTAGGACCATCCATGGAATTTGAGCCATAGAGGAATTTTAGGAAATTTTGGGTCAGACGGATTCTGGTATAATAATCATGAAAACACCAACTAACAATTAAATCAGATCATTTTCAATCAATAAACAACATAGGAGATCATAAGATAGCATTAATTAAACATAAAATGCATTAAAAATCACTAACACATCATGCTATTCCATTTTTCCTTACATTTCACCAGATTTTGGGAAAATCTACCAGAGACGGATTTCCGCGAAGGCAGGGATACTTCATGAACTTCAAAAAATCTAGGCGGCACAGGACTTTGGGAAAATCTAAGGTCAACAGAAATCCATGAATAAGGTAAAACTCTAAAAGCATGCAGATTCCAAGAAATCAAAGGAAATTAGGAAGACAGAGGAGGTCGGGAAAATGGAGGAGGTTAGGAAAATCTGCTAGAGACGGAAAATCCTGAACTGAGGCGAGACCCAAATTATGACACAAAATCATGATTTTTCCTAGAAAACAAGATCGATTGTGAATTTAAAAGATTTAAGCTTGAGATGAGTTAAGTATGAACCTTCCATAGATTTTCTTTACTTGTTAGGCCATTTTTAAGATGAAATAAGGTGGAATGGCATTGCCCTAGGTTTCAAACCCCACACATCCACCATTAACATATAGGAAAGCTCAGTATTCAAACATTTTAATCACTAAGGCCTTACTAGGGAATATTCATGACCTCTCAAGCATGACCCTTCACAATGCAAAGAAATGAACGAGATCGAGACTTACTTGGAAGACCATAAATCAAACAATACTACGAAACCCTAGTCATGAGACGATCAAACACTCAAGGATTCAAACACCAATAAACTACATAACATCAAATCCCTATCCGCAACTATCAATTAGAAGCAAGGCAATCAAAAAAATACCATTGTGAAGTGGCAGAGATTGGATGGAGGAGCAAGTACCAGTTAAAGGCACCTAATGAAGACAACAGTCATCAATGCTCAGGAAATCACCATTCAAATTGAAATATCACCAGCTCAGCACCACAACTCTAATGAAACACTCACTAGAATACACTTTTCATCCAAATTGATAGCAAACAATAAACATAATAGTGCAAAAGACCTCTAAAATCAATTAAATACCTCATTTGCTGAAGGTACAGACGACATTAATGCCGCCAACAAGACATCCAAGAAAATTCAGGAACCCAACGACAAGAAATTTTTTAGGAAAATCCAACCCACATAGAATTCCTTGGAGACAGGAAATCACCAAACTGCAGTATTCAATCAAAACTTGAACAGAATCCAGGGAATTCTGGCCAGGATGGAAAATCTCGAACAAGGGAAAAAACCCAAAATTCACCCAGAGCTTAAGTTTTTCAATGAATGACCAAGGTGAATCACTTAGGCAACCAAAATAAACATTTAAGCACATACCAAAGCAAGAGGAAACCTTATAATGAATGGGACAAGACACCAAAAACCAAACTGAAAGAGGGTCCCTGGCTTCAGCGGGGTGTGTAGGAAAACTACACAAGAAATGGCAACTCCACTGGAGAAATGCTCCAGAGAATTTGATGACAGACATGAATCAAGAACCCAAAATCTCTGGTTTCAATCTCCATTATCAAACAAATAAGTCAAAATGAAAAGACTAAAGAATCAGAACCAAAGGGTAGACCGAACCTTCCATAAACTGAAAATCCAAGTATGTGCATTTGAGTTCATTTCCCTCCTTAAGCTACTACAAGAACCAAGCTTAGTCCAGATAGGCTACATAATGATTCTAACTTCAAAAGCAACCTAGATAGAGCCTCGCTACTAGTCAGGCATCCATAGCCCCAACGAGGTTATCATTGTGATTCTCCTAAACATAGCTCTATTGCTGGCTAGGTGTCTATAGCCCTGATAGAGATATTTAGATACTCCTGAAAAGTTGAATTCATTCTTTTAATTTTCAATATTTCACTATTCTTTCTTTTGATATTATTTTATGTGTCACTTTTCATTTCAACCTATGAACAATGAAGTTCACGCTCAAGGCTGAGAACCACAGTGGCACTGAAGTAGAAATAGGGTTTTTCACCCGAAAGACCTTTACAAGGGACCAATAGTAACATCAAGATGCTTAAGATATATGAGAGGTATAATATTTCAGAATACTTCCAATTCAAATAAAAAGCAGTGACCCATCTTCTATAAATCAAACATTTAGACTGTTTGACAATAACAAATACATCAACCATCCTTTCAAGATACACGACTAAAGTCCATCAATGAAACACTTAGAGAAATCCTAGATAATGATATATTTACCATACAGATGCAACACATCCAGGAGAAAACAAGAAAAACCCCAAAGCAAAAGCAGAGTAAAACACTAGAACCAAAAGAAAACCTAAACAAACCAAAACAAACCAAACAAAGCAGTAAGGGAAACCTAAACTAACCAAAGCAAAGAAAAAGAAATCAAAGAAAAGCCTAATCTAACTATATATAGAGAAAGAGCTGAGAATAGCTCAGGACTAGAAATAATGCTTCAGGTACTACCCATTGATAGGCAGTGGGATATCCTCTCCAGTGAGAGTTTTCAAATGAAAAGCATTATCACCAAGAATTTTGTAAATCTGGTAAGGACCAAACCAAAGTTTATCAAATTTACCATGCTCGCCCTTATGGTCATGGGCCTTATCCTAGTATAGAACCAAGTCAGAAATCCTAAAATCTTTTACCTTGGCTCTTCTATCAAACCATATCTTAACCACACCCTGATGTTTAGAAAAATTTTCTAGGGCTTCATCTTGTTTTTCCTCAAGGTGTAACAATTCCTTTAAGAGGGCCTCATGCTTATTTTCTTCATCATAATACTCATTAATGAATTGCAAAGTAGGGATCCTCAACTGTATGGGAAACACTGGCTCCAAGCTATACACAAGGTGATAAGGGGAAGTCCCTCAGGAAGACCTCTTTCTAGTATGATCTACCCACAGAGCAAATATGAGTTGAGTGTACCAATCCCTAGGATTCCTCTCTAATAGCTTACAAATGACTATTAAAACATTCTTATTGGAAGACTTAGCCAATCCATTACCTTGTGGATAGTAATTGGATGCAAATTTTATTATGATCCCATGGTCAAAAGCCCAATTGGAAAAATTTAAAGATGCAAAAGTAGGGCCATTATCACAAACTAAAGATAAAGGGCATCCAAAATGATTGATAATACCTAATTCAAGGAACTCAATTACCACCTTAGAAGTACATTGTTTACATGCAAGAGCTTCAATCCACCATGTAAAGTAATCAGTAATGGTGAGAATATACCTGTGACCACCAGAAGAGGGTGGATTGATGGGACCAATGAAGTCTTTTCCCCATTGTGCAAAAGGTTCTACCTCGAAGACAGGTTGGAGTGGACGAGCTAAGTACTTTTCCTTGGCTACTGTAGTATGGCATACGTGGCATGTTCTGACATGATTGTGGGTGTCTTTGAATAATGTAGGCTAGTAGTAACTAGCCCTCAGGATCTAATTTGCAGTAGAATGTGCAGAACCATGGCCAATACCATATCTATCATGAAATTCCTCCATCACTCTCTTAGCTTCCTATTGTCCCAAGCATCTTAAGTATATTCCTTCATGATTCCTTTTGTATAAGACAACTCCCTTCAGCATAAAATTGTCACTCTTCAAATGTAGTGCCCTTCTTTGTACTACAGTGAGATGATTAGGACACCTTTGCTTTAGCAGGTAATGAATAATGTCATCATACCAACCTCTTGGGGAAACATCTTCAATGTTGTAATGTTGGACTGTAAGATCGGGGCCCATTTCTACCATTGTTCTTGTTAACCCTTGCCCTCTTACCAATTTCATAGGTTGGATCTGTAAGAATTGGCTATGAAGGTAGCCACCCAAGATCTAGAGGCCTAATAGAAAGCACAAGAATAAGAGAGATGGAAACAAGATGACAAGAATAAACTATATTCAATGTCAATGATATGAGAGAATTTAAATTGATTACAAATGAGAGAGACCCCTTGGTTATATAGCCAAGGTGAGAACATAGAAGGGCATAAGATTATGACAAGTGTCATAATATTATGACATGAGACAACTATGAAAAGTTATCACTCCACCTAAAGTGGGAAGGGATAATGTGATAATCACCACAAAAGGTGGATCTCCCACAAAAGGTGGAGATATAATCACATGATGTGTCCACAAAAGGTGGAAGTGATGTGGTAATGACATGTCAAGTCCACCAAAAGTGGAAAATCTCCAACAACCTCCTATGTGGTCCCTAAGTAAACTTAACTAAGGTGTAATCATGACCTAGGAAAAGGTACAAGACATTTAATTACACCAACACCCCCCCTTAAGTGCAACTTAGGGAGAATGTACACAAATGCAAACAATGTAAGATGGGTCTCGGCTACTAGGCCATTTTAGGTACCCATGTACACACAATGCAATCTCTCATAAAGTGAAGAAAAGGAGAAAACCCAGTGGGAAAAAACTCCTCCCCAAAAGAGAGAAACAAAATAAGAATCATGCTCTAGGAAGGATAAAACCTCAAGTGAGGAAAAAGTCCCCCCCATAAGAGATAGTCCATGCAACCCCCCCTCAATGGAGAGTCACTGCTCAAATGTCACAATGTCAAGAGTCCCCAATCTGAACTGAAGAAGGAGAGAATGTAGAACAATGTGAAAGTTGAAGTAGAGCGGACCAAGGATGATGATGAGTTCTCCAAATGTTGTTCCAAAAGAAATGTCAAACTGTGCAAAGCACTGATAGAAGGAATTAGGTACAACTGCAGAAGATGCCACATAACTGGTGACTGAGCTAAATCTGTCAACTCAAGAGTAACTGCAAAATCTATCAATGAAGAACTATAGAAGAATCCACACTGCAACAGGAATAAGGTGAGAACCAAGAAGACAACTGCGGGAGCATCAACTGAATGCCCATCAATAGTAGATTAGTACAATCTAAGTCTCACTGGAGCCATGCACCAAGTCTCTGGATGTAGATCCAAACTTTTGAAGACAGGTAGAGTGCTTCCAAAATAGGAGTCTATATGGTGATTAGTCCATCTCACCAAAATGCATGGGTAACCAGCCGCTGCATACGCTGAGTATATAGGAACTAACACTAGATACATAGATCAATCCAAAGAAGCATACAAAACATGACAAAGTACACTAAAATAGAAAGATTGTGGCACTTTATTTTAGTGCGATTACAACATAGAAAGATGATAACTACAACAACTATGATACAAAACTAGAAATGTTGATGAAGAAGCCAACCAAAGCAACCCAAAGCTAAAGACCGTGAAGAAAGTCCTCTAGGTGGATGTCGGTAGGAGCAACTAACCCCTGTTGACTACCGATTAGAGGAACAAATGGTTGAGAACAAGGCTCAATCGATAGGCAAAATAATTTTCCTAGGTTTGCTTATTAATGCATGATTTGTTTTAAAAAAAAAACTTAATAAAAAGCTCATTTTAAAAACATTATTTATTTAAAAACTTTATTATTAAAAATAAAAACATTTTTTATTTTTATATAAAAACTTTATTAAAAATAATAAAGAAAACCTTAATTTTTATTATTAAAAAACTTTAATAAAAATTATTAAAAAAACATTTTTTAAAACTTTTATTTTAAAAAAACTTTTATTAAAAAGTTTTATTTTAAAAATGATTAAAAATTAAATTAAAAACCTTTTTAAGGCTGCGATGAAGGAGAACCCCTATTTGTGTGGGGTTGATACTCCCCACTAGGGATGTAGCTAGGGTCAACGGGCCCACTGCACATTTTGTGTGCCATGAGGGAAAAAAAATTATTTTATTTTTTTATTTTTATTTTAATTTTAAAAAAAAATCTTGATTTTAAAAATTGATTTTTTTAAGATTTTAATTTTTTTTGTAGAAAATAATTTTTTTTTATTTTTTTCAAAAAACTGAAAAATCGTATTGGTGCACAGGTAGGGCCATACGGCCCACCTGCTAAAAGAATTTTGCCTCTAAGAGCAACTTGCTCTGATTCAAATGATTTGACATTAAATTTATGGATTTTTGGCCCTTCTAAATGCAATGGCGATGTCCTTTTCGGCTGAAAATGCTTCGAAGTGGCAGCTACCTCCTAGATCTGGCGACCACCTCCAATCTTCAACCCTTTGTAGATTTGGCTTCCGATGTCCAACTGAGATGAAACAAAAGGAAAATCTGACTATCTCGAACACTCCGGACGTAATGGCAAGCTCAGATCTGATGCAACAAGCTCCCAAAATGCACCTGCAACACAAGGCCAAAAATGGAACCCTCCAAGAATCTCTCCAAAAGACTAACTAAAGGCACTCCAAAAGCTCTGATACCATGTAAGAATTGGCTATGAAGGTAGCCACCCAAGATTTAGAGGCCTAATAGAAAGCACAAGAATAAGAGAGATGGAAACAAGATGACAAGAATAAACTGTATTTAATGTCAATGATATGAGAGAATTATGATTGATTACAAATGAGAGAGACCCCTTGGTTATATAGCCAAGGTGAGAACATAGAAGGGAATAAGATTATGACAAGTGTCGTAATCTTATGACATGAGACAACTATGAAAAGTTATCACTCCACCTAAAGTGGGAAGTGGTAATGTGATAATCACCACAAAAGGTGGAGATATAATCACATGATGTGTCCACAAAAGGTGGAAGTGATGTGGTAATGACATGTCAAGTCCACCAAAAGTAGAAAATCTCCAACAACCTCCTATGTGGTCCCTAAGTAAACTTAACTAAGGTGTAATCATGACCTAGGACAAGGTACAAGACATTTAATTACACCAACAGGATCTCAATGTCATATTCTTGAAACATTATTACCCACTTTGCCCTGCATTCTCCAAGTTCATTCTGCATTAATAATAGCTTGACTGCAGGATCAGGGAGTATTGCAAACACCTTATTTCTAAGAATTTAATATTTGAATTTATTAATAGCTCTGACTAGGGCATATGCCTATTTCTCCACACTTGGATATCTCAGTTCTGCATCCTTCAATGGTGCACTCATAAATGCTATGGGATGTTCATTGCCTTGGTCAAACTTTTGGGTCAACATGCCAGCACAAGAATCATTAGAAGCAAAATAATATATGTAAAAAGGTTTTGCATAATATGGACTCACCAACACTAGAGCTTCAGCAATGGCTCTCTTAATTTATGTGAATGCTTCCTTTGCTTTTGTACTTCACTCAACTTTGGCCTCTTGTTTCAACATGGCATTCAGAGGCTTGACTATTTCTACAAATCTAGCAATGAATTTCCTCACAAAGTTGATTTTGCCAAAGAATGACTTCATTTCTTTCTTGCTAGCAGGTGGCTGAATCTTGAGTATAGCCTCAACTCATTCTAGGTCAATAACAATTCCCTTTTCAGAGATGACATGCCCCAACAAATTTCCTTTTGTCACTCCAAATATGCATTTCTTGGGATTGAGGGATATCCTGAATTCTCTACACTTCTGGAACACTTCGCACAAATCTACAATATGATCACCCCTCTTTTTGGAAAATACTGTGAAGTCATCCATATAAATAATTATGCACTTTCCAATGATATGCTTAAAAGTAATGTCCATGGCCCTCTGAAATGTAGCTCCAGCATTAATCAACCCAAAAGGAATCCTTCTATAGGAAAATGTGCCCCATTTTGTAGTGAAGGCAGTTTTATGAATGTCATTGTATTCCACCATAACTTGATTATATCCTGAGTAGCCATCCAGAAAGGACATCATTTGATATCCATGAACAATCTGAAACACTTCATCCAGTGAAGGCACTAGATAATTATCATTTTCTGATGCTCTAGTAAGATTCCTAAAGTCCACACACAATCTAATTTCTCCATTCTTTTTCCATACTGGAACCAAGTTTTCAACCTAGGTGGAGTGTCAAATTGGAAAGATGATCCTGGAAGACATCAATTTATGTACTTCCTTCTGTATTATGGGTTCCAATAAGGCATTAATTGGCCTTTGTCTTTGTCTGAAAGGTCTTGCCCCTAGCTTTAAAGGAATAGTGTGAGTTATGATGGATGCATCATACATCTTTAAATCTTCATAACTCCAAGATATCACATCCTGATATCTACATATGGCATCAATTATTCCTTTCCTTTCTTCTAGAGTACACACCTTTCCAATGAAGACATTCTTGGTATCTTCTTGAGTCCCCATATCGTATGCTTCACACTATCCACTGATAGATTCTTTCTTAGCATCTTGTTCTTGCTCTCTGACTTTATCTAGATCAAAAATCCTTTCCAATTGTACCATTCCTCTAGGAATAGTATTAGTCTTCAAATTAATTACTCCTAAATCCATTTTTTCCTCTTGAAGCTCAATTTCATCAATAATTTGAGAAGCAAAAACATCGGTGTTTGTGATAAAATCTATAATATGCTTATCATCTTTGAATGCCTAGAAGTTGGTGACATTGTTAGGTATTGAAGGTACTGGGGTCAGTTCTACTGTGAACTTCTTCAAGTCGGAGAGAGATAAAGGTTGCAATGTACTAGCAACCTGAGCAAGGGACTCTACTATCTAATTCTTACTTCATGGAATCAATTGAATGTTGAAGGCATCGAATCCCTCAATAAGGTCCCATACTCTGTGTATATAGTTAGTCATTTTTCTGTCATGACAAGAGTATTATCTCCTAACTTGCTTGACTACTAACTCAGAATCCCAAAAAAATTGTAAAATCTTAACCTTTTTCTTCAATGCCATTAACAAACCATGGATTAAAGCTTCATATTCTACTACATTGTTAGTGCAATGGAATTAATTTCTGTGAGTAGCAAAGAAGGTTTTACCTTTTGGACTGATTAGCTCAAATCTTGCTCCATCTCCTTGTTTTGATTTGGACCCATCAAACCTTAAGGTCCAACAACCAGTTGTACCTTTCACATTATTGCGACTGGAAGGTTCTTCAGAAAGCATAACCTTCCTCCCTTTAAAATCCTTCCTCCCTTTAAAATCCTCTGAAACATTTTGGATAGTGACCTTGACTACTAGAGTAGGGTTGATACACTTATGCACTTGTTCCACTATAGTCTAGCATAAACAACAATCTAGTTCTAAATGGGAAGCATTATGGACTCTGCACCAATTAGGCAAAAGCAAGTCTCTGAAATCCATTTTTCTACCTAAATGAATCTGATTGTCAATACATTTCTAAATGAATTCCTAGAAACTATCCAGCAAGCTAAGCTGATTATCTTCTAGTTCATCATCATTTCCAACTGATTCTACCTGCGCTTCATTTTGATTGGATTCTATTGTGAAATTGGCTGACAAGGAATGGAACATAAGAACTTCTTTTGTATCTGACTCCCCAAAGGGTGTTGAAAGCACATAATTACCGATCCCTACTTTTGATATCAAGATTTTATTAGAGGTATTCTGATACTTTGTGATCATATAATTCATCCTGGGCTCCCTCTCAATTCTAATATGATTTGGCTCTCCTTTCTAGGAAAGCCACATGTGAGAGTGATCAGTCAACACATATCCTTTCAGAGCTTTAGTGAAGTCTCTTCCTAGAATCAAGCCATAAGCATCAGGTATATCTCCTACCTAGATATTAATAACCTGCTGAATCCTGGGATCAGAAGCAACCTACATATGAATCATATTTAGTTCTCCTTCAACATTCACTTCAGTCCTATCCAATTGGGTAACTTTCTTTTGGGAATCAATAGGGGTAATAACCAAAGCTCTACAGACACTAAATGGCATAACATTGGTAGAGTCACCCAAGTCCAATAGGCAATTATGTAGATTCTTACCAAATATTCATACAAAAATTAGGAAAGGAGTATTGTTTTCCCTTGGAATAGAGTTAATGGAGTATTAACCTGAGCAACTTGGGTTTTATCTTTTTCCTTACCCTTATCTCTGGGAGACATATGGCTCTGATTGTGACTCTGATTTTTCCTTCCAGATGTTCTATTAACACTTTCATTCACTGATCTATCTCGGGAAGTAGAATCTGTACTATAAGCTCCTAGGACTACATTCCTAATAGTTGGAACTCTCAATAACTCATATGTAGAGAGACTTACCCTGAGCTTCTTGAGTTCTTCTGTGATGTACATGGCTAATTGTTCCTCACTTTGATCAGCAGGAACCTTTCTCTAGTTTTCCACCACTTTGTCCTTGCCTACTTCAACACTTCTTCCTTTAGACATGTCAGCCTGAGTTTGTCCTTCCTTTGACAGATACTACTCTGGCACATGAGGATAAGATGGATTATTGCTGGCATTGAGATCTAGAGGTATGGTGAAATAATTTGGAGGGATAGAAGTGGTGAATGGTCGCCCAACATGTGGACATTTATGTGGCATGTCCCTCAAGTCATACTTCCTAGTAGGCCTCTAGAACGTCTGCACTTCTTCAACATAAGCTTCTTCCTCATCCAATGGACCATTATCATTTACTGGATTCTCATAAAAAAACTATCTGATATCATCTCCATTACACACCTGATTTGCTTCTTCCTTCAACTGTTCAGGTTCCTCTTCAGGTACATTCTCTTTGCCTTGTGGAAAGGGTGCATGGTTAAGTACCAGCATTGGTGAATCATAAGGAGTAGAAGGAACTATTTACTGAATACCTACATTATTTTCTACTTCATACTGAAATATTGAGGCTACCGTCTAAAAGTATTGACAATATAATTCAGAGTGCGGACTTGTTTTATGGAGCCTACACCATCTAGATAGGGAAGCTTCTGCCAAATATACACCATTGGGAGGCCTTTCTTGATTAACTAGTTGATTAGCTGATTGACTGACTGGTTGGTATAGTGGGGTGGGGACTCCTCCATTTTTGGGCCTTGTATTCCAAGTTATGTTCTGAGCAGATGGTGGTATCCTATCAAAACCCTATCCACAGTGTGACTTCTATCAAAATTCTGATTTGAGGATTGTCCTTTATCATAATTCTACCCTCTTTCATGACTATATCCTCTTTCATTGTTATATCCCCTCTCATTGTTGTAGCCTCTGTCATGGTTATATCCCCTATCAAAGTTCAATCCTTTTTTATTTTCTCAATTTTCTCTGTTCGGATTGGACTGCATATTCCTTTGAGCAGCCTGGAGTTGATTATTTTGATTTCTCAAGTAGGTTACTTCCATATTCAATTTCTTCACTTGCTTAGTTAGCTCATCCATCATCTCTTTATCAGGGTTCCTATATGGAGGTTGATTGTCACTATTCTATGGATATCCTACTATAGTGTTAATACCCAATTACTAGTTCAAGACTTCAGAATTCTAGAGATACGATGGATAGCCAGCCTAAGACGATGGATGTAAGGGTTGATCTGCATTCTACTGAGGGTAGTTGATAGTAGGTGGGACTTGGTTGACTGGGGAACTTGGATGAGGGACCAATGGTAGCTGAGGAACTGGATTCATGATGGGAGTATGGTTGGCAAAATCCTGATTGAGAGTTGGAACTTGTTCTGGGTGAGCAATGGGTCCCAATGATGGTAAAGGTCTAGACACATTTTTCCTTAGGGCAATACTCACTTTTATAGCTTCAGCATAGGCATCAAGTAGGGTATTGGGAGGGTTATTGTTCCATTTGATAAAGGTAGATGTCAAACTGTCAAGGCCTTCGTAATAAACTTCTAAAGCAGTGGCCTGATCAATAGCATACGAAGCCTGCAATCTGGAATAGGCCCGATGAAATCTGTTATTGAAGGATCCTATAGGCTCATTTACCTCCCTTTTGACATTAGTGAGCTAATGGTAAAGTTCATTGGAACTAATAGGGAGCTTGAACTTTTGTAAGAATGCATTTTCCAAATCACTCCAATTCTAGATAGACTCTACAGGCAAATGATTGTACCAATAGAATGCCTCCTCTCCTAGGGAATAAGGAAAGAGCCTACATGCTACAACCTCATGATTGATTCCCCTATCCTTAAGGCAAGTTTGGAAGATCCTGATGTGCTCCTCAATGGTTCTATTAGGGTCATTAACATGGAATTTGGAACAAAAAAATTCTGGGTTATTGGGCATGACATTGTAGTTGGAAAAGGTCAATGGAGATGGGTTGTTGGAAAGGAAAGCCATTGGTGGAGGTGGAGGTGGTAATGGCTGATTAATGACTAGCTGAGGTTGTACAATGGGAATGTCCTCAGACTCAGACTCAGATGAACTTGATGAAGATGGGGATGATGGAGGTGAATGGGTGGATAATGATTCACCCCTAGTTCTAGTCCTCCTTGACCTAGTAGGGTCTGGTAATTCTTGAAATTCCTCCTCTCCTGGAGTAGATCTAGTTCTCCTTCTGAGTCTTTCAGGAGAGATGGCATTCAAAATTCGATCCAGCTTCCTTATTCAGGCCATCCTTCTAGTGCCAATCTATTGATGATGTTTTTTGCATAACAACTAAGATAGAATATAATATCCTATCTCTCTTGAAAGGTAAAATCTCTATCAGCAAGCCTCAAGAGATAACCCCAAGGTCTCTAATGTCAGGTCTTGACAATGCACAAACAACTCAGTGATAATGTGAAAATGTTGGTAATCACAATAGGAACTTACTACAAGCAAAGACTGAATCTCTAATTTATCAAATCTAGCAATGTGATGATACTTCAACCCTGAATCTAACTCAAATATAAAGAAAACAACAAAAGATTAGGTTTGAAAGAGATTACTAAACTAACACTATGCTAAGATTCACAATTCATATGATGAAATATTTGAAATGGACCAATCCCACATAGACCAATTCCTGCTTGACCCAGATGAATCCACAATTTCATAAGAACAGTGCAATTTTCTAAGGTAATAATATTTTCAGATCATGAAAATTCATCCAATGCAACCCTAAAGCAATCGAAATGAACAAATCTTCACAATTGAACTAGGCACAATAATTATAATCTAGGCTAACTTTGTAAGGCAACTAACAGTCAGCTAGCTGCAAAAAGTATGGACTAGGGATCACTGCAACACTTCAAACATCAAACCATAAACATCATGAAATCAAATATAACACTACACATTTAAATATTAGATTTCCTCAAAGCAATTCTAAAGATAGAATGGAAAGAACCATGCTACATAAAAGAACACAAGTATGGCACCAAATCACAATGTCATTACTTGCATTGAATTATCCACTATAGCAACAATTCTAGTTTTTGTTACAATATTTTCTTGAGGGCACAATTTCTAAATACTACTCTGCTCCAATATTCACTATCTCTATCTTTATTTCTTATCTATGTCTCCTAGCTTAACCCTTACAAAAGAGGAAAAATTCCATAATTATAGAAATATCCAAAACATGTCAGCCTAGATATGATTTTACAACAATAATTAGGCACAACAAGTCAGCCAAGATAAATTCAAAATAAGCTAAATGATGCATTAAATGCATGAGTTCCATCCAAGTCGGCCTAAAATCTCCAATGCAACTCAGACCAATGCATGGAAATATAATAGGGAAGCACAAATCTCGATGTATCCAATCACTAACTTCCTTCCCCTTTGTCTTTATATTGATCCAACATTGCATGAACCTTCAACAACACCCTATCCAAGTTGGCTATAGGAGGTAAGGGCAAAACATTAAGTCAGTTTTCAATTGATGCAATTTTTTCCCTTGATTGTTTTACCGACCTATCCCAATCCACCTTATATGTCATATATTTATTGATAATAGCAAGGTAGGTGGCGGCATCATCTAACTGGTGCTCAGTAATAGATTCATCACTAACTAGAGCATAAACATCTTGCCACCAGCCTCTCAACTATTCCAAAATCAAATATTTGGGAGCAATCTTCCTTCTTCCTATCATAATCTCAAAGAAAGCAATAGAACCATTGTAAACACTAGCTAGGGTATCATCAATCTGCCTCCTCTTCTTGTAAATCTTTTTCAAAACCTTTTGTCTAATTTTCAAGGCTTCAAACCACTCCCAAGGTTCAACCACCTTAGAGGAAGGGAGAATCTTTTCACTTATTAGCATATCCTTGGTGTATTCCATGATAGTTTTAGTTTTTTGCAGCAAGAGGTTTGTGTCCTCTTTGTCTTGTGCTAACACCTGCTTCAACCAATCCATTGTCCTTGTATCATCCTTCCCTATTGACAAGATTTCCTTGATAGCCTTGTTAGGTTTGGTTTGTACCCCTTGTAGCCAATTTGCAGTGGCAAGTCGAAGCCTTCATCTTTTCAAGTTTGGTGATGGTCTCTTGAGGTGAAGGTTTTGCAGTAGAAGTGGAGGGATTAATAGATTGTAATGGTTTCATCAAATCCTCCAAGCATTTCCTAAGATTCTCATTTTCCTTTTTTACCTCCTATTTAGTCTTTATTTCTTTCCTCTATCTTCCCAAGACGACTGCACTAGAACCTTTATAATCTTCAATATCCTACTCAATGGAGGTGGGCCCCAAATTGAAAGTCTGCACATTGTAATCTTTTGCAGCCACATCATCTATGTTTTTGTTTGGAGCAGGGGTTGCAATGTGGACAACTCTGTTATGAACTTCATCCCTTTCAATCCTTGAAATCACCCTAGCCTTCTTTTTACCTTTATCTTTTCCAATTTTGGCTAGTAGCTCATCCCAATTTTGTGGACTATCTTCCACAACAACTTTTTTTCTCTTTCTCTCCTTATCCAACCAACTAGGGATGGTGGATTCCAATTGCACTTCAACCTATTTTTCCTCCTACTATTCCTTAGGCACCTCTTCACTCAAATTTTTTTTCCCAAGAGTTTCATCTGTCTTGCTTTCCTTTTCTTTAGCATGTTGTTCTTCATGTACAGGTGATGGAACCTTCACTATTTCTTCTTCTACTGGAGGTGATTTAACCTCTCTAGTTCCAATAGGTGACTCTGCATAAGCTACCAAAGGATACTACATTACCTTATCAATTTCTTCCTCTACACCATAAAGATCTCCCTCATGAAATTCCTCTCTGGTATCTAGATGTTCGTCAATGTTTTTTGACTCACCTAGTTTTTTTGAGCTACATGGGCAGAAGGAATATAATCATGTTGCTGCTCACAAGAAATAATAGAGGAGGGTCTACTTTAGGCACACTATCCTTGGGAGAAGGAGTGCTAGACCTCCTTGTATACACTTTGGCCTTTTCTTCTAAGCTTTCTACATTTACCACCAGTGGGGAAACTTTTACTTGTTCCTTAGAGCCTTCCTTTTCTAAAAATTTTATGACTCTTCTCATTTGGGCATAGGAACATTGGCTTCAAGGCTCTATTTTTCCATTTCTTTATGTTTGGACTTCTTATTTCTTGTCCTTTTCTTATCTATTGGCTTTCTTTGTTTTCCTTTTTCTTGAGCCTCTTCTATTTGAATACCCTTAATCTTGATTTTAAAGGAGAGTCTACCTTTCCTTTGCCTTTAGGATCCTCTTGTTCTGTTGATTCCTCAGAAGTGGAATTAGGATCCAAATCTCCCATTAAATCATATGTACATTTTACTCCCGCATTCTCTAATTCCCACAATTTATGCTTCAACCACATCTTAGTGAATTTGATAACGAGATTCATGATTTGTCCTAACTCTGCCTTCTCTTCTTCTAACCAATCCACATCTCCAATGGGATTATCTTTCACTGCCTCATAGGCATGATCCTGAATCAGGTTTCCATCATCTTCAAGTTGATCAGGAACTTCCTTCACATTGTACAAACAAACTGATTCAACTAGTAGTAGAGAAAACTTCTTCTTCCTGACCTCATATTCATCACTACAATTGGTCCTGTAGTCCTCCAAATCAACCTTATGACTATACTCTCTACTGGCCTTCTTTTGGGTTTCACTTGTGATATCAAACCTGGACCTATTGGAATGGAAGGATAAGCCAAGAGTACTCATTTCTTCTTTTGAAGCCTAAGCAGAAATAATGGAAGGTCATGCCCTCCAGTGCCAATCCTCAAGGGGAAGTCTCCACCAAAGCCAATCTTATGTTTATCTCTTTTAACAATGGCATCAAAGTCATAGATCTATCTAGTTACTTCCAAAAGTATGATATGATGAGTGGGATAATTTGGAAGTCTGTATGGAGCCCTTTGACAACCATCAACCTAGATGTATGAGAAGGTTGGGAATTAAATAAACCAAGCACCATACTTCTTGATAAGCTCTTTAACCTGGTCCGAAATTCTCACATGCTCCGCTCCCTGAAGGAATCTAGTAATGTGCATGGTGAATGCATCATTCACCCTTCTATAGCTTGAATCTCCCAGATGCAACTGAGGGTAGACCTTATAGATAACATCTTGTCCGAAGACACCCTTGGTACTCAACCCCTTGTATGAATGAAACCTTGCAAGTGCATAAACCAAATATGAAGTCATAGTGAAGGTCTTGGTCTACAACACATTAGATAGCTATTCATGGATCACCCTACTGATCAAACCAGCCCAATTATAGTCAATTAGTTCTTGTTCCATCCTTACAATAGCATGGCACATCCAATTCTCAAATACTCTTGCATTCCTTAATCCAACCACCCTGCTGAGAAAGGTGATGGCATCATAGTATTCTTTCTTGAATTTTGCCTTGAATAACTGCTTGGGCAGTTTGGAATAGTGTGACTTAGGCTTCTCCAACCAAGAATTGATGAGTTGCTAAGATTTAATAGTTTTCTCTTCATAGAACCCCTTGGACAACTCCATGTTAAATGCCACCACATGAGATCTATCTGGCATGTCAAAAGTTTGAGCAATGGAAAAAGGGTTGAGATTTTCTAGCACTCTCCCTTGAGGACCAATAATTCTCTGTGTACCTTGGTTGTAGTGTCTTGCACATTCTAGGAAAATCTCATAGCATTGGACCATGGAAGGAAAACCTACCACATGCAACAAGCCTAATTCTTTCATTCTTCTAGCCACCAAGGGAAGATCCTCAGCTGTCATTCTTTCTTTAAATTCTTCATAGTCCCATAGCCCGACATTTGTATCAGTCACCTCTGACCAGATTGATGTAAGTTTACTCTCAGGGATCTTTCTCTTAATGTCCGTTTTAATACTTTTTGCTTTAGACATTGAGGATCCCTCCATTTCCTTGCTAGATTCAGCCTACACTCATCAAGAAAGCATAGTAAAAACCATAGGAAAACAATCTTAATCCATCAAGACATTGTTAGAATGAATTTCATACAATCAAAGTGTCATCAAATCTCATATAAAGTGATCATAACAAACTTCTGGTTTCAAGACCATCTGCGGAATCTGAGCCAGAGAGGAATTTCAGGAAATTCTAGGCTAGATGGATTATAGCACAATAATCATGAAAACACCTACTAACAATTAAATCCGATCATTATCAATCAATAAACCACATAGGAGATCATAAGATAGCATGAATTAAACATAAAATGCATTAAAAATCACTAACACATCATGCTATTCCATTTTTCCTTACATTTCACCAGATTTTAGGAAAATCCACCAGAGACCAATTTCCATGAAGGTAGGGATACTTCATGAACTTCAGAAAATATAGGTTGCATAGGACTTCAAGAAAATCTGGGGTCAATAGAAATCTATGGATAAGGTAAAACTCTGAAAGCATGCAGATTCCCAAAAATCAAAGAAAATTAGGAAAATAGAGGAGGTTGGGAAAATGGAGGAGGTTGGGAAAATCCGCTAGAGATAGAAAATCCTAAACTAAGGATGAGACCCGGATTGAGACACAAAATCATGATTTTTCCTAGAACACGAGATCGATTGTGAATTTCAAAGATTTAAGCTCGAGATGAGCTAAGTATGAACCCTCCATATATTTTCTTTACCTTTTAGGCTAGTTTTAAGATGAAATAAGTTGGAATGGCATTGCCCTAGTTTTCAAACCCCACACATCCACCATTAATGCATAGGCAGGCTCAGTATTCAAACATTTTAATTGCTAAGGCCTTACTAGGGAATATTCATGACCTCTCAAGCATGACCCCTCACAATGCAAAGAAATGAACAAGTTGGGACTTACTTGGAAGACAATAAATCAAAAAATACTATGCAACCCTAGTCATGAAATGATCAAATGCTCAAGGATTCAAACACCAATAAACTACATAACATCAAAGTCCTATCTGTAACCATCAATTAGAAGCAAGGAAATTGAAAAGATACCATTGTGAAGCAGCAGAGATCAGATGGAGGAGCAAGTACCAGTTAAAGGTTCCCAACGAAGAAAAAAATCATCAATGCTCAAGAAATCACCAGTCAAATCAAAATATCACTAGCTCAACACCACAAATCCAATCAAACACTCACCAAAATGCACTTTTCAGCCAAATTGATAGCAAACAATAAACATAATAGTGCAAAAGACCTCGAAAATCCATTAAATAACTCATTTGCCGAAGGTATAGATGACATTAATGCCGCCAACAAGATAGCCAAGAAAATATGGGAACCTAACGACAAGATGGATTTTGGGAAAATATAACCCACGTGAAATTCCTCAGAGATAGGAAATCACCAAACTACAATATTCAATCAGAATTTGAGCAGAATCTAGCGTGTCCCGGCCAGGATGGAAAATCCCGAATAGGGGCAAAAACTCAAAATTCACCCAGAGCTTAAGTTTTTCAATGAATGACCGAGGGGAATAACTTAGGCAACCAAAATAAACATTTAAGCACATTCCAAAGCAAGAGGAAACCTGAGAATGAAAGGACCAAGACACCAAAAACCAAACTAAAAGAAGGTCCATGCCTTCAACAGGGCGTGTGTGCGAAAACTGCACAACAAGTAGCAGCTAAGGTAAATTCGTGTTTACTTTCTAACATTGAACCTAATTCTTTAAGTGAAGCATGTGAAGATGAAAGTTGGAAGAAAGTTATGAAAGAAGAGTTGCTGAAAATAGAAAAGAATCAAACATGGGAATTGGTTCCTAGACCCATGAATAAGAATATAATAGGTTCAAAATGAGTTTTTGAGAATAAGTTGAATGAAAATGGAGTTGTAAGGAATAAGGAAATACTTGTATGGAAGGGATATTCACAAGTTGAAGGCATATATTTTGAAGAAATATTTTCCCCTATGGCCAGAATGGAAGCTATTAGAATGTTTTTGGCATTTTCTTCCCACAAGGATTTCAAAGTGTATCAGATAGATGTCAAGTTTGTTGGATCTCTGTTGTGTTTATGGTTTTTACTTGATGCCAAAATCACTTTTAGTTGGTTCTATTTCATGTCATATGGTTCTCTTTGATGATTAATTTTAGTTTGGTTTCTCATGCTCTATCTTGGTACAATTTTGTATATTGGCTTTTTTTGTGGCTTAGTTCAAGGTGAAGGTTCATCTTTTTCAATGAAAAGGATACACATTTCGGCAGGAGTTTGGTCTTCGGCATGTTTTTTCCTCGAGCACTTTGTGTCTTGTCGACCAACACAAGAAAAAACATATCGGCGTGAGAATGCCAGGGTCTCCCCGATCCATTTTTCTGATCAACATTTGTGTTTCCTATCGGCAAGACATTTCTGATGTCATGTCGATTGGATTTTACATATAGGTATCTTTCGGCAGGGCTTCTCCATGGTTTCGGTGACAGAGGGTGATCCCTATCGACAGGAGTTATACTGTCGGTATGAGGTCACAACAAGATTTTTATGTCTCACCGACCGAAGGCTGAATGGGAACACATTGGGATGAGTTGTGGCATCGATATAATGTCATAGCAAACCCTGTGGGTCTCACCGATGGAATACATATGGACCTTTTTGGCATAGGCATTGAGTTGTCTCGACGAACAAGAATGATCACGTGGGCTTTTAATAAGACATGGGATGCTCTACGAGAGGTCACCCCAACTATGCTTTGTCTTTGCGAAGGTGAATGATGGTTACATTTTGGTGAGAAAACTATTTTGTCTCAATGACCAGAAGAATGTTATATGGCTCTTGGCGTGACATAGGATATTCGATATAATTCCTACCCGACGGTTGAAGGTTACAACGACACATAAGAAATAAAAATTCTTTCAGTGAAACATAATGAAATCTACATATGGTCTCCCCGATAACAATTTGTCATGGCGACACACATGAGATTAAAGGTTACTTTTTAGTGAGAGATTGGTAATTTCTCGGCAATCAAGTATGTATCTCGGGGTGTTTTGGTATGACTCAAATGATTTCTACAAAATGTCTCCCCGATTATGAATTGTCTCAGTGACACTGGATGAAAAGATGAATTTTGATAAAACGAAGTATTATCTACGAAACGTCTCCCTGATAGCAGAATGTCATAGCGACAAACAATGGGATGACTGATGGCTTTAAAGTTGACTTCGGTATAACTTTACATCGATTGAAAAGATAGTTTGTTAGGGAAAAATTCATGATTATTCTTTTTAGCTGGGTATGGAACCCTAGCCTAGACGCCATCATGAGAGATTAAATTTTTGTTGTTGTTGGTTGTAACGGCTTTATTCATGGTATATGGAAGCTTTATTTGGTGCATTTCTGGCTAGAAGCTCGACAGTGGTTGATGGAGCCATGGGAGTTGTAGATTTGAGTGGTATTTATGTGTTTCATGCTACACATACTGGTTTATAATCACCATTTTTAGAACTACTCTCTGCATCTTAGTTACTAATGTGGCAAATGATGCCCTGACAGAGTATTGTTATTCATGCATTAGAGGTTATGATTTATAGTGGTGGGAAATCATGCTTTTTAAGCAGTGAAATGATCTCATACATTTCAGATTTGTTGAGGATGGCTCTTAGCTAGGTGAAACAGCTCTTGTATTGGAAAATTAACTTCACCTTGACTAATAATCTTGCTAGGTACAAGATGAAGATTTCAATTATAAAAAGCTTTGTTAACTTCAATCAAAATCCTTTCAGGTTGGTTATTCAGTGTTACTTCTAAAGATAGTTACTTATTTGGCATTTAAATCAAAGAGTTATATTTTCTCTACGATCCTTTGACCACAAAATTAATTAAAGACTTGATACCTAAAAAGATGTATAAATAGAAGCAGAAAACTCTTTTCTATACTATTGTTGTAATTCTGAGATTATCATTCCTTGGCTGTATCAAAATAAAATCTGAATAACAAGAGGCAGAGACATTGTAAATTTCTTCTCTATATAGTATTTTAAGGATTCAATTATTGAATCTTTAAGGTATTTTGTAGATTAGCTAATAGAGAAACATGTGCTTAACTGAAAACAAAGAAATCCTCTGAGTTGTTATTGTTGTTCAAAACATAATTTGAGGGGTTGGTACTCCTTGAGATAGATATCTCTAAACAAGGGGTTGGTGCTCCTTGAGTGGGTGCTCTAAAAATGGCCTATAAGACATCGTGAATAGTTGATTAAAAGATTAAGCCTGCAAGGCATTTTCGGAGTGGTTTTTATACCCCAAGAGGGTTTTCCACTTGGAAAAATCTTGTGTCTCTTTGTTCTTCTGAGTTCTCACTACTTTACTGTGTTGTGGTTGTTTCAGTTCACTGTTGGGTTATTACTTTTCTCAATTCTATTTATGAATGATTACATTCAACTCATGAATGCATTAATTAGAGTAATATTGAGATCAAATCTGAGCTATGTTTTTTGAATTTTTGAAAATTGGTCAAATCTGTTAAAACATTGATTCACCCCCCCTCTTAGTGTCATTTTAACTCCAAAAATTGGTATCAGAGCGTAGGGTCCTCTAATAGGTTTTAATCACCTTGGATTGATCTTGGTCTTGGAGTTTGTCTTTAATGACACATTCTCAAGATGGTGCCTCTATAACCAAAGCTCTGTTATTTGATGGAATAGATTATGGGTTCTAGAAAATTAGAATGGAAGCTTTTCTTATTTCTTTTGATGTTGATGTTTGGTGCATTGTTTTAAATGATTACAATGTACCAGCCTCTATTTTGACTGATCCTGCTAAAAAAGAGAGGTATGAAACAAATGCCAGAGCTAAGCATTCCATCTTGTGTGGGTTAACTAAAGATGTGTTCATTAAAGTCATGCATTGCAAATATGCTCATGAAATGTGGGAAAAACTTGAAACTATATATCAAGGGAATGAGAAAGTCAAATTGTCAAAAATCATTACACTCAAACATCAGTTTGAGGAGATGAAAATGAAGGATGATGAAAAAGTGGCTGAATATTTCCTCAAAGTTGATGAAGTTGTCAATGCAATGAAAGGTCTAGGTCAAGAGGTTAATGAATTTGATGTGGTCGCAAAGGTTGTTAGAACCTTACCATCCAAATTTGAATCTAAGGTTTCAGCCCTAGAAGAAAAGAAACACTTTGATAAGCTTACCTTAGACAACCTGCAAGGAATACTTACTGCCTATGAAATGAGAACTAGCAAAAAAATTTCAATAGGAAAAGGAACTTCCTTTAACACTAAAAAGAAAGAAAAAGTTGAAGTCAGTGAATTAGAGTTGTCTGATTCTAAAGAATCCCATTTTGCTAGAAGACTTAAAAAGGGATCAAGAAAATATAAGGGAAAACTTCCCTTTAAATGTTTTAACTGTGGAAAAATTGGTCACTTTGCTGCAAAGTGTCCCTATGATGATCAAATCTCTGACAACGAGACAACTAAAAAACAACCTAAGAAGAAGGCCTTCAAACCTAAATGAAACTTCAATTTCAAAAAGAAGAAAAGCCTATTTAGTAAGGATGAATCTAATATTGAGTTTAAAGATTCATTAGTTGAAGAAGATGAAAATTTGTTCATGGCTGAAATTACTTAGCAAAATGATTCAAACACCATTGACATTGAAGAAGGTGAAGTAGATATTGAAAGTGAGCTGAAATGTGCTTTACAAGAGGTTAGAAAACTCAAAAAACAAGTTCTTTCTCAAGAACATTAACCAGATCAAGAAATGGTCTCTCTAAAAACTCAGCTTGAAGAAGCTAAAAGAGTTGAAGACTGTCTTCGAGAGACTGTAAGTTGCAAAGATCAAGAAATTCAAAAAATGGAACAAGAAGTAGTCCTTCTACGGATGGAAATTGAAAAATATGAAAGCACTCTAAAACTGAATGAGATGCTCAGCAAGCAGAAGATGTATAAAGATAAAACTGGTGTTGGTTTTGAAAAGGGTGAATGCTAAACTGACAATGCAAAACAAAACCCCTCTTTTGAAGTCAAAGGTTCAGGTTCAAATCACTTAGAATTTGGTAAGGATCATGTCCAATTTTTAAGAGGTAATAGACCTTCATACAGAGTCAATCCTTTCTTCTATGGTTATTGTTTTTTCTGCAACAAATTTGGTCATAAGGTGAGCACTTGCAGGCTTATGAATCCTAGAATACCCAGGTTTGGTCTTAGGCAACACTATGGTTTTGTTAAATAGATCAGATTTTTTAAATTCAATGCTTTGGGACATTCTGTTAAGCAGTGCAGAATTGATATGCAATCTAAGCAACAAAAAATTAAAAAGGTTTGGAAACCTAAGACTATCAACAACTTTGAGCAAACTATGTTGGTTCAAACTACTTTTCATTCCAAGAAAAAGGACTTACGGGTCCTAGACAGTGGATGTTATAACCATATGACTGGCAACAAGGATAAGTTTATAAATCTTGAAGATTATTTAGGTGGATATGTTAAGTTTAGTGATAAATCTGGTATTCAAATTAAAGGTAGAGGTTAACTTCTTTTGAATGAAGACACTCCTATCCATAATGTGTACTATGTGGAAGGTCTCAAGAAAAATCTTCTAAGTGTTAGTCAAATCTATGATAGTGGTTATCATGTTCTTTTTACTTCATAGGGATGTGAGATTGAGAACAAGCTAGGAAAGGTTGTTTCAGCTGGAAGGAGGACAAAAGGAAATGTGTACAATCTTCTCGACACATCAAGCAATGAAAATAATCAAGGTATGCGTTTAATGGGCCAAATTGAACAGAGCTGGTTATGGCATAAAAGATTAGGACACATAAACTTTGAAAATCTGGTTAGAATTAGTAAAAAGTAGAGTGTTAGAGGTTTACCAGTTCTTAGCAAGCCAGAAAACTCTGTGTGCAAAGAATGTTTAAGTTGTAAACAAACTAAAATCAGCTTCAAAACAAAAGAACGTTCTTCTTTGAAACCTTTATAGCTTGTGCATACTGATTTATGTGGACCAGCCAGAACAAGGTCTATTAATGGTGAAAAGTACTTTATGCTATTTGTGGATGATTATTCTAGAATGGTTTGGGTCACATTTCTTAAGCACAAATCAGAAGCCTTTGAAAGGTTTAAAATTTTTCGTAAATTGGTTAAGAAGGAATTTGATTTGAAACTTAAATGTCTACGATCTCACAAAGGAGGTGAGTTCACCTCTCAAAAGTTTATTAATTACTATGAACAACACGACATTAAAAGACAGTATGCTGCAACAAAAACACCTCAACAAAATGGGGTAGTTGAACATAAGAATAGAACTATAAAAGAAATGGCCAGAACCATGCTAGATGAAGCTAAATTGTCTGACATGTATTGGAAAGAAGTTGTTCATACAATTGTATACATTTTGAATAGAGTGCATCTTAGGGTAAAATCTAAACACACTCCTTATGAACTTTGGTATGGAAAAACTGCTTCTGTCAAATACTTTAAAATTTTTGGAAGTAAGTGTTTTATCAAGAAAGATGATGATAACCTTGGCAGCTTTCAATCAAAGTGTGATGAGGGTATCTTTTTGGGATACTCAACTCACAAAAAAGCTTATAAATGTCTTAACATAAGGCTTAACAAGATTGTTGAAGTTGTGAATGTAAAGTTTGATGAAAGATTACATTTAGATGCCAACACCTTGCAGGACAATGAGGAAGAATGACTTGAACTTGAATCAAATTTAGAAGAAGCTGAAACAACAAAGTCTATTGCTAAATCAACAAGCCCTAAAAATGAAAAAGAAAGTCTTGAAAAGGTTGCATCAAATGCTCCTTTGAAAAATTTAGCTAAATATCACCCCAAAAATCAGATTATTGGGGATAAAAATGCAGGAGTTCAAACTAGAAGAAAGGTTGTAGAATCTGATGAAAAGGCACAAATAGCTTTTTGTCTAGTTACTTAGTTTGAGCCTAAAAATTTTAATGAAGCTCTCACAAACTCATGTTGGCTTAATGCTATGTAGGAAGAAATTGATCAAATTGAGAAAAATCAGACTTGGGAGTTAGTCCCAAGACCAGATGACAAGAATATCATTGGAGGAAAATGGATTTTCAAAAATAAGCTTGATGAAAATGGCAATGTTGTTGGCAATAAAGCATAATTTGTCTGCAAAGGCTATGCTCAACAAGAAGGTATTGACTTTGGTGAAACCTTTGCACCTATTGCTAGACTAGAATCTATTAGAATATTCTTGGCTTATTATGTTTACAAAAACTTTACTGTTTATCAAATGGATATCAAAATTGCTTTTTTGAATGGCTATTTAGATGAAGAGGTCTATGTTGAACAGCCTGAAGGATTTATATGCAAATATAAGCCAAACCATGTTTTCAGGTTGAAAAAGGCTCTCTATGGCTTAAAACAAGCTCCCAGAGCTTGGTACTCTAGGTTGGATAGTCATTTAATTTCTAATTGCTTTTTTAGAGGAGGTGTAGATAGTAATCTTTATATTAAATCTGAAGGTTATGATATTTTAGTTGTTGAAATTTACGTTGATGACACTATCTTTGGCTACAATAATGTTACTTTGAGTAAGAAGTTCTCTCAGCTAATGGAATATGAGTTTGAAATGTCAATTTTAGGAGAATTAAATTTCTTTCTTGGTCTTCAAATCTCTTAATGTGAGAATGGAATATTTCTTTCTCAAACCAAATATGCAAGAGAGATGGTTAAGAAATTTAAAATGGATGAATTTCATCCTGTTAGCACTCCAATGGCTATTGGATGCAAACTTACTAAAATTGATGATTCTCCTTATTCAAATCAAATGGAATATAGATCAATAATCAGCAGTCTTTTATATTTAATTGCCTCTAAACCTGACATTATGCAAGCAATTTGCATAGCTGCACATTTTCAGGCATCACCTAAAGAATCTCATGTTACTACTATTAAATGGATCTTTAAATACATTCAGGGCACTCTTGATTATGGTCTTTGGTATCCTAGAAGCAATGATTTTTCTTTAATTGCTTATACTAATGTTGACTGGGCTGGTTGCTTGGATGATAGGAAAAGTGCTAGTGGTGTTGCATTCTTTCTTAGTGATCATTTAGTGGCATGGCACAACAAGAAACAAGAATTTGTTTCTCTCTATTGCTGAACCAGAATACATTGCTGCCACTTCATGCTATACTCAAGTTCTTTGGATGAGTCAAACTCTTTTTGATATGGGTATAGAAGTTCCTAAACTTGTTTCTATTCTCTATGATAACACTAGTGCGATAAATATATCAAAAAATCCTGTTATGCACTCTCGCACTAAAGATATTGCTATCAAGTTTCACTTTCTTTGAGAAAAGGTACTGGCTAATGATGTCTACTTACATTTTGTTGGTTCACAAGATCAGGTGGCTGACATTTTTACTAAGCCCTTAGCAAAAGAGTTATTTGAAAGGCTGAGACTTTGATTGGGAGTTATCTCTCAATCGTTACTTCACTAATTCACCAAGCTTCAGCTTAGGGGGAGAATGTTATATGTTTTGATTCACTTACAACTCTCCTACAATCTTGGTTGCTGCACTGTAACTCATTTTGTAGCGGTTTCACATGATATTTTTGTTGGCTTCTCAATTGTGTTATATGGCAATGCACATTTTTTTTCTCTTCTATTCTTTGTCATTGAGGCAAAAAGGGGGAGAGTCATTTGTATTTTTCCATCAAGGACAAAGAGGGAGTTTGTTGGATCTCTGTTGTGTTTATGGTTTGTCCTTGATGACAATATCACTTTCAGTTGGTTCTATTTGATGTCAGATGGTTCTCTTTGATGATCAGTTTTAGTTTGGTTTCTCATGCTCTATCTTGGTATAGTTTTGTATATTGGATTTTTTTGTGGCTTAGTTCAAGGTGAAGGTTCATCTTTTTAAATGAAAAGGATACACATTTTGGTAGGAGTTTTTTCTTCAGCATGTTGTTTCATCTAGCGCTTTGTGTCTCACCAACTGACACAAGAAAGAACATATCAGCATGAGAATGCTAGGGTCTCCCTGATCCATTTTTTTGATGAATGTCTATGTTTCCTATCGGCAAGACATTTCTAATGTCATGTCAATTGGATTTTACATATAGGAAGCTTTCGGTAGGACTTCTCCATGGTTTTGGCAATAGAGGGTGATCCTTATTGGCAGGAGTTATATCATCGATATGAGGTCACAGGGAGATTGTTATGTCTCACCGACCGAAGGTTGAATGGGAACACATCGACATGAGTTTCGGCATCAATATAATGTCATAGCGAACTCTGTGAGTCTCATTGATGGAATACATATGGACCTTGTCAGCATAGGCATTGAGTTGTCTCAACAAACAAGAATGATCATGTGGGCTTTTAGTAAGACATAGGATGCTCTACGAGAGGTCACCCTGACTATGCTTTTTCTTTGCGAAGGTGAATGATGGTTACATTTCAATGAGAAAATTATTGTCTCAATGACCAGAAGAATGTTATATGGCTCTCAGAGTGACATAGGATATTCGATATAATTTCTCCCTGATGGTTGAAGGTTACGACACATAAGAAATAAAAAGTCTTTCGATGAAACATAATGAAATATACATATGGTCTCCCTGATAACAATTTGTCACGGTGACACACATGAGATTGAAGGTTACTTTTCGGTGAGAGGTTGGTAATTTCTCGGTGATAAAGTATGTATCGTGGGGTGTTTCAGTATGACTCAAATGATTTCTACAAAATGTCTCCCCGATTATGAATTGTCTCAATGACACTAGATGAAAGGATGACTTTCGGTAAAACAAAGCATTATCTATGAAATGTCTCCCTGATAGTAGAATGTCACAGCGACAAACAGTGGGATGACTAATGGCTTTAAAGTTGACTTCAGTATAACTTTACATCAATTGAAAAGAAATTTTGTTAGGGAAAAATTCATGATTATTCTTTTTGGCTGGGTATGGAACTGATAGGGAGGCTACAGGAAGCAATCACAGATTCCTGGAAGCTGTAGGAATCAGTTACACTGTTTTCAGATGCTGCAGGAAACAGTCACAGTTTCCTGTGCTAGGCCTTGACAGAGACCTCCTTGGTGAAATTTTTGTTCCACCCTAACCTATAGGAACTCTATCTTTTCTAATTTCCCCTGGTTCTCCTGCCAACCTCACTATCTTGTCAAGTTTGCAACTACCAAGCCAAATCTTGGTGCTATGACTCCTTTCCTTCTTAGCCTTTTATCCATCCAAAAGACTAATCCTCCCTCAATACATGAACGAATCTTGCAGGGGTGAGGGAATGTTTTCCAAAACTCCAAAACAACCTCCTAGGGTTTCTGGAACTTCACTTAGACTCCATCTTACCAACACTTGCATGAAGCCTATTCCAAAGGTTTTGCTCTTGAGCCACTATTTGGTCTCTGAACAGGGGTAAATTGCTTTTCCCTCTTAAACCCACCAAAGAAACGTGGTTCTTGGCTTAGGAAATTTGTTTCCCTTGTCTACAGCTTCAATATTTCTAGGGTCTTGGCTCTATCCAAGCCGTTCTTTGCCCTCATGCAAACACTACCCAGAAAACTAGGGTTTCTAATTGTCCAGAACCAGTTTTAGGACTGGTGAAAAGTTATCCTCCTAAATGGATTGCTGGGCTCTCCTACTTGGTACCACACATGGCCAAGACCTTCCCCTAAATTCTCCAAAAATAATTTTTCAAAAATCTTTTCTCCCTTGCAAGTTATCAACGTTGTTCTGCAGCCTTTCCTAGCCGGGCTCTTCACTGGCTCGCCTAGGGCAAGACTTTTCTCATAACTCCTGCAACCAAAGAAAACCTAACACCTACCACTAAAATATGTACAGATATGGAGCCTGACCATGTTCCCAACAATTCCATACTTCCAGGTACAGAGGGAATGCAGCCTAGAACTCCATTTTTACACAGTTCTAGTCAAAACAACAAATAAGGGAAAATCACAGAATTTACAAGAATGTGTGAAAATGATGAAACAGCTTTTAAAATGTGCCTTAACAGAACTTCCAGAGGCTTCTCTACATGCTAAAAAAACTTACAAAATTCCTCTTTTAATTCATTTAACTGCTGTCTTGCAAACAAGAACAGAAAAACATAGAAAATAAGACAAGAAAGTTGTTTTCTTTAATTTCTAGAAAATCAGTCCGTACAAAGAACTTTTAACCCACCAAAAAGGTCTTGGAATGCCTTAAATATGCCTTCCCAACAATTTAGGTTCTTGGGTCGAGGCTTAAATGACCTAAAAATGCCTTTTTGTAAAACCCGCTGTGTTTTCAGACATTTAACAATTTTTCACTATTTAGCAAAGTGAGCCTCTAAACTCATTGAAAACTTGACACCCTCTTTTCCAAAGACCAAAAACAATCCTAAGAACCTAAAATAATGGTCAAAATGACCTTATGATAGCACCACAAAATTAAAGAACTCAAAAACAAAATAGTCCTTTGCCTGGTGCTCCTGCACCAGGAACCCTAGCCTAGCTGCCATCATGAGAGATTAAGTTTTTGTTGTTGCTGGTTGTAACGGCTTTATCAGTGGTATATGGAAGCTTTATTTGGTTTTTTTTTGGCTGGAAGCTCGATAGTGGTTGATGGAGCCATGGGAGTTGTAGATTTGAGTGGTATTTATGTGTTTCATGCTGCACATACTGGTTTATAATCACCATTTTTAGAACTTCTCTCTACATCTCAGTTACTAATGTGGAAAATGATGCCCTGACAGAGTATTGTTATTCATGCATTAGAGGTTATGATTTTCAATGGTGGGCAGTCATGCTTTTTAAGCACTGAAATGATCTCATACATTTCAGATTTGTTGAGGATGACTCTTAGCTGGGTGAAACAACTCTTGTATTAGAAAATTAACTTCACCTTGAGTAATAATCTTGTTGGGTACAAGATGAAGATTTCAATAATAAAAATCTTTGTTAACTTTAGTCAAAATATTTTCAGGTTGGTTGTTCAGCTGTTACTTCTAAAGACAATTACTTATCTGGCATTTAAATCAAAAAGAGTTATCTTTTTCTCTATGCTCATTTGACCACAAAATTCATTGAAGACTTGATACCTAAAAATATGTATAAATAGAAGCAGAAAGCTCTTTTTTGTACTAATGTTGTAATTATGAGATTATCATTCCTTGGATATAAAAATAAAATTTGAATAACAAGAGGCAGAGACATTGTAAATTTCTTCTCTATATAGTATTTTAAGGATTCAATTATTGAATCTTTAAGGTATTCTATAGATGAGATAACAAAGAAACATGTGCTTAACTAAAAACAGAGAAATCCTCTGAGTTGTTATTGTTGTTCAAAACATAATTTGATGGGTTGGTACTCCTTGAGATTGATATCTCTAAACAAGGGGTTAGTGCTCCTTGAGTGGGTACTCTATAAATGGCCTATAAAGCATTATGAACAGTTGATTAAAATATTAAGCCTGGAAGGCATTTCGGGAGTGGTTTTTATACCCCAGGAGGGTTTTCCACTCGGAAAAATCTTGTGTCTCTTTGTTCTTCTGAGTTCTCACTACTTTACTATGTTGTTGTTTTAGTTCACTATTGGGTTATTACTTTTCTCAATTTTGTTTATAAATGTTTACATTCAACTCATGAATGCATTAATCAGAGTAATATTGAGATCAAATCTAAGCTATGTTTTTTGAATTTTTGAAAATTGGTCAAATCTATTAAGACACTGATTCACCCCCCCTCCCTTCTCAGTATCATTTTAACTCCAACAAAGTTAGCATTTCTAAATGGTTAATTGGAGGAAGAAGTATACATGGAACAACCTAAACAGTTTCAATTATCTAACAAACCAGACATAGTTTGGTAATTGAAGAAGGTGTTGTATGGACTAAAGAAAACTCCCAGAAATTGGTATACAAGATTGGATAGATACCTGAAAAAGCAAGGATTCAACAAAGGCTCTATTGACAACAATCTTTACTTCAAAGTGCAAGGTAAAAAAATGTTGATAGTAGTTGTGTATGTTGATGATATCATATTTGGTGGAAATGAAGGCATGTGTAAATGATTTGTTGAAGAAATACAAAAAAGAATTTGAGATGTCCTTGATTGGTGAGTTGAATTTCTTTGTTGGTCTTCTAGTGAATCAAATTGATAAAGGGATATTCATTTCACAATCTAAGTATGTAAAAGATCTGTTGAAGAAGTTTGGAATGGATGAATCCAAACCAGTTAGTACTCCTATGGTAGCTAGATGTAAGTTGAGCAAAGATGATGAATATGCTAAAACTAATCAAAGAAAATATAGATCTATGATTGGTGGACTGTTGTATCTTACTACTACCAAACAAGATATTTTTCATGTAGTATGTCTAGTTGCTAGATTTCAAGTTGATCCTAAAGAAGCACATGTTACATTTGTAAAGAGGATATTTAGATACCGTAAAGGTACACTGGATTATTTCTTATGGTATCCTAAGGGTGTTGATTTCACCTTGAGTGCTTATACCAATGAAAATTGGGTTGGTTGTGTGGATGACCGGAAGAGTACTAGTGGAGGTGATTTCTTTCTTGTTGGATGATTGGTTTCTTGGTTGAGTAAGAAACAAGACTCAGTTTCTTTATCCACTATAGAATCATAATATATTGTTGCAACATCTTGTTGCACAAACTTTTTGTGTATGAAGCAAACTCTAGAAGACATTTAAGTAATAATTTGATGAGCCTATTCCTATTTTCTATGACAAAACAAGTGCTATAAGCATTTCAAAGAATCCGGTTATGCATTCAAGAACAAAAAAATATCTATCAAATATCATTTCTTGAGAGAAAAGGTGTTGGAGAATGAAGTCATATTGGAGTATGTGACAACAAAGGAACAAATTGAATATATATTTACTAAGGCTCTTCCAAAGGATACTTTTGAGCATCTTAGGGAGAGGTTGGGGGTCATTGTCCCTCTAAACTAGGTACACATGAAGGTGCATCAGTCCATTGAATTCAAAACTTCTTCATTTATCTGGACTGATGAATGGGTCTACTCCATAGGAGGAGTAGAAAAGGTTTTCATTGTTGTAGTATGAGATGAATGGGTGCACTCCTAAGGGGGAGTGATCAAAGTTTTTGATCTTTACCATTGATGTCAATAGGGGAGAGAAATTCATGTGAAAAAAAGTTATAGAAGAGGTGTTCTCCTAGAATATTATGAAGGAGGTTGTCTTTGATGGTTTTTCACATCATGTGTTGCCATCAATGACAAAGGGGGAGATTGTTGCAAGTATGAGCAAGTTTGGTGGTGTTGTCATTAATGTTGTCATTGATGTCAACATAGTTTTGTATGTTGCATATTGTACATGTATAGTTGAGATGATGTTGAGATGTTGTGAGTACATGGAGCTATCTTTATGATGTTACAAATGTGTTGAAATGATGATTTTCCAAGTTCTTTTGAGAAAATTAATAAAGAGAGAAGTCAGAGTTATGGATGTGTTTAGAATGTTCTCCGATATGTGCTCTACATTTCTCTTGTATTGATCCTATGCTTGTGTGGATCTAAAGGTTTGCTAATGGTGATCTAGTGGTGATATCTCCTTAGTTTTAGCTTTTGGTTTGATGGGATGTGAATCTTACATTCACCAATGTGGGAACTATTCTGGTAGAGTTGGTCATCTTTGGAATGGGAAAAATGCTTTTTCTCCATAGTCCCCTACTATTCTATTTCAGATCTTATGGATATGGAATATGTCTTATATTAGTGTCCTCTTGGTTCTGGCAAAGATGTTTGAGGTTTGGTGATCTGGAAGTTGAGTTGCAGAGTTGTATGAGTTTGAACATTCTAGATGGACTGATGGAAGAATTTTAGTGTTTGAAGATTGTTGCACTTGTTGCAGATGTGTCTGAAGGAATCTAAGATGTGTTCTCATGTATAATGAAGCATCTTATGATGTTTGCATGTTATCTTCTTGTTGGGAAGCATGTACATCAGTGTTAATTTATGTTTTCATTAGGTTTGGCTGACCTGGAATTTAAACTTCATATGAATAATTTAAATTTAATTAAGGAAGTGTGTGGTTGATCTGATACATTATCTTTTGGTCTTGGATAAATATTTTATTGTTCCACTCTCATTCTTTTTCACCTTGGGAATGTTGATTTTTCAACCTAATTTGGATTTATGAAATGAAGCTTATGTGGCTAACTTTGGAGAAAGTTTCTAAGGTTGAAGATGGTATAAATGCAAGTCATATTGCAAAGATTTCAAGGTGTGATGCAAAGTGATGAAGTAAGCAACACATAAAAAGTGTAGAAGTGTGTGTGAGCAATTTGAGGCAGCAGTACTTCATTGTGTTAGATTCTTGAAGGCAGTGAGCTGAAGGTTTCTTAATCTTCTAATCAAGGTTGTGGATGTGTGTTTATTGTTGTGGTGGATATTTTGTTCTCTTTTGTATCTGTAGGTAGTGAGCATTTGTATTTGGACAATGAGTCCTCTTCTGGGTTGTGAGCCCTTGGTAGTGAGCCTATGTATTCAATTTTATAATCTCTTTATATTGTGAGTTAATCTTCACCATGGTTTTTCCCTCATTAGGTTTTCCACATGAAAATTTGGTGTTCATTGTGTTGATTTACTTTTTGTTATTTGCATTTCATGTTCATACTTAATAAAAAAGTAGTGTGGTTGTGGGATTGATAAGTGTTGAAGTTTTGAATTTGAATTTGTGTGACAACTGATTCAAACCCTCCCTCTTAGTTGTCTTGCACCTTTTAACAGGGGTGTAATCCTGTAGTTGCATGATCTCCTTCTTCTCCTTCGGTGAATCTCTCCAAAGGGTTTGGCAATTCTAGCCCACCTAGGTCTACTATATGGTCAATTGTTGAGCCTCCATCCTATAAATGTTTTTGTAGGCTTTGTCCAGTGATAGGGAAGAATTTCTATAGGATCATGCCATTATTTATACATTGGCTAAATTATGGTTGAATTCAAGTGATTTTCATGCATTTATACTGTAAAATTGGAAAGCACATTTGGAGGAAGAAATTTTCATTTTCCCCTACACTAAGGGGTTTTTAATTCTTGAATTTGAGTCCCTAACAGATAAGGCTTGGGTACTAGAAAATGGTCACAGGGATCTCCAAGGAGATTTCTTCTGTATGAAAGCTTGGTACCCAACCTTTGAGCTTGATTTGAAACCTTTTCTTTTACATTTTTTTGGGTTTGGATACCTTATCTTCCCTTTCAATTCTGGGAAATATAATGTTTATAGGCAATAACAAATGGCTTAGGGAAATATTACTGTAGTTCAAAAGAAAGAATCAACTATCAAAATTCCACATGTTCATGATTTTTTAATGGAAATGGACCTATGCAAAGGGATCCTTGTTGATATTTCATTGAAGGTGAAGGATTGATGTTGGACATAGCCCATGGATTATGAGAAAATGGCCTTTCATTGCAAAAAATTTCTTCTCACTCGATCACTTTACTCTCCAATGTTATAACTTAACTTCCCATGAGTGTGGGACTATGGACTCAAGTAGTAAGGCCACCTAGTAGATTAGGTTTGAAGGTTCCTAACACTATGTTATTCCACCCAATATTAAGGACACTTTGTGGATTGGTTTTGAACCCCAACACTATGTTATTCCTGCAAAAACTTCTTATGTTGGGACTCTAATGCCTCTTCTATTATAGTTTTCATAAATTATGATCCCTCTCCAATGCCTTTGGAATATTCACTACCCACAAGATATGAGTCATGTTTAGAGGATAATCAAGATCCCCCATAGCTTCAAGCCAAGAATAGATAGAATTAAAAAGGAAGAAATTATCAATGTCTAAAAATGGGCATCATATGATCCTTAGATTAGATAGTAAAGTACATAACACTGAAGGTTTGTGTAAAGTTGATGCTTTCCCATTTTTTGTAGGATTCTTGGGCACCCCTATTAGAGGTATGATGTGTTTTTTTTATTTCTATTACCTTTTATTTATGGGAGTGGGACCCTTTTCCACAACTTACCAATCAAAAAAATATTATATAATATAATAAAATATTATTTTACTTGTATTATTATAATATATATATATATATATATATTACTTATTTAATATCATATAATATAATAAATTATGATATTATATATTTGTATGATATATACATTAATTATAATATTAGAATATGTAAGACTAGTTTATGATATTATATATCATAAATACAATAAAATATTAAATATTAAAAAACATGCTTTCCAAAACCGATATTCATTTTGAAGATCTTTTTATTATATTAATATATGTTAATAATGGATATTATTTTTCTTTCATGTTTACCATAGAAAAATATACTTTTTACCCAACCCCAGTAAAAATTCAAAGATTTATTTCATGATTTTGCCTAATTGAACTCACATTTTTTTCCTATCGTCACTATTTGGCCCATCATGATCCTACACTCACCCATATGTAGAATTATTGAATGGAAGGTGGTGGTGTAGAAGGAGGTTATCAGATGGTTTTGAGATGTGTTTAAATCATGGGGTAATTTGAATCCTTTATTTTAAGCATAAGGATATATTGGCTGGTGTGCTTCATGATATATCTATGTATCGAGTCCATGGCTTGGGTATATTGGGAAAAGTCCTCTAATAATTTTTTAGAGTCTCGGTCACTTGAATCATGATAATGGATGATGTAAGATGGAAATCAATTTTCCTTGGTGATTTGGTGGACTATCTCCCTAAAGGGTGTATCGTGAGATGATGAGGGGAACTATTGTGAGGTCATATTTTTCTTTCTTTCTTGGGATCTTTTGATAGGCATCCAAGAGAGAGACCTAGGAATGATGCGATGGAAAATATTGATGATAAGGGATGATGGGGTAAAAAGCTTCAATTTGACATGAAGGGGATAATGAAATGATGCAATTGATGGAAAGGGAATAATTCTACAGTAGATGGGAAGGGGATAATGATGAAAAAAGGATAATGATAGAATAGATAGGAAGGGTATAATGATGAAATGATGCTATAAGACCAATTATGTCTCAAGATAACTATATCCTTGATTTATAATGATGGGGGTTGCTTACAATAGACTTGGATAAAATATTATTTTACATACCTAAGCTTGAATATAACCAAGGATTGGATATGCTTACTTAGGCTTGGATGATCACCTAAGAAAGTATTTTATGGGGATGTTGATAGCAAGGATTAGGATATGGAAATACTCTTGACAAGATTTATATTGATAGGATATGATATGGATTATGATTGGATGATGGTATATATGTCAAATATGATAAGGATTTTATATTTGATATGATAGGATTGGATTAGATATGAAGATAAATGATGAAATCAATGATAATGATAAGGATGATGAAGATTAAATGATAAGTGATAGGACCAAGGTCTTAGAAGGATGATCATTAGGATGACTAGGTTATGATGATGTATGAAAAGATTAAGATGAGACAAAGATAGTAGATTTTGGATAGATAACGATTAATTTTTTAGGTGAAATGATGGTTGAGGGGTCTCTTAAATCTACTCTAAGGCTACAAAGGTCAAGATTGTAAATTGAGGTCTCAAGATAGTTTTTGTGAAGATACAATCAAACAAGAAGACACATGGGCTAACTTGACTATAAAGGTGATAAGGATAGCTTTTAGTAAAGCACGTTGATTTTCTTCACTAGATTTACACATGCCAAGCATGATAGCACAACCTATATTTTGTCAAGTAGGAATGCTAACTTCATATAATTAATAATTCCAATTAATGGCTCAATTTTGATAGGGTTTATTATATATTTGTTGTTTTTACCATAAAATTTTGCACTTGTTTGTTGAAATTTTCCATCTTATTTCCTTAAAACCATAAACCTTGGGAATAAGTTTATCCTTATGACTTTTAATGACATTAAAATGCTATGTGAATTATATACGTTAATTTTACATGTGTTTGAATGGATGTTACTTTAAGGTAATCTTGGATATGTAAATGTTTATGCATGCTAATGTCATTATGTAGGTTTACACTAAGATGCTAATGTCAACGTAGCTTGCAAAGTGGAAGTAAATCCTGCTAGCTAGTTGGTTGCCAAGAAAGTCAAGAACATGGTCATTAAGAGGTCAAAGGATGGAAAATTCTCAATGAAGGGAAACTTCCAGTGGAGGGAAATTCTTAATTCGAATAAAATATTGTAACTACCTTTTAATGGTCATGTTTGTTTGTTGAGAAAATCTAGGGAGTGTGTTGTGTTGGATTCTCATTGGGGTAAGTATGCTTTGACCAAATTTGGAGCATACATAACTTCCTCCCTCTTTTTCTATGCTTTCAATAATTGGCATCCTCCTATTTTGATGGAGTTGACTGCCTAGGTAGTTAGGGTTAATTAGAAGTTTCTCTCTATAAATAATGTTCAGGTACCCCTTTTCATAAGGTTGGGTGTTTTGAGATTGTACTTGTATTTTTCAAGTTTTAGTAATATAGTCATATTGTTGAAATGTTGTAATCATGATTTCAAGGAATAAAATGATATTTTGAGTTGCTACATCTAAGTTATCTTAAGGAAGACTCACTCAAGGGGGCCTGCTTGGTGAGAATTCCACCCATTTGAGTTTAAAAGTTATTTTCTGTTTAGTAATTAGTTTCAGTTTCAGCAGTTGTATGTTCCTCCAGCCACTAGAATTTTGTTCTATGACTGTTTCTACAACCAAGGAAAAAAAAGTAGTTTCCTATCTGTTTGCTAAGATTTCCATTTCTATCTTTCATTTCTACTCCAGTTACTGATGCTTAGTGTAGTTTTTGATTCATGCTTAGTGCTTAAGTTGATTTCTTTCCAGCATTTTATTTATAGTATTTTTTCTTTTCTAGTTTATGGATGAATATAGTAGAGTCCTAGTGCACATACAGTGCTGACCCATTTCAAGTTTACATCCATAGGTTGACAATGAAATGCACCTTCATGATGAGTAAGATAGCTACTTAGTGAAGATGTCCAATCTCTAATTCACAGCTCTAAAAATTTAGTTATTAAACCATTAGAGGAGGCCAACATTTTTGGTGCCATTGTTGGGGATGGTGTCAAACTAGGAAGTTCTTTGGAATCATTGATAGTTTCTTTATTGCTTTAGTATATCTAAATTTTATGATTAGCATACCCCTCATCTAGGAAAGTAATGATATACTATTCTTTCACCAATTCTTTGTGTGATTTGGTTGATACTGAGTTGATATCACATGCATAGAGGAAGGAGAAGAGATGCTTATGGTAGATTCCTTCCTAATGACCCATTTCAGCTAGAGGAGCTTCAAAATCTACCAAGAGATGAAGAAGAAGAAGAGGAACATCCTTTTGCTGATGCATTTCCCAATTTGACCAGTTTTGACACTTCCTCTGAAGACCAAAATCTGATTAAAAATCCATTTTCTTTGGAACTCCATTAAGTAGGTATGGCTGATGCAAATCAAAATAGACCCAACCAGCCATCCTTTCCATTCCCCATCACTCATCAAAATGAAGTTGATAACCTCAAAAACATCCATGCTTCAGTCCTTCCTAAGTTCTATGGGCTTGTCGTAGAAGAACCTGATAATTTCTTGTTTGAGTTTGATATCCTCTGCAGAAGCTATGACTATACCACTGATGCTCATAGGCTTAAGTTGTTTCCTAACACCTTGAAAGAAGTTGCATTAAGATGGTTTATGAGCTTAGGCGGGAATATTGTGGAGACTTGGGATGATATGAAAACAAAGTTTCTTGAGAAGTACAAAGAATATTGTAGGTGTAGTGATATGAGAGGAGATGACATCTTTAGGATGCAACAAAAGGAAAATGAGAGTTTGGAGGACTATATTTCAAGGTTTCTATTTTTCCTACAGAAATCTCCACATCATACACTCAATGAGGAGTCTCAAAAGTTGATCTTCCTTAGAGGGATCAATGAAAGTTACATTGATGCTTTGGACTTGATGGGAGGAGGAGATATCACCCAAGTTCTTTGGGATGATATTAAGAAGATATGTCAGAACTATTCCAGGGCAGCTTCAAAGAAAGGAAGAGGTTACCAATCCTCTATAGGTAAATCATCCACTAGTGGAGTTTCAAGGATGGAGATTACTCACTTGTTGGAAAATTTCAAGAAAAACATCATAAAAAATTTGGCTACTCAGCTAGATACACTTCAAGTAAAAAAGAAAAATGAGGAGGAAGAGGCAATGTTGGAAAAATATTGCCCTCATTACAGACAAAAGAAGAAAGACTGCATATGTAAAATGGTAGCTAACATTGATAACAAGTAGATCCCACCTGAGTTCAAGCCAATCCAAGGTAATAATGATCAAGTCTACTACATTTTACAAAGGAGACCATGGGCTCCAAGGCAAGGTATGCCACTAGATCCATTATCTTTTGTTGGGCCTTATATCAATTCTTATGCATTTGGTAATCAGTGGGAATTGCCATACCCATCCAACTATGGAGGATATCTGCCTTAGCCTTGGAATAATCCTCCAAACACTTATCCTAATCACCAAAACTCTCCACCCTAGCAGCAACAATCTTAGGGGAATTTGCAAAAGACATCTCAATGGAGGGGAGGATAGCAATGGCCAAACTAGACAACTAGTTACATGTAGCCAGCTCCACAACCTCAACAACCTACTATAATGCCTCCTCCTACTAGCTCAATTTCTAGCACACCTAGACCTACCTAGTTACTAGCTCAACCCACACCTAACCCAAATAAAAACCCCCAACAACAACCATTATACTATGTAGATCCTAATTAATTCCCTGCATATGCTATGAGTGTGAGTGACATTCATCTATGTTCAAGAACCACTCTACCAACTCCTTCCACCCCTATCATCACTAAGCTTCCTGTGGAAGAATAGGAGCATCAAGATATCCCTATTCAGCCAAGTGTGCCTAAGACTCTTGAACCAATTCAGTAGACTGATCAAGATCCACCATTTCCTCAAAGGTTATAAGTTTTTAAACAAAAGGAAGAGAAGAAGGAGACAACCTTTGAAATTTTAGATTAGTTGAAATACATGTGTTAAGATTCCTTTGTTTCAGGCCATAAAATACGTCACCATATATGGAAAAGCAATCAAGAAAGCATGACTCAAAAAGCCAAGGAGAAAAAGGAAACATCCCACTATGGTTCATGTGGTGGGATGGTTAGTAGATATCATGCTTGGGAAAATTGCTTTTCCTAAATACACTGACCCATGTAGTCCTATGGTAGGAGTTGTTATAAATGGAATCCAAATAACAAATGCCCTAATTGATTTGGGAGAAACAATCAATGTGATGACTAAGGATATCCTGTAGCAAATAAACGTTACAAATATGAGACCTCCTACTATCCTGTAGCTTGTTGATAGTTCCATTGTCAAACCAAATGATATAGTAGAAGACCTTATGGTAACTCTAGACTCTTGGAAGTACCTAGTGTTGTAAGTATGAGCTATTTTGGTGGTGTTATCATTAATGTTGTCATTGATGTCAGCACAATTTAGTATGTTGCAAATTGTACATGTATAGTTGAGATGTTGTGAGTACATGGAGCTATCTTTATGACATTGTAGATGTGTTGAATTGGTGTGTTTCCAAGTTCTTTTGAGAAAATTAATAAAGAAGAGAAGTTAGAGTGATGAATGTGTTTAGAATGTGCTCTAGTAGGTGCTCCACATTTCTCCTATGTTGATCCTATGCTTGTACAGGTCTAAAGGTTTGATAATGATGGTCTATTGGTGATATCTCCTGAGTTTTAGCTTCTGGCGTGATGGTAAGAGGAAGTTATATTCACTGGTGTGTGAATTGTTCTAGAAGAGTTAGTCTTTTATGGACTGGGAGAAATGTTTCTGCTCTGCAATCCTGTGTTGTTTTTTTTTAGATCTTGTGGATCTAGGATATGTCTTGTGAATTTTTTCTCTAGGTTCTGGCAAAGCAGGTTGAGGTTTGGTGATATGAAAGTCATGTTTTAGTGTTGTGTGTGTTTGCATAGTCCAACTAGACTGGTGGAAGGTATTTAGTGTTTGAAGAGTATTGCACTTGTTGTGGATGTATCTAAAGTAATTTGAGATGTGTTATCATGCATAATGAAGCATTTTGTGGTGTATGCATGTCATTTTCTTATTGGGAAGCATGTACATTAATGTTCATTTGTGTTTTCATTAGGTTTGTATGACCTGGTGTTTACACTTCATTTGGAGAATTAAAATTTAATTAAGAAAGTGTGTGGTTGATCCAAGACATTATCTTTTGGTCATGGATAAATTTTTTATTGGTCCATTCTCATTCCTTTCCACCAAGGAAATGTTGAGTTGCCGACCTAATTTGAATTTATAAAATATTTTTTTGTGGATGACCTTGGAGAAAGGTTCTAAGGTTGAAGATAGTATAAATGGATGTTAGATTGTAAAGATTTGTTTGACAATGTGATGCAAAGTGACCAAGAGAGCCACAAATAATAAGAGAAAAAGTGTGTGAAAGTGTGTTGAGGCAGTAGTTCTTCAGTGTGTTGGATTCCTAAAGGCATTGAGCTAAAGGTTTCTACAATCCTTTATTCAAGGCTATGGATGTGTGTTAGTTGCTATGGTGGATATTTTTTCTCTTTTGGATTTGTAGGCAGTGAGCCTCCCTATTAGATAGTGAGTCCTTTCTGTAGGTAGTGAGCCTTTGTATTTGGATAGTGAGTCCTCTGTTGGGTAGTGAGCCCTTGGCAATGAGCCTTTGTATTCCATTTTGTAATCTCTTTATATTGTGAGTTAACCCTCACTGTGGTTTTTCCCTCATTGGTTTTTTCACATAAAAATTTGGTGTTCATTGTGTTGATCTACTTTATGTTGTTTGTGTTTCATGCTCATACTTAATAATAGAATAGTGTGGTTGTGGAATTGATAAGTGTTAAAGTTTTTTAAGTTTTCAGCTTGTGACAACTGATTCACCCCCCCTCTTAGTTGTCCTGCACCTGTTTAACACCTAGTATATTTCATGATCCTTTCTCCTAAAGCTACACTAGGAGGGTATCCCATTATTCTAGGAAGGTCGTGGTTAGCAATATCAGATACTTACAATGGATGTCAGTCAAGGGACATGACTACTTCTAATGGGAAAAGCACCAAAAAGTGTGTTCTCTACCCTCCTTCTCAACCATCCCATGATATGGATAGCCCCATATGGACACACATTGGAGAAGACACCGAGGAAGTCAATTCAGTGGCACAAATCATGACGATAGGCATAAGTCCTTTCATGTAGCTTTTGAAGAAGATGAAGTATTGTCCCACATAATTTAGAACCATTGTGAGGTGCATGAAGCATCATCCTCTTAGGAATCTGGTTCTACAGGTCCAGTGAAGAAACTTCTTCCCAATCTTCCTACAACTGAACTTCCTACATCAATTGATATGCTTCATACCTTGCTGCCACATGAGATAAAAATTCCAAGTATTAGTGAAACAACTATAATTGAGTTAACCATAGAAGTGCAAGTGTCAAAATGGAAACATTTGAATATTAACAAGTTGAATCAAGAACAACAGTTGTCCTTGAAAAACTTGTTGAAGACCCATCAATATGCATTTGCATGGGATTACCATGACATGAAAGGATTGGATCCCAAGCTCTGTACTCATAGGATATATATCAAAGATGACTACACACCAGTAAGGAAGCCATAAAGGAGAACCAACCCTACATTAAGAGAGATTGTAAAAGGAGAATTATAGAAATTATTGGATGCAGGATTTATCTACCCTATCTCAGAGAGCCAATGGGTGTCTGCATTGGTAATTGTGCCTAAAAAGGGAGGTAAATGGAGAGTTTTTTTTTACTACAGAGAGCTAAACTCTGCCACTAAAAATGATCATTTTCCCCTTCCTTTCATAGACCAAGTACTAGATTCACTTGAAAGGAAGCAATATTTTTCTTTTCTAGATGGATTCAATGTTTATAATTAGATATAGATTGCACCTGAGGATCAAGAGAAGACAACTTTTACTTATCCTTGGGGGACTTATTCCTACTTAGTACTTCCATTTGGTTTGTGCAATGCACCTACAACTTTTCAAAGAGCAATCATTAGTATATTTTTAGATATCTCACATGATTGTATGGAGATATATATGGATGATTTTACTACCTATGGTGATTATTTTTTTGGAAATAGGATGTCATTTAATTGTAATCCTAAACATTATTTATTTCATGTATCTCCTAAGTCCTTGGAAAGTGTTCCCCAATACTAGGATTAGAAAGAGATTAATATTGAATGAAATAATCATGTTAATTGAAATTTGTAATTAATTCTAATTGTTAGGAGTGTTGTATATTGCTGATATGTGGTTCTCATTGATGTCAACACTATTAGCATTAATATCTTTAAGGCTGTATATGTCAAGGATATAGAGAAAATTGTAATAAAATAAGTTACAAGTTGTCAGTGATGCAGTGAAGTTCAGTATGTTGGCTAGCATAGTATATTGGTGATAAGAGGTTGTGGATTAAAGGGTTTGTTGTTGAGTATATCTAGTTTATCCATGTAAATTTTGAAAGATCCCTATGAAGATTTAATCGAGTTATGAGTATCTATGTTCTAACAATTTTTTGTTACTTCAGTTGGTGTTCCTGAAAGAAGATAATGTGATTCTAGTAATTTGAGTTGTAATGGATGCTTTTATAGTGATTCATGATGCTCTTGGATGTTTCTATATCATTCTCTATCTATGTTGTACATCCACATTGATCGTTGTGCTCATGATTGGTGATTTTCTTCTTTTTGAGTTCATATTTTTCATGATCATGGCTGACTAGGTGATTGTAGCATGTTGTGGATCTTTGAGGCATAATTTTTGAAGGTGGTTCATATTTGAGGATGTTGTTTTGGGTCTTCACTATGTTGTGGCTAACATAGGTTGGTGCACATTGAAAATTGTTTATGGATTGGGCCGACAACTTATATTCATTTTATATTTTGTTGAAGCCGACGTGTAGATGATTTATCCCTAGTTGTGGATATATATGGGAAATTTTCTTACCATTTGGAGGTGTGTGTGCAAAGGATGTGTGAGTGTTGTGTGTGAATAATGTTCTAATATTTCGAAGGCAGTTCAGTAAAGTGTGAAGAAGAGTGAGCAAATGTTTATGTGCTTAACCAAAATTGTAATCAAGCATTAGTAGATGTTATTTTCTTAGTTCAAAATCTTGTGGATGTAATCTGAATGTTTTTGTAAGACAATGTGTCTTCCTTTGGGTGGTAATCCCTTTTGTATTTGAGTAGTGAGCTCTAGGCAGTATTCCTAAATGCATGTGCATTCCCATTTACAGTTATTTAATAATTTTAACAGAGTATAATCTTGTGAACTAACCTCCATCATGATTTTTCCCCTAACAGGGTTTCCACATAAAAAAATATTGGTGTTATGTGTGTTTCTGATGTGGGGATGGTTTATGCTTTCATGTTTATTTATCAGATTTGAGAATAAGTTTAATGAGTTTAATTTATGTGACAACTAATTCACCCCCCCTCGTAGTTGTCTTCCCTTGTGTTGCCAACAAGGAGCATGTGAGGGTGTCCAATATGAGTTCCTAAATAATAGGGGCACATGGGGCACCCACATGGAAGGTGGCACTCACCTTGAGTTAAGTTAACTATTTGGAGCAAGAGATAACACTTTTGTAATGCATGTAAATATCCTAGGAGTTAGGGAATTATGTTTACATGCATGAAGTTCAGTTCAGATCAATTCATATTAGTTTAGTTCAGTTCAAATCAGTTCAGATTAGTTCAATTTAGTTCAGTTCAAAATTAGTTTATTTTAGTTTAGTTTAGTTTAGTTCAGTTTAGTTTAGTTTAGTTCAGTTATCTTTAGTTAGTTTTATTTGAATACTAGTTGACTTCAGTTAACTTGGAATGCATGACTAATGACTTGAGTTGCATGAAAAATAACAAGTTACTTCCTTCAATTAATAGGGGATGACGATTCTTGCATGAATGGTGGAGAGAAATGTTTCAGTTAATAGAGAATGACTTGGACCAACCTTGGGCTCCCAAGTCAACTTCTTGGAATTAACTCCTTTGCATGCTAAGATATTTTAGAAGGCTGAGTTAAGTGGGCCCATTCTTTGGTGCCAACTTTGAGGATAAGCCTTGAAGATATTTACAGAATAAAGGTTGAGTTAGTACTTCAGTTTGGGATGCCCAAATGGATGAAAGAGATGATTTGGCATTGTTCTTCATGAAATAAATTTACTTTCAAGAGATAGGAATACCTTTTGTGAGATAGGGATTGAGCATTGTAATTGTAACTCTTTTGGAGTTTAAAAAGTTGATTAATGCCTATTTATCTCAAGAAAATTGAAGAGAGTTATTATCAGTTTTATTGTAGGTTGTGAAGAAGATTTGTTGAACGCAGAAGAAGCATCTCAAGGAAGGATTGGAATTATTGTAATATTATTCTAAGATTAAATAATACATTGATTCTTCGTGGAGTTTTTTTCTGAAAGGGTTTCTCCATGGTATATGTTGTGTATCTTCTAATATTCTGACTAATTCTTCTACAACCTTCTATCTTAATTCTACAAATGATAAAATGAATTAATCAGATAATCACCCACAAAGAAACTGTAACAAAGAATACATATTTAGATCAGCATGTATAATAGTTTTACAAAGTATCAAGCTATATAAACACATCAATTTTCAACATATTTTACATAAGCATTGGAAAATCTAAGGAAAGTTTTATAGAGATGTGAAGACCATAATCTATCCTGGAACAGTGAGAAATGCTTCGTGATGATGTAGGAGGGATTAGTTCTTGGTCACCACATTTCTCAGAGAGGAATTCAAATGGACCTAGCCAAGATTGAGGTGATTACAAATTTTCCTATTCCTACCAAGAAAAAAGATGTTAGAATTTTCTTGGGACATGTAGGATACTATAGGTGCTTCATCAAATATTTTAGTAAAATGGAAACACCATTGTACAATATTATAACTAAATATGTTGAGTTCTAGTGGATAGAGGACTGTGACAAATCATTTTCTGATTTGAAAGCATCCTTAATACATGCTCCTATACTCAAAGGCCCTAATTAGGAACTCCCATTCCATATTCATAAAGATGCATCTGATTATGCTATAGGAGCTATCTTGGGATAGAAAAGAGTAATTGAAAAATTCAATCTATTTTGTCAGCAAGAACCTACAAGGACCTAAATTCAATTACATATTGATAGAGAATGAGATGTTGGAATTCATCTATGCCCTTAACAAGTTCAGACATTACATAACAAGATATCATATCTTTGTTTATACAGACCATCCAGCCATAAGATACCTCATGAATAAGCCCTTGATTTCAGGTAGGCTAGAAAGATGGTTGTTGCTGATGCAAGAATTTGACATCACCATTGTTGACAAACTAGGGAAGGAAAATGTTGTATAAAAATTTCTCTCCAAATTGACTACATCAGAGGACACTCAAGTCATTGATGACTCTTTCCCTGATGAACATTTGTATTCCATTAGTGTGCATGAACCCTGGTATGTTGATATAGCCAATTATCTAGTTATAGGGAGAGTTCCTCATCATTTCTCTCCAAAAGAGAGAAGAGTGCTCATTGAGAAAACTTTTCATTTCTCATGGATTGCAGGATGTTTCTTCTACACTAGACCAGACCATGTAATGAGAAGATGTGTAAAGGAGGATGAAACATATGATATACTGCATGGATGTCACAATGAACCTTGTTGAGGGAATTTTATAGCTAAGAGGACAACAATGAAGATTCTTAATGCAAGATATTACTGGCCCACACTTTATAAGGATGTAGGAAAGTACACTAGAAAGTGTGATAGATGTTAGAGGATGGGTCAACCAACTAAATTTGGTGAGATGCCTCTTTACCCCCAGGTAGTCATCACTTCATTTGATAAATGGGGACTTGATTTTGTAGGTCCCATTGATCCCCCATCAAATGGAAAATCCTACATCTTGGTTTGCACTGAATATGTGACCAAGTGGGTTGAGGTTAAAGATATGAAACATAATAGAGATAATAAGGTTGCATAACTCCTATATGAGGAAATCTTCACTCATTATGGGGTTCCAAGGGAGATAGTGACAAATCAAGGGGAAAAGTTTACATCAACCCTTGTCACAACATTGGTCAATGAATATAATGTGAGGCATAGGAAATCTACACCCTATCACCCTTAGGCCAATGGCCAATCTAAGGTGACCAACAAGGAAATAGAAGCTATATTGACCAAAATAGTGGCTATTCATAGAAGAGATTGGGAAAATAGGTTGCTAGAAGTTGTTTGGGAATATAGGACCACTTGGAAGACAACCACTAGTTTCACTCCTTTTGAATTATTGTATGGGAAGGAAGCCATGATGCCTATTAAGCTTGAGGATAAAACTCTTAGGACTACTCCATATCTTGGGATAGACATATATGAGGCACAAAAGGACAAAATCATGTGGCTGAATGCTTTGGATGAGATGAGAAAGTCTGCCCTACATCATACTGAGGTAGTGCAAAATCAGAGGGTCAAATGCCATGATAGATACATAAAGGAAAATAAGTTCCAGCCAAGTGACTAGGCACTCCTTTATGACTCCAAGTATCAAGATAATATAGGAAAACTGTAGACTAGGTGGTTGGGACTATATGAAGTTATAAAAGTATTCTCCAATGGTGTTGTACAAATCACAACCATTGACCCTATTAGATTCAAACTCTTGGTCAACTGTCATCGTCTTAGGTTGTATCATAAACTAGTTTCCAAGCAAGAATTCATGTGGTAATTTATTCAACACCAAACCTCTAAACTTCCTATAGCTAAAGGAATTAAACCTAGTGTCCCTCCTTCTAACTAGTCAAGGTATGCATGCAATCACATCATAATAAAGATTTCCACTTTTGTGGGAATCCACTTCTTCATTAATAAATTCATCTGCCCATCCATCTCCATCTTTTCTCTCTCTTTCGTAACTCCACTTTTACTTCACTTCACCATCACTTCATTCCATCACCACCACATTAATTGCTCAACTATACTTTTATAGGTAACCGGTACTTTCCTCCACATTCCTTGCAAAAGAAACTCCAAATTTTTAGGTACGTGTGTGAGAATTTGTTATATCTTAATTAGCTTAAGTACATTTATTTCATTATTGTAAATTAATTTTGATATTATACATAGCATATAATTGTACTCTTCCCTGTCACATCATAATTACCACCTAGCCTATGCAAAAACATGCTCTAATTTAGGTTGGGGGGAGTGTCAACCCACATGTCCACATGTCATATATGTCAAATTGGAAATGATCCAATTTGAATGAAATAGTTGAAATGACGGCTTGCATGTGTGACATGACATTGAATCTCTATCATTTTTCTTTATGATACCCTTCATTTATGATTCCTTATTTCCTTAGTCATAATATTAAGTCACCAAAAAGGTAAATTTCATATGACATTGGTGTTAGGACTTCATAATAGTTGTAGGAAGAAGAAATTAGGTTTTTTGAGAAAGATTGTAGGAAAGGAAATTTCCCATAAGTGCTTGCTTGATTATGGGCAACTGAAACAATAGGAGGTTAGCTTACTATGAATGAGCCCATAGTTCATGATGTGATACTACAGGATGCAATTTCTCTACATGAGTTCAGGAATGGTGGATGGTTGGATTATTTCCTAAAACTTGATAGTTTCAATGAAGAAATTGCACAAACACTCTTTGATGGGAAGATAATGGTAAAAGGGCTAGAGGTGATAGCCACTGAGGAGAGAATTGTAGAGGTAATGGGTTTTCCTATTGATGGAGATTCATACCCTACTTCCAGAGATGCAAGGTCAACAAAGGTAGAATTTGCAGAACCTAGTGACCCTTCATTGGTTGTAGATAAGCAAGGAACAAGAACTTCTCTTCCAGAGAAGTGGAAACAAGTATCCATCCGCATTTTCAAGTATATTACTTGTGAGGGCCACTAGTCATGCCTCCATTATGTGCATTTTAAGCTCCTAAACTATATGAGACATGGAAGAAGAATGAACATGCCCAATGTGTTGTATAACCTCCTTGCAATCATGGTGGTTGAAATGCAAAAAGGTAGGGATAATTCTATCTCTCACCATTGTTTGATAAAATTGTTAGTAGAGAAATATTTACAAGAGATGTCTGGTATGACATGGGAGGAATTTGTAAACATTGATTAGTTTAGACTAGAAAATATGAAACCTAGAGGTCAATCTCAACCTCGTAGGGTTAGTAGGGGTGAGAGGGTTATAGAAATCACTCTTGGAGCTTCAACCTTTGGTGCAAACCCTAGCTAAAAGCCTCCTGCAACCGAACAAGCTATATAAATTGGTTCTTATAAGTAAGAATATTTAGATGAAGATAGTTCATCCTCAAACCTTGATGTTGATGTTCTTCCCAAAACCCCAATTCAAACTAGGGCTGCCATTAGAAGAGAGGAGGCACAAATGAGAGGAAAAAATGAGAAAAAGGAAGACTAAGAAGCAAACGATAGAGAAAGTAACACCAAGCCCTAAGAAATGGAAGGTTGATGACACTGGTCTTCCTGTAGCCAAAGAAAAACATAAAAGACCTCTTAAGAAATCAAATCCAGCTGGGCCAACTACTGATATGCCTCCAAAGAGAAGCCCTAGACTTAGAATAACATCTAGGGAGGAGACAAAAGCCCCTATGGATTAGGAAAATGTTGAAGTGACAAACATTTTGAAGAACAAGCAAACATAAGATTAGTAGAGCTTGCTTCTATTTCAGAGTAGGTAGAAAATCAAGAGCAAGATGAGAATCAAGAACCCCTACAACCAGAGCAAGATGAGCAACCAGAATCACTACAACTAGTGTTGTTTGAACAACAAGAATTGGTGAGAGGAAAGATTTTGGTAGGAACATATAAACCTTCTACTTTTTCATGGAATCTTGTAGCTCTAAACCTATGGAGTGAAATTAAAAGGAGAGAGGAGGAGTGGAAAAAGGAAAAAAACAAGCTACATTAAGAAATTAAAAAGAAAAATGTAGAAATTGAAGAAAAGAATGTAGAGATTGCTACATTGAAGGAAAAGGTGGATAATGTGGTAGCTTTAGTACCCCACATCTTGGAATGTAGAACTCCTCAAAGAGTGTATGCAATGCATTTGAAGGAGTGGAATCTTTCCTTTAAACTATCAAGAATTATTTCAGGTTTGAGCCCCTCTATTGACACTCCACATGCATTTTTTCAGGCCTACCAATTTTCCCCACCTGAAGTTAAAAATATGTTGTGTGAACTATACCTACATAATTATGTTGTGTCTAATGATCATGATTGGAACCCATTACTATAAATTAGAGATCTCAATTTAAGGGCATTTATTTCATGGATTCAAAATGAAATTAGTTGGGGGCAGCAGTTTAGAACTTAAAGGGAAAGATAATTCCATACTCCCTTGCCTCTCAGAGCTGAATCTAGTAACCCTACAGACATTTTCCAAACATGGCATAGAATTATTTATCTCCCAAGCTACAACAAGAGGATCATGCTTGTTAGGGAAGAGGAATACAAGGAATATGAAAAGGTAGCTGAAACTATAGGGAAATCGGTAATGGGATACTTATCATAGAGGTGGAATAGTTTGATATATGAGTTGAAACAAGTTGAACCCCACTCTTTGCAAAATTATGTTGCAACATGCAAACGAGTTGATAGATACATACAGATTGGAAGGATGAGGTAGTATTACTAGCTTCCATTAACATTTCAGCCACCTACTCTATTGTCGCCTGTGCTAGATTACTGGTTTTATCACTATGACATAGTTGCAGAAAGGAAAAGATGGAATAGATTGGAGAACAAGCAAGGATTCTATTGGGATACCAATTCAGACACTGTAGAGACTAATGTGGGATAGTTGGAAGTTGGTGACTTCAGAGCATTGACTGGGCAAAGGAATAGTGCTTCCTCTACTAAAGGGCCAACAAAACATTAGGTTGGGGGGAATGATGAGTCCAATTAATGGCTCAATTTTGATAGGGTTTATTAAATATTTTTTGTTGTTACCATAGACTTTGGCACTTAGTTGTTAACATTTTCCATCTTATTTCATTAAAACCATAAACCTTTGGCATAAGTTTATCCTTATGACTTTTAATGACATTAACATGCTATGTGAATTATTTATGTTAATTTTACATGTGGTTGAATGGATGTTACTTTAAGGTAATTTTGGATATGCAATTATTTGTGCATGCTAATATCATTATGAAGGTTTACACTAAGATGTTGATGTCAACGTAGCTTGCAAAGTGGAAGTAACTCTTGCTAGCTAGTTGGTTACCAAGAAAGTCAAGAAGATGGTCATTAAGAGGTCAAAGGATGGAAAACTCTCAATGAAGGGAAACTTCCAGTGGAGGGAAATTCTTAATTTGAATAAAATATTGTAACTACCTTTTAATGGTCATGTTTGTTTGTTGAGAAAATCAACGAAGTGTGTTGTGTTGGATTCTCATTGGGACAAGTCTACTTTGACAAAATTTAGCACATGCATAACTTCCTCCCTCTTTTTCTATGCTTTCAATAAGTGGCATCCTCCTATTTTGATGGAGTCAACTGCCTAGGTAGTTAGGGTTAATTAGAATTTTTTCTCTCTATAAATAATGATTAGATGCCCCTTTTCATAAGGTTGGATGTTTTGAGATTGTACTTGCATTTTTCTAGTCTTAGTAATATAGTCATATTGTTGAAATGTTGTAATCATATTTTCAAGGAATAAAATGACATTATGAGTTGTTACATCTGAGTTATCTTAAGGAAGACTCACTCAAGGGGGCCCACTTGGTGAGAATTCCACCCATTTAGTTTAAAATTTATTTTATGTTTAGTAATTAGTTTTAGTTTTAGTAGTTGTTTGTTCCTGCAGCCACTAAAATTTTGTTTTGTGACTATTCCTACAACCAAGGCAGACATAGTAGTTTCTTGTCTGTTTGCTAAGATTTCCATTTCTATCTTTCATTTCTAGTCTAGTTACCGATGCTTAGTGTAGTTTTTTATTCATGCTTAGTGCTTAAGTTGATTTCTTTCTAATATTTTATTTTGAGTATTGTTTCTTTTCTAGTTTATGGATGATTGTAGTAGAGTCCTAGTGCACATACAATGTTGACCCATTTCAAGTTTACATCCCTCGGTTGACAATGAAATGCACCTTCATGATGAGTAAGATAGCTACTTATTGCGAATGTCTAGTCTCTAAGTCATAGTTCTAAAGGATTAGTTACTAAACCATTAGATGATTCCAACAATAATACCACCTACCAAATCCATATTACCTTCAAATGAATGGATAACTATGGTATACAAAGGTCATGTACCACCTCTACACCCCTTAACTTGGAAGGAAAAGGTTGTACCAAAGGATATTTGTCACCTTAACAATAAAAAGTACATGGTGAGTAACTTTGGGTATGATATTGTACCTTGTATCACACTAAGCAACAACCAATATTTTATAGGATTCTAAAAATGAGGTTCTTTGTGGATCTATGAATAGTGAGCTTATCTATAATTCCCAATATTAGGAGTTTCTCTCTTTCTCTCCTCACCAAATGCATCTCAACTAACTAAGGGTCATGCAACTTGGCCTGAACAATGCTAGTTGTGCTTTGAGGTACAACTTTCACTCTCCCCCTTATATAACCTACTAGAAAATACTATACTAGGTGTTTTTGATCACCCAAGATTGCACAAAGCATAAGGGGAGATCATACAAACAAGCTAGAAAGCCTTGGGATGACACTTATAACATATAAAAAAATTAATATATGTAATTTTTTTAATCTCCAAGATCACACAAAGTTCAAGGAGAGAGAATATGTTCACACACACTTTCAAACATGGAAAACAATGTTCATAACCCACTAAGCTACTTTACAGGCCTAAATTAGTGGAAAGGAAAGCCTTGGACCAACAAATCTACTGGAAAGATGTTATTAGTTTGATGATTTTGTCTTATTTACATGAAATCCATAACTGCATTGATGTGTCAATTCCAAAAATAAATCAAACAAATGTTAGGATTTGTTTTAGATCTCAAATCCAAAGGTGAATGGTAAATTTTAAACCATAATTTTAGATGTGTGAAAATAAACCAAAAACGGATATTATAAGGTAAAAAATGATAGCACTAATATATTCCTTATGTTTTTTTGACGGACCTTTAAAAATTCATCCACAAACACTTTGGTATGAAAAAAAATTTAGCATTTAAAATTTTCAAAAAGAAGCTAGGGTGACTTTGAATGAATGTAACCAATTTTTGGTGGAAGATATAAAAAAATCATGTAATACATAGCAAAGAGCTTTGAACTAGTTTTCCAGCGTATTTTTAATTTAAAAAATCTAATAATTTATGCAAAAGTTATGTCTAATTTTGTAAAGCAACTTTTTGTAAAAAATGTTAGTAAATCACATGTGCCATTCTAATCAAAAGTGTCATTCTATGGATCAAAATCATTGCTTTTCTATCAATATCATTGATATACTTTAGAATAGCATTTATATACCTTCATTAGAATCATTTTTCTATCAGATGTATCTATCCACTATCAAATGCATCAATCTGGTATCAAATGTGTCACTATAGGTTTCAAAAGCATTGCTTCACTATCAAAAGTGTTGATCTGCATGTCAAAATCATTGCTCTCTATCAAATGAATCACTATAAACTTGTAAGTATGCAAAATAGACAAATTAAAAGCATCAATTTTCATTCATGAGAATCATTGTAAGTTTTGAAAGCATTGATTTGCATGTCAAAGATGTCATTTTGGGTTCAAAAGTGTTATTGTAACCTATAACTTGAAAAAAACTCAATTGAATATTAAAGAAAAAGACATGGGTCTCACCAAGCATGCCAAAATGAATAGGTTTAGAAAATATTGAATAAAAATGAAGGAAGATAAAACCAACACAAAAATATAACACCTTCACCTAGAATATTTGCTTCTCCACTTGACGAGTGGAAATTGAATGCACCCTTATTCCATTTGATTTTCTTTTGATGGTGATATGTGTATGGCATAATACTCTAGTATAGGCTTGATATGATTTGATGGATGAGTGATAAAAATTATAGCATGTAGGTATGATAGATCAAGAGATTATTAGGTGAAAATGAAGGAAGAGAGCCTCAAAATATACTCTTGAAGAGGAAAAATCAATGGCTAGAAATGATTGATGATGGATGAATAAGATTGCAGGAGGATTAGGGTTTTCTATCAAGGATGCAATTATGTGACAAGTGTCAAATGATTGATAGGATCTAGGTTTAGGGTAGGGATAAGGACAAAAATCTTTATGGAGATGGCTAGGATTAGGAGGTTAAATGAGATGAATGGATAAGATTAAAAGATAATGGCAATGGCTAAAATTAAGAGGTTAAATGAGATGACTCAATAAGATGAAAATCTAGTTTGAATTTTGGGTAATTGCTTAGGTTAAATGAATCTAGGAAAGGATTCAGTTAGACATGTGAAGGGGTGACTTGTCACATGAGGAAAAATTTAGATTAAGATCCAGTGAACAAGATGAAGGGCTAGAATTAGATGGAAAAGGACAAACAATGAATGAAAATTAAATAATAGAGGAAAAGATAATGAGGATTAATTACTCTAGTTGGAGGATTTGGGGATAAGGAGTAATTAATTAAATAAATAAAGTATTTATTTAATTAATGGGACATTGATGAGATACTAATTAAATAAATGATAAATATTTTTTTAATTAAAAGATTATGAGAGTAATAACTAAAGGAATATTAAATATTTATCTAATTAATAACTTATAATAGGCCAAAGCAAAGGAATAAATATCTACCTACAATAATGACAAATTTATTTATTTATTTTTTAAGTGAAATAACATGGAATACAAATCATCCTTAAATATAAAATATAAGTTAAAATATGTCCTCTAAGGTTCAATGACTACATTATGAACAAACTTACTTAACAAGATCTAAACATACATCGTGGATTAACTAAATACAAGAGTTCATTCTAAATACTTTGCATTAAATGAAGGAACATCATACATTCCATAAATAACACTAGACTCATAACCATCAAGGATCAAATATAAGAAACCAATAAGTACATATAAATTTTTTGTTACAAGGGAGCATATCATTACATTGTTACAAGCTTACATCACTACTTCCCTAAATACAATAGGAATAATACATCAAGTCATGATACAAAGGATGTATAGATACAAAATATAACATGTGCAACTATCTCTCAAATTGGTACAAGATCTAGAATCTACAACATGAGGTACAACCTCCACACTCGCGAACAACAGTAAGGGGAAACCCAATGGAGGAAAAATCACAATCCACCCAACCACGTGGAACCCTAAGGTCCATCCCCCATGCTAGGAGATAACAATAAGGTCCCACTATATCAAGCAGTCAAGAAGACAAAAGGTTAACACAAAGAACTAACATGGCTCCAGCATAACTCAATACAACATGAACATCACATAACAGAGACACCACTTCTAGAGCAACACAAACAACAAAGGGGAACACAAGGCTATGGAATGCTAGATTTCAATAGGGAGGAGTGTCATCACATAGCTTTCTATATGGGTTACTCTGACCGGGCTACCCTGGAAACCTCTACCAATCCTTGACCCCCATACAGACTCATGTGGGATCAACATACCTTTCAAGAGGACAATGGAGTTGATCTTTCCATTAAAGGCCTTCCCATCTCATCTCAAGCCTAAACGAGCACTTGATCCATGAGTGAGGTGTACCATTATCTTGATTAATGTGAGATAACCCAACTCCCTAATTAATTTTAGGTTATCACTAGATTAAAGAGACTCTTAATGAGTTATCCTGGACACCACTTTGGGTTCTAGCCCCCATTGAGAGCCACTCGCCCTACTTGAAACTAGAAGACCCAATACTTCAAACAGGGTAAAGCCACCTTGCACACTAAACAAAACCACAAGGAACATATATCCAGAGCAAGGCATGAGCCACCTTGCATCACAAATCATAATCATAATAACATAAAAATAGTGCAAGGATAAAGATCCTCATGAACACAATTCAAGTTTAATCCATCTATTTCAAGTGAAAGAATCATGAAACCAAAAATCAAGTTATTTCCCCTAGCCTCTGGAAAACTCTCAACTCTCACTTTTGAACATTGACCAAGATTCACTTCAATATCAAAATAAAACATTAAATTCAACACAAATGATCAATAAAAAATGCATCCATGAAGAACATTATTCCACATTTGACAATACTCACATGCTTAGCCACGAATCTACTCAATGAACCATTTACCATAGTAACAAATGCACCCATTAAACTAATTATGCGGTAAGTTACATTTTAACTCTTAAATAGTTATTAAAGCAATCAACATTTATTACTTAATACAAAACAATGTAGTTCATATATTTAATCTATCTTTTAATTAACTCTAGATGTATATGTAAGTCACTTTCCCCACCCTACTTAATTTCCAAATTCGTTACCTAAAATAATCACTTAATTATCTAATTTATTATCTAAACATTCCCTTCAATTTCTAAATATAAATAACTCTTTTCTTCTATTTAAATTTCCATTATAACCTCAATCATTTAAATTTCATAACCAACCCATAATATTTTACCCTCACCTAAAATCTATTTTCCCCCTAGCATAATTAAATAAAATAGAACTAAATGAAGATAATAAACTGCAATCAGATTGCTATAATCAAGAAATAAATCCAAATTAAATGATATGAAAAGAGATAAACACACACACACACACACATATATCTATTTAATATGTATGACTATAATTGAACATTACTCTAATGATAAAGAGTAACCTTTGAACAATTAATTGAAAGTTGTTTTACAAGTAAGATATTTTTAATTATTAATCCAATAATTGAATTAACAATACATTTGTCTATATATATAATATATTCTAACCACCCATGCATATGAGGAAATCACATATAGGTTATATGAGTATCACCTAATTAAGGTTCTATCCTTCTTGTATTTTTATATATTACCATGTCAACACCTATCTATTAGTCTATATACAACCATACACATAACTTAGTGATGTAGAAATGCAAAGAAAAGTATGGGTTCAACTGTAACGAATGCCCTTTATTGATCATTGGTCTTGTTGGACATGAAATTAGAGCTTGGATAGTTGGGTAAATCTCGAAGTGACTCAATGAAATACAAATGGCTCAAATTTCCCATTACAAGGTAACAAATTCTTATACCATTCCTATAGATTACCAAATATAAAGTGAATCTATCGAATGCATTCATAAAATATAATCCAAATATAAACACAATAGCTATCTGAAGAAAATAGAACTAACCAAAAATTGAAAGAAGACAAAATGTAAAATAATGGTTCAAAGGTAAAAGGACAACAGGATCCCATTAGAAGAGGGAGGTTTAGCAATGAGAAAATGATCTCAATTCAAAGCTATAAAAGAAAGGTTTGCATGAAAAATTGTGAGTGGTAAGAAATTGCTACAAGAAATGTGAATTCACTAAACATAGAATCAGACTGCCATGCATGAAAAAACTATTGAGTAAAAAGGATCAGATTAAAACATAACTAACAACAAGATGAATAAACAAAAAAATAAACACACAGAAAAATAGCATAACACAAGTTTTAATGTGCTTTTCCATAAATGGCTACATCCACCAAGAAAGCAAGGAACAACTCTTATTAATCTCTAATAATACAATATGATACATGGACTATACACATATTAATAAACTCATATTCAATTGTGAATTGAAGTGTTGGGAGGAGATGAAAGTTTGAATGACCGTTGGGCTTCACATCCCAACAATCTCCCCCGTGAAGTCCAACCGTATAGCCATGTGTTGTACCATTCCCTGCATTTCTCTTGTCAGTTCACACTACAACTAGGCCCATTGAAGATTTGAGTTTTTCCAATGATTGCTCACAAACATAATGAATCAGTCTTCTCCATGTCAAATAAGAGTTAACAGCATCTCTACTTTGTAATTTCTCAAGCACAAACTTGCCCATAAAAAAATTACTTTCTATATATTCATAATCAGGAACACCATCATCAACTATTGTTTTGAGATCATCCAACATACTATATGTACTTCAACACAATACTACCATTGACACCAAGTTTCTGTCTTGTTAAATTTTCACAATAGTTACTCTGGCACCACCAATTTCTTCTACCAAGATAAAATCTAGCATCTCGAATGCTCTGTAGACCCATGAAGCAAGAGCTTCATCCTCCACATTCCTTTCACTATAAAGCTCCAAGATTCTTAGATCTTTTAATGAAGACCAGAGTGGATGATTTTCCTATTTGAAGTTGAACCAACGAAGCCACACAAGACCTTTTGATAATAGAGTGAATTCTATAGTGAAATCATTGCCTGTAATAACAAGAATCCTAAGAGATGTTTCCAACTGAGAATTTTGCACTAAATCCATGCACTCTTGAAAAGAAAAAAACTGGTAAAGAGAGAAACATTTAGGGAACTATTTAAGAGCACAATTTCCCCTTGCATGACCATTCATTTCCTCTACACAAGAATTTTTTTCATCATAATAGGACTCGTGTTCTCCATCACTAGCATACCTTTCAATAGTCTCATGTTTCACTACAGAAAAACACTCACGTTCTTCCTTGGGACACAAAAGGACCCACTTCATTAAAAAAAGTCTTCCCTCAACTGGACATATTCCCGAACACTCTGTCGCTTGAAATATCTACAACTTGTGCATATCAGAATGCAGCTCGACACCCATACTCAGAACATTACACGCATAATTGATAAGTTAGATCAGATGTCAGGTAGTATACACTTCTCCTCCTCCTAATCTGCCACTAGCTCACAAAAATTCTTGTTCATTTGACCATGCTCTCCGCTCCCGAGAAGTTCCTTTGTTTGACCGAACATACCCCTAGGATTCATCCATGCCAACTTCCACAAAACTGTCATCTCCCATGGGCTTACATCTTGACATCCCTGCCATGGCCTGTTCCTCTGCCTCATCCAAGATATCTAGATGCTTCGTACTAGTGGAGGTAGGCAATCAAAGACAATGCATACTTCTCTTATACTACCCACCTGGGTGTCTCCCTTCATAGCACAACTATGGATAAAAAGCTTAGAATTTTGAGGCTTGTCGAATTTCCGCACCATGTCACAAGCTTGTGCTAGCTTACTCTTAGATATAAAAAAAAATTCAGCAATTTTAGAACGCTTCTCATGTAAAGCTTTCTCAAGATCAGAAACACACCATTTCTCAACGCCTAATGATTTCTTCAAGCTTTCTTCTCACTTTTCAGCTTTTGTTAGGGCAACCAAGTGTGTAGATTGTTCTCACTTTAGACTTTATTTAGCTTCAGCTAGAGAAAGTTTCATTTTTTCATACTTAGATGTCTATTCCTTGTGCTCTATTAAGAGAATCCCCATATTGTATTGATAATCATAAAGCTCGACGTCAAGTTTGTTAATATGAAGGAGCAAAGCTGCCCTATCTTTTTTCTCAAGCGAGTCTTGGCCCAAAGATCTCAACTCCCTAAAGTGTTGCTAGACCTCTGGCTCCACTATTGCCACCACTGTAACTTGGCCATTCCTATCTAAAGAATTCCTCGTGAGAGATACTGCAGTAGCTATCGCTGCAAGGTACTTCTACAAAATCCTAATCAAGTCCTCTAGCTACAGGCTTGAACAATGTTGTTGCAGGTTTCCCACCAAACCATTCAATGGGGAAGCATAATCATCCCGATAGGATTCAAGGATAGGACCTTCCGAACGATAATTCACATCTACCTCTTTATCTTCTTTGAGTTCTTGGTCAACTTCATCGTCTGGACCATTCTTGCGATTTCCAGCCTGTAGGACTTTTTCCTTAGAGTCCTCCAAATCTACCACCACTACACTCTCAGCCTCTCTAGCTTCACCTAGATGCAATTCTACTTCAATAAATGGCATATCTTCATCCATTGGAATGGATTTTTCAACAAATTGTGCAACCAAGGGAGTTTCATCTATTTCCATCAATGAAATTCCACATTCAACAACAACAATGGTTGTTTCTTCACGAGGCACTACTTGTGCTTTTAAATTCTTACTTGTGGAATTGTGATCATAATCTCTTACCTTGCATTTCATGGAATTCCTCACTTCTTCTCACTCCTCTGGAAGATCAAATATGACCCTTTTTACCTTTTGTTGATTTCATCTTTGGAGATTGATTCTTTTTGTGCAAATTCTCAAGACCTTGCTTTCCCATGTGACCAAGCCTCTTGAACCAAGGCTCCCTGTCACTATCCACCATTTCCTTTGCAGTTTCCACCTCATTGTGACTCTCCAACACATATAAAGTTTTTAATTTGCTACCTTCTGCAATCAGGCTCCTTTTGTCACCTTCCATCGACTTAGTTCAAAAGTGACTCCACATCCTTGAAAACTCAATTGTCCAATTGAAATTGAATTATGTTTCAGTTGAGGGACATACCTAACATCCCTTAACAACCAAATATTTCCATTGGATAGTTTCAACAAAACATCTCCTATGCCAACAATATCAAGAGATTTATTATCTGCAAGAAGGACCTTACCAAAAACACAGTTTTGAAAGGTTTTGAAAAATTCCTTAAATGAAGTAACATGAAATGAAGCTCATGTATCTAGCAACCAAGCATTTGTTTCAATTTCTTCTCTGGTTAATAGAATTACACTATCTTCCATATTTTCTCCTAGGCTCTAATCGAGCTCTAATACCAATTGTTGAGTAAAAAGGAGCATATTAAAACATAACTAACAAAAAGATGAATAAACAGAAAATAAACACATAGAAAAATAGCATAACACAATTTTTAACGTGGTTTTCCATAAATGGCTACATCCACCAAGAAATCAAGGAACAACTCTTATTAATCTCCAATAATACAATATGATACATGGACTATACACATATTAATAAACTCATATTTAGCTGTGAACTAAAGAGTTGGGAGGAGATGAAAGGTCGAATGACTGTTGGGATTCACATCCCAACAAAAACATATGCAATAGACCAAAAAAAATACTTGCACCAAATTAGGAGGATATACAAGCACAAGTCATCTTCTTTCATTGAGACATAATTACATCATTACATTGAAATGCTTAAGGGAAAATGAATACAACAACTAAATCTTGCATCTAAACTCTAGAATGAACCGGGTAAGGTTAGTACAATTACTTAGGATACTATAGTAGTTGATTCCCATCACTTCAATATCATTAGTTGCTTGTATGCACAAGGTATAAAATAGGGAAATATTGCTTGTTTTGAATATTTAGTGAGTTATTTATCCTTATCTAGGTCGATGCATGGATGAGATGCAATATACTTGATGAAATACAAACTGATGGTAGACCATAAGATGTTTGATATAACTTGGAAGTTTGAAACTTTAATTAAGATAGTATGCCGGTATCAACACAAGGGTTACACGAGTGTGAGCTAAGAATCCAATTTTAATAAGTGATAGATGATATTTAACTATGTATCAGTTGCCATATATAAAATGATTGAGATACCAATTTTCACTCAAGAGGAGATGCTATCATTTTGATAGACTTCAATTTTGCATCGTTTCGTTATTGGAAGATTAAACCTAAAAGAAAGGGAAGTTAGGTATAAAGCTCCCATGCCAATTATATCAGATGTCTTCAAGATTAGATCCACAAGCAAAGACCCAAGTATGTTAAGAAAAGGGATAAAGTTGTGGTAAAGGGTTTGCTTATGAATCGGTACAAGATAGAGCATACAATAGAGTATCCCAAATAGATGAAATGATGGAATGACAATCCTAACCTTCCCTACTATGATATACAACCTTTGGCAAGAATAGCATCTTAGAGACAAACACACATTAACTAAGAAGAATGTGATGGGTATGTACAGGATCATGATGGGCGAAAAAGTGGCAATATGATGGGTATGTGGCTAATGACTACATTTTTACCCAAAATTGATGAAGTGAAAAGGGTTTTTAAAGGAGATTCTCAACTTTCCACCAATATAAATTATACTTTACTTTGAATTTAATAAGTAATTATTATTCATTTTCTATTCAAATTATGACTAAAGTCGATTGCTAGGCTAATTGAAAACATCTATAGCTTTCAAATGGTATCACATTTTTGAATCCAAAACATGTGTCACATTATATGCTTCAGTATACTATAGGATTAAAAAATAAAATTTGAATTTCATTAAGTTTTGACTAAGTTAAGGTGGTCAGACATACGATTTTTATATTTTTTAAAAAGTTGTAATAAAAAATTCATAATTAATTATTTACTTGGAAAAAAATTACAAAAAATATGCATCACATCGAGGGCATGAGTCCTCTACTTATATCTAAAATCTTATAAAAAATATTATCATTTTATTGTGGTTAGGTGGTTAGACAAACACCTACTTATTTTTTCCGAATTTAAGCACCAATTGCATTGAAATCTCAAATTTTCACCAAAAATTTTTTTTTTTTTAAACCTAGTAGTTTAGAAACTACATTCAAATTTCCACAGATTCTATTCTTACATATTTTTGAAATAATATAGATAATTTATTCAAATTTTTATGTCAAGTTGCCTAACTCTGATTTTTTTGAATTTTTTGCCACTTAAGGGCCTATTTTTTCCATGATGATCCTAAACATACCTTGATTAGCCATGGACATGCACCTAGCCTACTGCAGAAATTATCCTCTAAGATATCAAATGGTATTTGAAAACTTTGAAATAATTTTAAATAAATTTCAAGACATCAATGAAGAATGAGAGGAGGGCGATTGATTAAGGAATCTCTAATATTAAACTGCATGATGATCTTCTACATTAATAATGGATCAAGGAGAAAAGATTTGTAAATGATTTTTGAAAGAATAATTGAAGGATTAATATATTGACAAAAGGAATAAAATGTTAAGGTGCTGAGTGATAAGATGGAGGAAGAGTAAAAACATAGTGAAATTATGCAGATCTCTTAGAAATTCTAGATCAAGTTATTATATTCATGGATTGAGTGCCTACTCATACATAAGAGAACCAAAAAAACTATATATATATATATAGGAAAGAAGAGTAGATTTAATTCATTTATGAATCTATAGGATTCACCCACTATAATTTAAGATAATAGGCATGTTGGAAACACAAAGGCAGACAACTGAGATGAGGGTGAATTAGTTGTCTCAGAAATTTAAACTTATTAAATTTATTCAACATATTCTCAGATTTGATAAATAAAAATGAAAGGATAAACCATCAACACATCAAAAACACACATAACACCAAGATTCTTTTACATGGAAACCCTGTTAGGGGAAAAACCATGGTGGAGGTTAGTCTACAAGATTATACCCTATTAAAATTATAAGAGAATAATAAATGGGAATGCACATGCATTTAGGAGCACTACCTAGAGTTCACTACTCAAATAAAACAAGGCTTACTACTCGAAGGAAGACACACTATCGTACATAAACATTCGGATTACATCCACAAGATTTTGAAATGAGAAAATAACATCTGCTAATGCCTAATTACAATTCTAATTAAGCACATGAACTCTTCTTCACAATATGCTCACTCTTCTTCACACTATGCTTCTACCTTTGAATGATTAGGATATTATTCAAAAATCTCATACATACCATGCCACCAAATGGTACAATCACTTATATATATCTGCGACTAGGAATTATATGAAGTACACATTGGCTTCAACAAAATAATAAAATGTGTACAAACTGTCAGCCCAAAACATAAATAATTATCAATGCGAATCAACCAATGTTAGCCACAACATAGTGAAGAACCAAAAAAAAATCCTCAAACATGAAATACCCTCAAAAATTATTCCTCAAAGATCCACAACATGCTACAATCACCCTGCCAACCATGAACATGAAAAACATGAAAACGCAAGAGAAAATAACTAATCACAAACATGATTATCAATGTGGATGTGAAACATAGATAGAGCATGATCTAGAAACATCCATAAGCATCATGAATCATTAGAGAAGTATCTACAACAATTCAACTTACTAGAATCACATCATCTTCTTTCAAGAACACCAACTGAAGCAATAGAAAAACTGTCAGAACACAGACACTCATAACTTGATCAAATATTCATGTGGATCTCTGAAACTTAACATGGATAAACTAGATATACTTGAAAATAAACCCTTTAATCCATAACCTCTGATCATCTACATACTAAGCTAGCCAACACACTAAACTTCACTGCATCACTGACAACCTGCAACTTATTTTATTACAATTTTCTCAATATCCTTGACATATACATACATTAATGCCAATAGTGTTGACATTAATGACAACCACATATTAGAAACATCCAACAATCTCCCCCTTTGGCATTTATGGCAACACATGATGTGAAAAACACCATCAACACAACTTTCTCTTTGCACTTTCTCCCCCCCTTAGATTTTGACTCTTTTCTCCTCAACTCTTTCACATGACTCTTCTCCCCACAAATTTTTTCACATGACTCTTCTCCCCCTTTGACATCAATGAAAAATATATGCATTATCTTTCTCTACATAAGCTCTAAATCACATTTCTGAACATATGACTACTCCCCCTAAGTAGAACCACCACAACAATTTGGATCAAGATATGACTATGAAATGCACAGACTGATGCAAATCAATGGATCTTAGTTCTAATTAGGAGGGGTTATCACCCCTAGCTTCCCTCTAAGATACTCAAAAGTATCCTTAGGAAAAGGATTGGTAAAGATATCTATAATTTGTTCCTTAGTAGGCACATACTCCAATTTGACCTCCTTTTCACTCACCTTCTCTCTCAAAAAGTGAAACTTTAGATATATGCCTAGTATTTGAATGCAACACCAAATTCTTAGAAATGTTAATTACAATTGAATTATAACAAAATATAGCTATAGCTTCATCATACACAACTCTGATATCTTTCAATATCTGCTTCATCCACAATACTTAAGTACAATTTTTAGTAGCATCAATATATTCTGCGTCTACAGTAGATAAACAAATAACATTCTACTTCTTACTTAACCATGAAATCAACTTGTTTACCAAGAAAAATGCACCACCACTAGTACTCTTTCTGTCATTCACATCTCCTACCCAATCAACATTAGTAAAAGCACTCAAAGCAAGGTCATCATCTTTAGGATACCATAGCCCAAAATCAACTGTTCCCTTCAAGTATCTAAAAGTTCTCTTCACAACTATCACATGAGATTCCTTAGGATTAGCTTGAAATATTCCAATAATGCATATTACATTCATGATATCAAGTCTAGTTTGAGTCAAATAAATCAATCCACGAATTATCAATCCATGTCTAGTCTAATTTTCCTTAGGTGAATCATCATCTTGTGTCAACTTACATCTAGTCACCATGGGTCTACCAACCGGCTTTGAATCTTCCATACCAAATTTCTTCAGTAATTATTTCACATACTTAGAATGAGATATAAAGATCCCTTTATCTATTTGAGTAATTTTCAATCCCAAAAATAATTTCATCTCTCCAATCATAGAAATCTCAAGCTCACTCTGCATCTCATCGGCAAACTTCATGCACAAACTATCATCTCCTCTATAAATGATATCATCAACAAAAACTTCAACAATCAAATCTTTATCATGATCAATCTTGAAATACAAATTATTGTCAACAATACCTTTATTAAATCCAAGCTTCAATAAATATTTGTCCAATCTGGCATACCATGCTCTTAGGGCTTGCTTAAGTCCATATAGTGCTTTCTTCAACCGAAAAACCATATCTCCCTGATCAGTCAATTGAAATCCATCAGGTTGCTCAACATACACTTCTTCTAGTTCACCATTTAGAAATGTTGACTTGACATCAATATGATAAAACTTGAAGTTTTTGTAAGCAACATAAGCAAGAAACATTCTCACAGCTTCAATTCTAGCAATAGGGGAAAATTTTTCTTAAAGTCAATTCCTTTCATCTAAGAATATCCTTTGCACACTAGTCTTGCTTTGTTTCTAACATCTTCACCTTGCTCATTCAGTTTGTTTCTAAAGAACCATTTAGTTCCAATTACATTTTTGTCCTTAGGTTTGGGAACAAAAATCCATGTATCATTCTTCTCAATCTATAGTAGCTCTTCTTTCATTGCTTCCACCCAATTTTCATCTTTACATGCTTCATTGACACTATTAGGCTCAATCTTTGAAATCAAACAATATTCTTCTGCAATTCTTCTCCTAGTTTGAACACCTTTGTTCTTATCACCTATGATCTAATCTTCTAAATGATTTAGTATTACATACCTTGGAGTCTTAGGATGTTCTTGAATTTCAGGCTCTTGTGATCTCACTTCTACACTTTCTCTAGTTCCTTCCTCTTGATTTTCCTGATTCATCAGAATTATCTGAACTTGATTTGAAATTTGAACTTTCTTTCCTTTATTTGAACTATCATTCTAATCATCTGAATGATATCCATAGGTTATAGATGGTCTAACTATCTCTTCATCAACCTTGAAATTATCACTTTCAACTATTTTCCTCAATCTCTTATTGTAGCATTGGTAGGCCTTGCTTTTAGTAGAATAACCAAGAAAGATTCTTTCATCACTTCTAGCATCAAGATTTCCTATATCTTCATCTCTTTTGATAAAGCATTTACTCCCAAATATTTTGAAGTATCTAATAGTAGGCTTATGACCATACCATAGCTCATAAGGAGTCTTACCAGTATCACCTTTGACTTGTACCCAATTGAGAGTGTAAATAGTAGTACTCATAGCTTCTCTTCAATAGATATGAGGAACATTTCCTTCCAACATCATAGTTCTAACAACCTCTTCAATTGTCTTGTTCTTCCTTTCCACAACTCCATTTTCTTGAGGGGTCCGCAGTGAAGATAATAGTCTCTTTATCCCATGCTCTTCACAGAAAGAATTAAACTCACTAGAAGTGAATTCACCATCTCTATATGATCTCAGACATTTAATATTTAGACCCGTCTTAGTTTCAACCATAGCCTTAAAGATCTTGAATTTATCTAGAGCTTTAGATTTTTCCCTTAAGAAGGTAACCCACATCATTCTAGAATAATCATCAATAAGTAACACATGAAATACCTGTATCCTTATAAATTTTTGACTCTATAAGGACCACACAAGTTAGTATGCACCAACTCCAACACTTCATTTGAACAATGTTGTTTTCTCCAAAATGAAATTCTAGTTTGCTTCCCTAACTAACATTCCTTGCATATGCAATTAGTAGGTTTTATCAACTTAGGAATATATCTCACAACCTAAGTAGAACTTATCTTGATAATATTGTCAATGTTTACATGACACATTCTCCTATGCCACAACCAACTTTCATCAACTTGAGCAATCGGACAACTTTTACTAGCAACATTCAGGTGAAAGTGTAGACACGTAAAATCTACTGATTGACATTGGACATCTGATCCTAACCACTAACATTGTTTCATCCTAAATCATCCTTTAGTCTATCCATTTAATCAAATACCTTTATTTGATTAAATTTTTCAATATTCCTCTCTTAATTAAATAAACCAGTTATCTAATTAAGTCACCTTTTCTTGATAATTAAATTGACCATTTTGATCTAATAATTAAATTTATTTTATTAAATTTCTAAGGTCTATCTATTAAATTAAATAAATTAAAACCTTATTTAGTTTAATCTAACATCATTTGTATTAATTAAATAAATCAAAATCCTTATTTAATTAATCCCTTATCACATTCTTCTCATATTTGATTTAAATAAATCCACAAATTTAAGTCAAATAGGTCACATCATTTAATCCCTTCATTAAATTAATTAACCCTGGTTAATTTAAATCTCTTCTCATGTCCCATCCTCTAGCTTTTCCCACTTATACATGAAAATAGATTTAATTGATTTATTAAAATATCTATTTCCCTTCAACAAGGCATCTTTTAAGGAATATTCCCCAAGTTTGAATTTAAAATCCAAGTGGGATGAATCCTTCCAATAAGGAATTTACTCTCTCTTACATGTATTTTTCCTTGAGCCAAGTGGAATTCAATGCATTCTTCCTTCCCTCTTGCATGTCATTTCAACAATTTCAAAATTCAAATATATGCATTTATTGACACATTCTTCAAAACTTTCACATCCTCCATCCATTCACAAGTGGACAAGTGGCACTTTTCCATTGGCTAATTCTTAGTCCCACATTGCTCTATTTTGGACATCTCCTCAACTTAGAATTCTATAAAGAAGAGGGAAATCTCATTTGATCATCCACAATTTGAGTAAACTTACTATGCTCAAATCATTAGCAATTTTCATCCATTATCATTGAAGTTCATAGCTAGGTTATGCAGATTTTTCTATTGGAGCACTCATCAAGCATCAAAAAAGTGGATCACTCTTCATCACACATCAATATTGCATCATAGGAGTTGGGAAAGGGCCAATTTTCACATCAAATTGGCACCAATTCCCCCATGGGATCAAGAGTTTGCTTGTTTTAATAGGATTTAATCTATTTCATTGTGTTCTTCATTCTTATTTCCTATTTTAAACTATGCTAATGGATTTCATGGGGAATCCTTGTTCTTACTTGCATGTGATCACCTTCTAATTTTTTCTTTTGTTGTGTTTTGTAGGTATTAGGATTGGGGTTCGACAGAAAGATATTACCTTTTTTTTTTGTACCTGATGCAATCACATTTTCAAAACTCCCCAATATTCTACACTTTCCATACTTGAATTGAATATTGTATCTCTTGTTAACCATCTGTCCAACACTTAAGAGATTATGCTTCAAACCTTCCACATATAGGACATCATCAGTATTATGCTTACCATCAAGAGAAATGGATCCTCTGCTACGTATTACACCTGTTTTATCATCACCAAATCTTACAACACAAACATCATACTTTTCCAAGCTCACAAACTTACTTTTATCACATGTCATGTGATGAGAGCATCCACTATCAATCGCCCATTCATCTTTTTCTTCAACTCTGGCTGCTAGGGCTTTCTCCACATTTGTATAATTAGTAGATTCAGTAGGGGTTGGATCATTTTCCTCGATAGCAATAAATATACATTTGTCATCACTTACATTCCCTTTATCAAATTCATCATCTCTTACACCTTCATGAGCAACATAATAACACTTTCTTTGAAATCTAGGCTTGTTAGGTCTTGGCTTAGGAACTCTTTCCAGACACCTTGATGGAAAATGACCTATCTTATTGCAAGAAAAATATTTAATAGGCAATTTACTTTTATACTTACCTTCTCCTCTGGCTTCCCTCTTGACAATATGTACTTCAAGCTCGTCTAGTTTTCTCTCTTCTTCAATCTCTCTCATTTCCTCCTCATACTTGAATATTTTTCTAGAATAACTTTCTCCTAGATCATATATCTGCTTATCTTTTCTAGAGATATTAGCCTTGAATGCAAATTTTGTCTTAAGAAGAGTATCACCAAACTCACTTAACTCAAAAGCAATAAGATTACCAATCAACATGTCTTTGGTTACATTTTCCATAGTTTGGATCTCCTCAATAGTTGTAGCTTTGGCTTTGTATGCAACAGGCAAGGATCTAAGCACTTTAGCAATAATCTTTGATTCTTCCAATGTTCCACCAGCACATCTGATACTACACACAAGTTCATTCACTCTCTGCATAAAAAAAGTAATAGTCTCATCATCACCCATTCTCAATATTTCATATTTCCCTTTTAGACTTTGTAACTTAGAAATCTTCACATGTGCATCACCTTCATACAAATTTTCCAACTTTTTCCATATCTCATAAGTAGTCTTCAGATCCATCACATTTGTCATCTCAGAATCAGTTAGAGCACTCAACAATGCTTCCTTAGCCCTGATATTGTACTCAACATCCTTAATCTCAACAATAGTAGAAGGACCATTCTGTGGGATGATATATTTATTCCTTGTAATGTTCTAGTAGGGTTCACCAATGCATCTCAGATGACACTCCATTTGAGTCTTCCATAGAGAATAATTTGTTCCATCAAATCTTAGACTATCCTTCTTATATGTCGCCATCCTAGATGGCGTAGCCATAGTAGGAGGGTCCTCAAAGAGAGCAATTTGGACCATGCAGTAAGAGTAACACAATGAAAGCAACACAAAATATTAAGGCAAATGCAAATGAAAATATTCTCATTAACAAAAATCCTAATTACATTCGATCAACAACATCCAAGCTTACAAATTCGGCTAATAGGCTTGATACAACATGCTCAAAAATACAAAATTCTAACATGCTCCTATATGCGAGCAAAATTTTACTAATCAGATCTATCTTAATCTACTCAATCAACTACTACTTGATTATTTCCATTCTAATGATTGGTTACAAGCTTTATATCATATCCACAATTCAAGAAACATCTACGTTAGCCAAAATCATTACATTCCCCAAGGAAAGAAAATGTAGCATGTGCAAGAATAGGTCAGCCTCAAATTTGAATTACTCTCCAACAGGTGCATAAGATGAAGTGTGGACCTATAATGAAGGTTAGGGACACCCCATAAAACATTTAAAATCACACAGTTAAGATCTGCAAGTCATGGGAATGATCCACAATGATCGAACTAGCCAAAATTTTTGAAATTATTCCAGTGCTGGTCCAAGAAATTGCCATGAAATATGGAAGTGATAAGTTTTCAGAAAAAGATCCAATCATGCTCAACTCTTGGAACAAGGAAAATGAACATGTCAACAATGTACACAAAGATCCGTAGGGTCTGGTGAGCAAATATGACAAATTTTCCAACATGAATTGAGCAAGAACAAAACAAGAACATAAAACTGAAAGAAAATATTTTTGGTTGATGCAAGATTGCCAAGAACCAAGGTTGCTCTTGCATCAGACATCTAGGGTTATTGAAAAGTGATTCCCTCAATTTTCTGGGGCTAAAGGAAAACCAATATGGTCTACCTCAACCTGAGAAATCCATGAAGAATCCTCCACTGGTCTACCTTTCCACTTCACAAGATACTCCTTGTACTATCTTCCACAATTCTTCCTTCCATCTCTAACATCCAAAATCTCTTCAATCTCATCTAATTGTTCTTTAGGAAATTGATTCTCCAAATTTCCTTCACTTTCTTCACTAAATTTTTCTTCATGATACAAATATAGATCTGTAATATTGAATATAGGTGATATTCCCATACTTTCTGGTAACTCCACTTCGTAGGCATTTCCTAAATCAAATTTCTGGGTATGTGTAGGATCATCATGGAAAAAACAGGCCCTTAAGTCACAAAAAAATCAGAAAAATCAGAATTAGACAACTTGATGTAAAAATTTGAATAAGTTATCTATATTATTTATAAAATATTTTAGAATAGAATTTGTAGAAAATTGAATGTAGTTTCTAAACTACTAGGTTTGTTTAAAAAAAAAAATCTATTCCATGAAAATTTGAAATTTCAATGCAGTAATACTTAAATTTTAAGGAAAAAATAAGAAGTAGGTGTTTGTCTGACCACCCTAACCACAATAAAATGATAATATTTTTTTATAAGATTTTAGATATAAGTAGAGGACTCATGTCTAAATGTGATGTGTATTTTTTTCTAATTTTTCTTCCAAGTAAATAATTAATTATGATTTTTTCTTACAACTTTTAAAAAATATAAAAAACTTCTTTGTCTAACCACCTTAATTTGGTCAAAACTTCATGAAATTATTTTTTTCTTTCTTTAATCCTATAGTATGTGAAGCATAGAATGTGACACATGTTTTGTATTCAAAAAATGTGATATTGTTTGAAAGATATAGATATTTTTCAATTAGTCTATCAATTAGGACTTTAGTCGTAATCTAAATAGAAAATTAAATTCAAAGTAAAGCATAATTAAATTACTTATTAAATTCAAAGTAAAGCATAATTTATATTTGTGGAACTTTAAGAATATCCTTTAAAAACCCTTTTCGTTTCATCAATTTTGGGTTAAAAAAAGGTCGTCAGCCACATACCCATCATATTGCCACTTTTTGGCCCATCATGATCCTGCACATACCCTTCTTCAAGATCTTAGAAGGTCTAAACTTCCTCATATTTAGTGTGTTGTATGTGCCAACTAGAAATATTTCCTTCCTCAATTATACCATCACTTCTTCTCCAACTTCAAATTCCTTTGGTCTCCTCTTTTCATTTGCTTTCTCTTTGTACTTTTGGTTCATATCTTCTAGCTATTGTTTCACTTGAGTATGCACTTTATTCATGTGCTCTACAAATTCTTCTGCTTCTGCACTCCTCTTATCTTCCATACTGATGTCTCTCAGTTCTAATATACCTCTAGGATGAACTCCAATAACAATCTCAAAAGGTGTCTTTCCTATACTTCTATTTATTGAATTATTGTAAGCAAACTCTGCTTGTGCAAGGACTAAATCCTAACTTCCAGTCTTCTCTCCAACCAAACATCTCAGAAAAATCCCTAAACTCTTGTTTACTACCTCTGTCTATCCATCAATCTATGGGTAAAAAGTAGAACCAAACTTCAAATCTGTCTTCAACTTCTTCTGAAGTTTCCTCCAAAAGTAACCAACAAACTTTGTATCTCTATTTGAAACAATACTCATAGGTAATCCATGCAATCTGACCACTTCTCTTAAAAAAAAGTTTGCTACATGTACTGCATCTATTGTCTTCTTACAAGGTATGAAATGTGCCATTTTAGAAAATCTATCTACCACCACAAATACAAAATCATTCTCTTTGTGTCTTCGAAAAACCAAGTATGAAATCCATACTTATATCTTCCCAAGGTCTCTCCAGAACTGTCAAAGGCTTATACAATCCAACATTTTGATTACTTCATTTTGCAACTTGAAAAACTCTACAGCTCTGCATAAATCTCCTAACATCCTTATGAATCTACAACCAAAAGTAATTCTCAATCACCAATGCTACTGTCTTATCAACTCCAAAATGTCCTGACATTCCTCTACTATGCTTCTCCTTCACTAAGTTATACCTCATTGAACTCCAGGGTATACACAACTGATTTCCTTTGAACAACATATCCTCCTAAATGAAATAATCCAACCACTAACTTTTATCCTCTGAAATAGGTTCTTTGCAAGCTCTCCAAGGTTCTACAAAATCTGGGTCTTCCTCATACAAGTTCTCTGATTCATCAAAGCCTAATACCTCCACTCTCATCTCTATCAGTAAATTCCTTCTCCTATTCAAAGCACCAACAAATGTTTGATTTTCCACTCCTATGCTTCAAAACAAAAGTATAACTCTACAAGAATTCTACCCATTTCATGTGTCTCTGATTCAACTTACCCTAACTATTCAAATATTACAATGCCTGATGATTCGTATATAACACAAAATCCTTAAGCAAAAAATGTCTCCACTTCTTCAAGGCTTGAACTCTAGCATAAAATTCCTGATCATACACTGAATATCTTCTCCTAGCATCATTCAACTTCTCACTGAAGTAAGCTATAGGTATTCCTTCTTGAATCAATACTGCTCCAATTGCATTTTCACTTGCATCACAATCTACTTGAAATACCTTATTGAAGTTTGGTAAAGCCAACAAAGGCTAGTCAGTCACCTTCTACTTCAATAATTCAAAACTTCAATCTTCTCCAGACATCCACCTAAAATCCTTCCTATCTCCTCTCATTGTTTCTATCATAGGGCTACAAATAGAATTGGAAATCCTAATAAACTTCTGGTAGAAACTAGCCAATCCATGAAATTATCTTACCTCTCCAATATTATTTGGTGTAGGTCACTCAAGAATTACTCTTACCTTCTTAGGATCCATCTTCAATCCATCCACAGATATCACAAATCCTAGATATACCAATTCTTCCTTCATGAAACTGCACTTCTTAATGTTTATCAGCAACTACTCTTCTCTCAACCTCTGCAAAACTTGTCTTATATGCAACAATTTTATTTCCCTACTCTTACTAAAAATCAAGATGTCATCCAAAGACACTATCAAAAACTTACCCAAGAATTTATTCAATACCTCATTCATCAACCTCATGAAAGTACTCAGTGCATTTTTTAGTCCAAAAGGCATCACCAACCACTCATACAATCCTTAATTTATCTTGAATGTTTTTTTCCACTCATCCCCTTCTTTGATTCTGATCTAATGATATCCAGTTTTCAAATCTATCTTTGTAAAGTACTTAGCTCCACTCAAGAAATCCATAATGTCACCCATCAATGCAAAGGAAATCTATACTTCACCATGATCTTAGGTGCTAGCATAGTAGGTACTGCACATGGACTTAAGCTTTCTATAATCAAACCCTTCCTCAACAACTCTTGTACTTGTCTATTCAACTCCTCATTCTTTATTGGTGTTATCCAATGTGTTTCTTTATTAGGAAAACTAGCTTCAAGAATCAAATCCATATAGAGACTAATACTCCTCACAGGTGGCAATCCATCAGGTACATTATCTGAAATGATCTCCTCATATTCTTCTAGTATCTCCTCATATTCTATCAGTATCTCCTTTATAGCAAAAATAGTGTATATATTCTTCTATCCATCATGAATAGCCTATCTATCATACTTCCAAGGCCTTCCCAAAAAAACATGGCATATATCCATAGGCATGATATCACATAAAACTTCATCATGTTAATTTCCTATCTTTAATTTCACCAAACATTGTTAACTTACTAGTATCTTATGCTCATTTTGAATCCAAGAAATCTGATAGGGCTTTAGGTGTTTCAACCTTTCCAACTTCAATTTAGTCACCATCTCTTTAGAAACCAAGTTCTCAGAACTTCCACTATCAACAATCACTTTGCAACATTTACCATTCACCTTGCATCTGGTCTGGAACAAATTCTTTCTCTACAATGGCTCCTTTTCCAACTCACTTTGACACAATACTCTTCTATTCATCAACACTTCTCCATCTTCTAGTTTGTTAGATGATCCAATATGTTCTTCCTCAAAAAAGGCTATACTTCTATTGTTCTCTATCTTCTTGCTTGTCTCTCCCTGATTACTTTCAAATGCTCTATGTCCTTCACCACATTTATAACAAGTTCCCTTGAATATTCTCTTCTCCTGTCCTCTATCATCTCTTTTGTAACCTTCATTTTGGTAACCACCATAACCTCCTCTTTTGTAAGACTTTCCATCACCTCTCTGGTATGAATTTTCATTCTTACTAACCTCCTTATCCTTGTTCTGATCTGGAAAAGATCCTCCTCATCCTCTAGTAAAAGTTTGTCCTCTTTGAAATATTTTGCATCTTCCTCTCTGTCTTTGCTCATGTCTTTTAATCAACCTCTCTTCTACCTTTAGGGAACATTGATATGCCTCTTCCACACTCACCAACTTGGTCAAACTGATTTCATCATGTATAGATGACCTCAAACAATTCACATATCTAGCTACTTGCTCAATCTCATCCTTAGAATTTCCAGATCTGATATTCAACTTATAGAATTCCTCAGTATAATTTGTCACACTAGATTCTTTTTGCTTCAAATTTTGCAACTTTCAGAACAAACTAATCTAATAATCTATAGTTATAAAAAAAAAATTCAACTTGTTCACCAACTGATCCCATGATTTTATCTTTTCTTTTCCTCTTCTTTGCCTATCTTTTTGCAAATGTTCTCACCAAAGGGATGCATGTCCTCTCAACTTTGTACAAGCATATTTCACCTTTTTATCTTCAATGGTACCTTCAAATTCAAAATATTTCTTCATCTTTGTAATCCAATCAAGCAATTCTTCTGAATCCAACTTACCATTATAATCTAGTGGATTGAAATGTGGTCTTGTATTCACTTTAGTTAGGGCTCTTATGAACCTCTCTTCTCCCTGATCAAGGACAGGTTGCTCTTCTTTTCCTCTTTCTTCCTATACTTCTTCTTCATCACTCACATCATCAACTAGCTGACCTCTCATCTGGGTTGTTTCAATTGCATCTAATCTGGAAACAATTCCTCTCAACATCTCCATCATAGCTTGGTCTACATTTCCTCTACCATTTCTTCTTCCCACCATATTTACACAAGTCCTCTACAGCTACAAGTCAGATCCTCAATCCACCACCCCACAAAAAATCTTCAACAGGACTTTGTGAATTATGACAATCACACAAGGAATGAATCTCACTTTGATACCAATCTGGCACAACCATGGTGGGAGGGTCCTCAAAAAGAACAATCCAGACCATGCAACAAGAGTAACACAACAAAAGAAACAAAGAATATGGAGGAAAATGCATATGAAAATATTCTCATTAACAAAAATCCTAGTTACATTCAGCTGACAACATCCGGGCTTATAGATTTGGCTTACAAGCCTAATACAACATGCTAAAAAATACAACATTCTAACATGCTCCTATATGTGTGCAAAAATTTATAGATTAGATCTATCTTAATCTACTCAATCAACTACTACTTGATTTCTTCCCTTCTAATGATTGGTTTCAAGCTTTATATCATATCCACAATTCTAGAAACATTCATGTTAGCCAAAGATCATTACATTCTCCAAGGAAAGAAAATGTAGTGTGTGCAAGAATAGGTTGGCCTCAAATTTGAATTACTCTCCAGCAGGTGCATAATATGAAGTGTGGACCTATAATGAAGTTTGAGGACACCCCATGGAGCATTTAAAATCACATCGTTAATATCTGCAAGTCATGAGAATGATCCACAATGATTGAACTAGCTGAAAAGTTTGAAATTATTCCAGTGTTGGTTCAAGAAACTACCATAAAATCCAAAAGCGATAACTTGCCAGAAAAAGATCCAATCACACTCAACTCTTGGAACAAGGAAAATGAACATGCCGATGATGTACACAAAGATCCATAGGGTCTAGTGAGCAAATATGACAAATCCATCAACATGAACTAAGCAAGAATAAGAAAATATTTTTGGTTGATGCAAGATTTCCAAGAACCAAGGATGCTCTTGCATCACCAGATCACCTCAAGCTATTAAAATTCTTCTGAGGAACCTACTCTGATACCAATTTTTGGAAAAAAAAGGGTAGACAACTAAGAGGAGGGGTGAATCAATTGTCTCAAAATTTTAAGCTTATTAAACTTATTCAACTTATTCTTAGATTTGATAAATAAACATGAAAGGATAAACCATCAACACATCAGAAACACACCTAACACCAAGATTTTTTTATGTGGAAACCCTGTGAGGGGAAAAACCATGGTGGAGGTTAGTCCAATAGATTATATCCTATTAAAAGTCTAAGAGAATAATAAATAGGAATGCACATGCATTTAGGCACACTACTTGGAGCTCACTATTCAAATACAACAAAGCTTACTGCCCAAAGGAAGACACACTATCTTACAGAAACATTCAAATTATATCCAAAATATTTTGAACTGAGAAAATAACATCTGCTAATGCCTGATTATAGTTCTAGTTAAGCACATGAACTCTTCTTCACACTTTTCTCACTCTTCTTCACACTCTGCTTCTTCCTTCGAATGATTGGGAGATTATTCACACATCTCATACATAACATTCCATTAAATGGTAGAAACAATTGATTATATGTATCCACAACTATGAATTACATCAACTGCATGTCAGCTTCAACAAAAAAAAATGTGTACAAACTATCATCCCAAAACATAAATAATTATCAATGTGAATCAACTAATGTATGCCACAACATAGTGAAGACCCAAAAAGAATCCTTGAACATGAAACACCTTCAAAAATTATTCCTCAAATATCTGCAACATGCTACAATCACCCTATTAACCATGAACATGAAAAACATGAACAGGAAAGAGAAAATCACCAATCGCGAACACAATGATCAATGCATATGTGCAACATAGGTAGAGCACAATATAGAAACATCCACGAGCATCATGAATCATCAAAGAAGCATCTGTAACAATTCAACTTACTAGAATCACATCATAGATTCTTTTAGGAACACCAACTGAAGCAACAAAAAAATTGTCAGAACACAGATACTCATAACTCAATCAAATCTTCATGTGGATCTCTAAAACTTAATGTAGATAAACTAGATATACTTGAAAAAAAACCCTTTAATCCACAACCTCTGATCATCAGCATACTGAGCTAGCCAACACACTAAACTTCACTGCATCACTAACAACCTACAACTTATTTTATTACAATTTTCTCAATATCCTCGACATATACAGACATTAATACCAATAGTGTTGACATCAATGACAACCACATATCAGCAACATCCAACAAGGCATTCTGCAATGTTAGAAGGGAGGTAAGGTATGTTCTTACATACCTAAAAAGTGCTTCCTATTTATTGCTACCTATCCTCCTACCTTAGCCTTCGGCGTAGATGTCCCTCACCTCTTTGTTCCTACTACTCCCTTGTTTCTCCACTTTTTGAAGCTTGCAAACAAAACTAAGTAGATAATTACTTCTTGCAACCCAAAATTCCCCTTTCAAAATCCATAGCCTTCCAAAATTTTCAGACCAATTATTCTTTCCACCAAAATTGAATACCTTCTTCTCCAAAAGGGAAAAGTATTTACAAAAGAAATTTGTTCACTTTTAGAAACTCCAAAATCTAATAAAATCTCACAAAAACACCAATAAAAATTGAGTTTCCTTTTTAACCACTTGTTTGAAGTTATGCAAGTTGCAAGTATGAGCTAGTTTGGTGGTGTTGTCATTGATGTTGTCACTAATGTCAACACACAGTTCAGTATGTTGTAGATTTTACATGTATGGTTGAGATTTTGTTGAGATGTTGTGAGTACATGGAGCTATCTTTATTGTGTTTTAGATGGGTTGTGTTGATGATTTTCCAAGTTATTTAAAGAAAATTAATGAAGAAGAGAAGTTAGAGGAAGGAATGTGTTCAGATTGTGCTCCGATATGTGCTATGTGTTTCTCCTGTGTTGATCCTATTCCTGTGCAGTTTTTAAGTTTTCATTATGATGATATGATGATGATATATTCTAAGTTTCAATTCCTGGTGAGATGGTATGTGAAATTTGTGTCCACCGGTATGTGTGTTCTACCAGCAGAGTTGATCTTCTATGGATTGGGAGAAATGTTTCTACTCCACAATCCTCCATTGTTTTGTTTCAGATCTTGTAAATTTGGGATATGTCTTGTGAAGGTCTTTTCTATGCTCTAAGGAATAAGGTTGAATTTTGATAATCTAGAAGTCATGTTTCTATATTCCAATGCAATTTTTCATAGTGTGGATAATATGGTGAAAGGTATTCAGTGTATGAAGTATATTGTTTTGTTGCAGATGTATATGAAGAAATTTAAGATAAAGTATCATGAATAATGAATCATGTTGAGGTGTCCGCATGTCATCTTTGTGTTGGGAAGCATGTGCATCATTGTTCATTTGTGTTTTCATTAGGTTTGGTTGACCTAGTGTTTACACTTCATTTGAAGAATAAAATTTAATTAAGGAAGCATGTAGAAGATTCAAGAATATTATTTTTGGTCTTGGTTAAATGTTTTTTGGTCCACTCTTTCTCCTTTCCACTGTAGGAATTTAGAGTTTCTAACCTAATTTGAATTTATGAAATGCTATATTGTGGCTAACCTTGGAGAAAATTTTTAAGGTTAAAGATAGTATAAAAGCAAGTTAAGTTGTGAAGAATTATATGACAATGTGATACAAAGTGACGAAAGTGTGCTTCAAATTATAAGAGCAAAAGTGTGTGTGAGTGAGTTTTGATAGAAATGTTTTAGTGGGTTGAAGATAGTAAGCTGAAGGTTTATGTAATCTTGTGAATGTGCTTTAATTGTAGTGGTGGATCTTTTGTTCTCTTTTGTATCTATAGGAAGTGAGCCTCCTTGTTGAACAATGAGTCCTTTGTAGGTAGTGAGCCTTTGTATTTGGATAGTAAGTCCTCTTTTGGATAGTGAGCCCTTGGTAGTGAGCCTTTGTATTTAGTTTATAATCTTTATATTGTGAGTTAACCCTCACCATTTTTTTTCCCTTATTGGGTTTTCCATGTAAAAAATATGGTGTTCATTTTGTTGATTTCCTTTCTGTTATTCATGATTCATGCTCATATTTAATAATAGAAAATTATGGTTGAATAATTGATACGTAATAAAGTTTTAAGTTTGAATTTGTGTGACAACTAATTCACTCCCTCCCTCTCATTTGTCTTGTGCTTGTTTAAAAATTGGTATCAAAACCTTGGTTCCTTGTTGTAGAGATTAACCACTTAAGGAAGATCTGATGGCACACAAGTTGGTGATTCCTGTGTTTGATGGAACTGACTACAAAGATTGGGAGGGACAAATGAGAGGATATATTATCTCTCTTGGTTTCAAGACTTGGAAGGTTGTTAGAATAAGTGTACACTTCCATCTAGTGGTGTTAATTTTGTTGATGAGATCTCTGCTTATGAAGAAAATGAGAAGGCGAAGTATGCAATTTGTAGTGGTTTATCTAAAAATGAGAAAATTAAGGTTAATTCTTTGGATACTGCATATGATGTCTAGAAGAAGTTGGAAGACATGTATGAAGGAAATGAAAAGGTGAAATTGAAAAAGAGACTGGAAAAAAAGCGTAGATTTGTGAACCTAAAGATGGAAGATGGTGAAGAATTTACAAGTTTCTTTCATAGGGTTGAACAGAATACAAATGAAGTTAGAAATCAAGGAGGAAATTTGTTAGATGAAGACATAATTGAGAAAATCCTAATCACCCTACCAGAATGCTACAATAATAAAATCTCAGTGATTGAAGAAATGTATGATCCTAAGAAGTACACCTTGGAACACTTCTTCGACACCTTGCAAGAATTTGAATTGAGAAAGTTTTGGAAAGATGACAAGATAGAGGAAAAGATAGAAAAAAACACTTAAGGAAATCAAGGTTGAGGAACTGGATAGTGATGGTGTTGATGAGTTGGAAGATAACTTCACTAGGACGTTGAAGAAATGTACCAGAAATTATAAATGTATGTTTCCCTTTAAATTATTTAGTTGTGGTAATATTGGTCATTATGCTTCAAGATGTCTGAATAGGGCTACACATAAAAAGAACAAGGATTATAAGTATAAGGATAGTAAGGATAAGAAGTATAAGAAGTTGTACTATGTTAAGGAAGAGGGAGGTATTTCTGATGATGAATCTGAAAATGAGGTTGATGATAGTGAATGCTTATTCTTAGCTTTGGATAGTAAATTTGTATCCACTAACCCTAGAAAATGTGTAAGTAAGAAGGCTCTAGAGGTTAAGAAGAATAGGATGGAAAGTACTTTGGTTACCTCTTTTCATGCAATACAGGATGAAGACTACTGGGTAATTGATATTGGATGTTCAAATAACATGATTGGAGACAAGAGTATGTTCACTAAACTCGAGAGCTATGATGGTGGTTTAGTTATGTTCGGTGATGAATCAAGAGCTAAGATCTATGGAAAAGGTTTAATTAGTTTTGATGGATTGCACAATACTGATGATGTATATTATGTGAAGGGTTTGAGGCATAACCTTCTAAGTTTTGGTCAAATGTGTAGCAATGGCTTTAAACTTATGTTTCAGAACAATACCTGTGAAATCAAAAAAGGATCTAAAAATGGAGATATGATTTCTGCTAGAAGAACTCATGGAAACATCTATCAGCTGAAAGGAGTTGATGGTCATTGTCTTATATCTAAGATTAGTGAAAGTTGGTTATGGAACACATGTGAACTTTGATAACCTGGTCAAGATCAGTGAAAAGGAGATTGTTTGAGGGTTGCCTAGAATCACAAGACCTACTATCTATAAAAGTTGTCAATTGGGGAAGCAAACAAGATATAGCTTTAAGGGAAAGGAACATTCTATTATTGGAATGTTGGAGTTAGTACATATTGATCTTTGTGGTATGACTAAGACTAGAAGCTTGAATGGTGACAGATATTTCATGTTGTTTATTATTGAATACACTCGAATGACATGGGTTGATTTTCTTTTGAAAAGAATCAGGCCCTGAATAGGCTTAAGGTATTCAAAGCAAGAGTGGAAAATGAAGTAAATATGAAAATAAAGTGTTTAATATTTGATAGAGGTGGTGAATTCACTTTAGGTGAATATAATACATTATGTGAGAATCATGGCATAAAAGGACAATTTTCTACTTTGAGAACCCCACAACAAAATGGAGTAGTTGAAAGGAAAAACAAGATAGTACATGAAGTTTCTAGAACTATGATGAAAGAATCAAATGTACTAGATGTATATTGGAGAGAAGTGATACATACTGTTGCTTATGTTCTTAATAAATTTTAGATTAGACAGAACAACACAAAGACACCTTTTGAATTATGGACTAGTAAGACTCCTACTGTGAAATATTTTAAGGTATTTGGAAGAAGGTGCTATATTAAAAGAGATGATGAAAATCTTGGAAAGTTTGATGCTAGATGTGATGAAGGAATCTTTCTTGGATACTCTACCACTAGAAATGCATAAAGATGTTTTAACAAAAGATTGAGGAAGATTATTGAAAGTGTTATTGTGAAAGTTGATGAGGACATATGCAGACCTATTGAGATAAGTGAAGTTGAACCTGATGATCCTATCTCTGCACATGTACCTGAAGGAAATAAGGAAAAGGAAGAAGAAGAGAAAGAAGAACAAGTGGAAGAAGAAGAAGAGAATGAACTAGAACCTATTGCTAGGACTCCTAAATATGTATAAAAGAATCATCCATAAGATTAGATAATTGGAGACAAAAGTGAAGCTGTGAAGACAAGAAGCAAAGTTGTGGCTAAGGTAAATTTAAATTTACTCTCTAAAATAGAACCTAAATCTATAAAAGAAGCATGTGAAGATGAAAGTTGGATGAGATCTATGAAAGAGGAATTCTAGCAGATAGAAAAGAATCAAACATGGGAAATAGTCCCTAGGCATGTGAACAAAAATGTGCTTGGCTCAAAATGGGTGTTCTAGAATAATCTAAATGAAAATGTAGTAAGGAATAAGGAAATATTGGTATGCAAAGGATATTCACAACTTGAAGGTATAAATTTTGAAGAAACATTTTCCCCTGTGGCTAGAATAGAAGCTATCAGAATGTTTTTTCCATTTTCTACCCACAAGGACTTCAAGGTATATCAGATGGATGTTAAGTAAGATTTTATGATTGGTGAGTTGGAGGAAGAAGTGTACATGGAGCAACCTGAAGGGTTTCAGTTTTCTAACAAGCTAGACATGGTTTGTAAGTTGAAGAAAGCATTGTATGGATTGAAGCAAGATCCTAGAGCTTGGTATGCAAGATTATAAAGATATATGACAAAGTAAGGATTTAGGAAAGGTTCTACTGAAAACAACCTCTACTTCAAAGTGCAAGGTAATAAGATGTTGATTGTAGTTGTTTATGTTAATGATATCATTTTTGGTGGAAATTATGGCATGTGTAAAAAGTTTGTTGAAGAGATGTAGAAAGAATTTGAGATGTCTATGATTGGTGAATTGAATTTCTTCCTTGGTCTACAAGTGAATCAAAGTGATAAAGGGATATTCATTTCACAATCTAAGTATGTAAAAGAGTTGTTGAAGAAGTTTGGGATGGAGGATTCTAAAATGGTTTGTAATCCTATGGTAACCAGATGTAAACTGGGAAAAGATGATGAATCTGCTAATACTGATCAAAGAAAATATAGATCCATGATTGGCTAACTATTGTACCTTATTGCTACCAGACCAGATATTATGCATGCAGTGTCATTAGTTGCTAGATTTAAACTAGATCCTAGAGAAGCAGATCTTATAGCTATAAAAAGGATATTTAGATATCTTAAAGGCACACTAGATTATGAACTATGGTACCCTAATAGTAATGACTTCACCCTGAGTGCCTATATATATGTTGATTGGGTCAGATGTGTAGATGATTGGAAGAGTACCAGTGGTGGTTCTTTCTTTATTGGTGGAAGATTAGTTTCATGGGGCACTATAGAAAAATGGCCTCTTGTCATTTTCATGGTCTTTTAGGCCTTTCTTCACAATTTTTGGTCTATTTTTCTTTGATTTATTGATGTAATATGGCTTTAAAATGCACATTTAGGTCCTTGAAACTCAAATTATGACATCTTGTGAAGGTGTTGCAAAGTGTTGTAAAACATTTCTACACTTTTCTAGACTCTTCATTACAATTCACCTAAAAATAACCTTTTCATCACTAATCAAGTCTTATTTTGAAATGTTGTAAAGTCTTGTAACAAGATTTCATGCTTTTCTAGGCATAATTTCACTATTTACACCTTTCTTATGTTTTATTTGACCCCTTTATGCCCTTATAAGGCTTAATTAAGTGTGTTTTTGAATGTAAACCTGACAAACAACATTAAATGTGACTTAATGCCTGACACCCACTTTCAAGTCCAAGGTGGGACCTATTCGCCATGGGTATCAAATGAGTCCCTCTTGGCTCCAAATTCATTTTTTTTCAAATTTCCTTTCAAGTTTTTATTCAAAAATCACTTGATGTCAGCCTGTGATGAGGTATCAATGGGTTGATAAGGAACAACAATGTATAAATAAGTGTTTTTACATCCATTCTAACCCCCATTCATCAAGTTCACTTATTCACTCAGTCATTCAAGCATTCAAGCACTTTGCATCCTATAATCAAGCATTAATCAAACATTTTGGAGCATCCATTGACATATCTTCATATTTTCTTCAACGAGGGTTTGGTAAGTTGATAGAATTTGCATTTTATTTTTTTATAATTCTCCTTCATTTCATTATTTCATTAAGGGTTTGATTACCAAAGAGGGATTTGACCAAGGAAAATCCCTATAACCTAACCCTTAACCATTTTCCCCCTTTTGTATGTGTGTTTGTAGACTTGTGTATGCATATTTGACAAGAATTTAGGTGTTGAAAAGTGGAAAAGAATTCAAATATTTTTTTTGATTCAACTACATCCTATTTTAAGCTTGGATAAGGTATTTTGTTCATTTTCTACAAATTTGGCTTCAACAACCTGACAAGCAAACAACCTCAGATCTGGCGCTACAGAATTGTCCTTTAATTTCTCAGAATTATGGGAGAGGACTGATTTTCCATTAGTGGTGAATGAGTCCCACCTTAAGGTTGGAAATCTAAGTTTTGTTAGATTCCAGATCTTGACACTCGGAAACTTGTTCCTGATAGTTTTCATTAGAAGCAGGATTGATTCGCCATCAATGGTGAATGAGTCCCACTAGTGTTTTTCTGTGATTTTGAACAACATTTAGAAGATTCCATATTCTACAATCTCTACCTAGGTGCACTCTAATTCAGCCCTTTTCCCTTCTATTTGGCATTTGTCCATCTATAGTTCATTGTTTGCATATCACATTGTGTTTTCCAACATTGTATAAATCTTAGGTTTTGCATACATAATCAGTTAACTAGTTCATATAACTGCATTTAGATCATTTCATTTAGTCTAAATTACATCATACATTGCATAATTTGAATGAACCTAGCTATAATTTTGGCCCTTCTTTCTCCTTTTAGGTGAAAAACCCTAAAAGTGCTAGAAAGGTTTAGGGTGCCAAAAATATACGGTTCATTTTGGTGAACCTACATTTTGAACACTTTAAATTTCTTATTTCAATTGGATCTTGCATCTTAGACTTCAATTTCATTAACATTCAATTAGGATATTGTTTTGTTTTAGCATCTTAGGGTTTCTTAATTTGCATTAGTGAAAGATTCATTTAGATTTCATTTTTGCATTGTACATATAATTGAAAAAACTAAAAATTTGCATCTACATCCTTAATTGGCATCTAAAAAGCATTAGAATCACATTAATTTTTTTGAAAAACAAAAAAAAAATCTCATACTGGGACTCATTCACCACCCTAGGCAAATCAGTCCACCTGCACATTTCAAATTGCATTTTTAGGCATTTTCTGGCATTTTATGCTTTTTTTTTCTCAGTATTTACTTCTCTATTTCAGTTAGCATAATTTTTTTTATTTTCATTTTGTACTCCTAGATTACATTTCATTTTCATCCACCCCATATTTTGTGGTATTTGTATGAGTGTTTGGTGCCCCATTGATAATACTTTAGTGAGACAAAGTTCCAGACTCATGGCTTCCCATGATATCACTTTCATTGTGGACCTTGGGATCTCAAGAGTGCCTACTCCTAGTATGGACAATGGTGCATTAGGAATGGACAATACCACTTCTATGCTTTCACCTTTCCATCCAAAGAATGTTGACACAAAAAAAAAAATCCATCCCGCAAGAAAAAATCCTTAATATTCATGAGGATTTTGCACACTTACAAAAAGATTTTTCCCTTGAAAACATTTCCACCACTTCCATACCAACCATAGAAAACCTTCATTGTTTGATTGAAATTGATGATGGCTTACAAGTTATGAAAAGAATTGTTGAGATTTACAATAAACATGCTTCTTCTACTTCCCAATCAGAAAACATAGTGGCAAGCCAAGGAGGACCTCACATTCCTACCCCTTCAACCATAACATCTATACCAATTTATACCACTCCTCAGGTTACAACAACTATGCAATAGGTTAGTCATGTAGCTCCTTCTTTCACACTTCCAACTAGCATTTCTAGTTCTATTGTGGCATCCCAAATCCCCTCTACCACCTTCACTCCTCATAGTGTCCCTTTTACTTCCCCTCACATTACATACACTCCATCACCATTTTCCCTTCCACCTCAAACCACTTACCCCGACCCCATCATTACACAACTCCTTAATACTATTTCATCCATGCAACAACAAATTTCCACCATTAGCCAAGGTCAAAATGATCCAACCACATATCATGTTCATAGTAGCCCCTTATCTTTAGAAATATTACGCACCCCGATGCCACAAGGGATTGAATTTCCTAGGTTTGAGAAATATAGAGGTAAAGGAGACCCTATTAACTATGTCAATGCTTATACAACTTTATGTAGTGATTTTGTCCTTGATAATAAACTCTTAGCTAAAACTTTTCCTATGACCTTGAAAGACACTACATTAGAGTGGTTTTCAAACCTGCCTAATCATTCCATTCGGTCATTTAATGAGCTTGTGGATGCCTTCATAAGTCACTTCCAAGTTCATATGACTCTTAAAAAGAAAATGGCTAACCAAATGTGATGTAGAAAAAATGTCGATGAAAATGTAACTGATTTCATTTCACGTTATCAGTCATTGTATGCTCAAGTTGAATTCAAAATTCCTGACTCACATTTGCAGAAGAGGTTTATCAAAAACTTTCACACAAACCTTCAAGATAAGCTAACTATGATGAAATTCCCTTCGTTCATGCACTTATGCACAACCCTATGTGAATATCATAACTTAGTTTCAAGTCATGATTCAAATTCCACTTCTAACCAAGATGAGAAGTCTGATCAAAACAATCAAAACAACACACAAAACTTTTGCAAACCAAATAGAGGCTTTTTATAGTTCAATCTGCCTCATCAACCACAAACCCAACCTATTCCAATTCAAGTGGCAACTATTAAAATAGTGGTTCCTTATACCTATGGGGACCCGAAGAGACAATTTAATCCCTTACCTGATATCCTCCAGAATACAATGAACTAATTGCTCCAACAACAAATGATCACCTTGCCTATTATAAAACTACTTGATACCACCAAACCCTTACCACCCACCTTTAGACCAAATGCTTATTGCCATTTTCATCGCCAAAATGGTCATGATACCAAAAAATGTGTCTCAAACACTTAGTTCAAGACCTCATTGATTTGGGTCGTTCATCCATTGTGGGTGTCAATGATCAAGGAAATAAGTCTGTTGCACCCCCTAACTAGAATTTACAAATTTTCACCAACCCCATGCCTAAACCCAATATTTCATTTGTCAAGTCTAGTGAACCTTCAAACATTGATGTAATGAATGTTGATACAAAAACTAAACAACAGGATATAACTCCAAATGTTACCCAAGTTAATCCTATGGATGAACTTGTGGGTGCAATAGACGTTATCCATCATAAGGGCCCAACCAACAAAACTCTTGATATCACTTTTTCTACTAAAGATATACTTAAAAAGCTTCCTGGTGGTCCTCTTTACAAAGCTGACAAAATCTATGATAAGCCCACCAATGGGATCTTAATAAATCCTTCCTGTGGCGAGAATATGATCATGAAAGAGTTTTTAGTATTACACAATCTCTATCAAGATGATTATAATAAACCAACTGGGTATGTATAGGATCATCATGGAAAAAACAAGCCCTTAAGTGGCAAAAAATTCAAAAAAATCAGAGTTAGGCAACTTGACGTAAAAATTTGAATAAGTTATCGATATTATTTAAAAAATATGTAAGAATATAATCTATAGGAAATTGAATCTAGTTTCTAAACTAATAGGTTTATTTAAAAAAATATATATCTATTTGGTGAAAATTTGAAATTTCAATGCAGTAGTACTTAAATTTTAGGGAAAAAATAAGAAGTAGGTGTCTATCTGACTACCCTAACCACAAGAAAATTATAATATTTTTTTATAAGATTTTAGATATAAGTAGAGGACTCATGTACGGATGTAATGCATATTTTTTTGTAATTTTTTTCCAAGTAAATAATTAATTATAAATTTTTTATTACAACTTTTAAAAAATATAAAAACTCATTTGTCTAACCACCTTAACTTGGTCAAAACTTCATGGAATTCAATTTTTTTTTAATCCTATAGTATGCAAAGCATAGAATGTGATGCATGTTTCAGATTCAAAAAATGTGATACCATTTGAAAGCTAGGGATGTTTTTCAATCAACCTATCAATTAGGACTTTGGTCATAATTCAAATAGAAAATAAATAATAATTATTTATTAAATTCAAAGTAAAGCATAATTTATATTGGTGGAAAGTTGAGAATCTCTTTAAAAACCCTTTTCGCTTTCATCAATTTTGGGTAAAAAAAATTTGTTAGCCACATACCCTACAAATACCCATCATATCGCCCCTTTTTGGCCCATCATGATCCTGCACATACCCAACTGCATGGATTAAAACACATATAGGTTTTGCATGCCCTACAATTGGATCGATCATACTCTCATTATAGATATGACCCAAAACTTTGGATGTAACATTTTCTATTATTCCATAATTAGATCAATTTCGTTTATGGCTAGGCCACCCTTGGCTTCGCTCAATGAAAGCAGTCCCATCAGTTGTTCGCAAATTTTTGAAGTTTCCACATGGAAATGAAATATTTACCATACACCATAGTGGCTTTAATCCGTTATCCTCTAAAGGTAATTTTTCCTTAGAAGCGTTTTGGCCTGAACCTATGGAACCCATCACCCCTCAAAAGGACTTCTTTTTCATAGCCTATCAAAAGTTCAAAGCCAAACAAATAGCCAAGTTGTATCTTCGTAACATGTCCCTATTCACTTCCACTCCTATCATAGATGAAACCATGCTTCAGCTTGAGTCTGACATTGAGCAAACCATACAACCACCCTTACACAATTACCCTCCATCATTTAAACAACCAAGAGAAAGTGAAACCAATCCCATCATGCCTCCTCACATTAAACAAGTGTATAAAGCTAAAGAGAAAGTGATTGACCCATCCTCTTCAGTTTCTTCTATTCTTCCCCCTTCAGAAGAAAAGGAACATATGATTTATCAACCCACTCTTACACCTCAACAAATTCAAAATAAAATTAAACGAAACCACGTTGCTAGGGAATGCAGGCGTCATCATCGTCTCCTTACCCAACAGTCTCGAATGGAAGAAAATAAAGAAAACAAACCCCCACCTTTGACCGAAGCAATAGATGACCACCATCTTTCCCTTGACCCACCACCAGATAGCACAATCCAACCCTCACAACAAAATGAATCAATCCAATAGCCACAAATTTTAATACTTCATTCCTTGGAAATAACCTTTCATCCTCCTATCATAATCAATCTTGATGATGATGATGATGAGGAGGAGGAGAAGATTGCAAAAAATAGATGAAGAACTTTATAATGATATAAACTCTCTATTTTCATCTACCATGAGCTTACATGATAAATCTTCTACACCAAGTGAAGAACCTAGTACATCTCCTAGTTTGGCACTTGCAATTCTTCCTTTGGACAGCCAACCACCCTCGCAATACACTGAACATGATTGGGAGGTGGATGATTTGTTACATGGTTGACTTGTATTTGCCTTACTATCCTTTTACATTTTTATTTCTTTTGTTATTGTATGTGTGTATCGTACTCCCCCCATATTGTGTATTTGATGTTTTCTCTCTTGTTGTATACTTCTTCTATTTGTACCTCTATTCTTCTATATGTCGTGCTTTTCTTTTGTGCCTTTTTCAATTTTTTGTTGTGTTTTCCCTTTTGGGGATGATGCAAAGCATTGAGTTGCTCTATATCTCTTCCATGTTGACCCAAAAGGACCCCTTTCCTTTTTTGTCTTTTTCTTGTGTTTGTCCTTTTAGGGATGATGTAGGGCAGTGAGACCGAAATGTCTCCTTCATGTTGACCCAAAAGATTTTCTTTTTCTTTTTCTTTTCACTTGTGTTTTCCTTTTGGGGATGATGCAATGCATTGAGACTACAATGTCTCTTCCATGTTGACTCAAAATGGACTTTGTTTTTCTTTTATTTTCACTCTCTTTGTGTAATTCTTCCAATTCTATGTGCTTTGGGGAATGATGACAGTTTTGAGCTCCTTAATAAAAACATTGCAGTAATGAACATACTAATACCAAATCCATATATCCCTTATGTTTTTGGTGTGTTCTCTTCTAGGGGAAATTCCATTTCTTTTGTTATCTTTTTCGTTTACACGAAGCAACCTAACTTAGAAACATATGACTTGGCATAGGGCTTTCTGAGTTGTCTCTCATGTCTTGTTTTCTTTTTCCTTTTTTTCTCCTTTGCTACTTTAAAGTAATTTCTCACAAAATGGTGTGTAGAAATTCCTTTAAAGTGGGGGGCATACATTACCATCAATTCATTTGCATTCTTAGTGTAGCCTTGTCGCTCATATGATGTGTTTCTCACTTTATGGATGACATTAGGTATGATGTCCTTCATAAGTGTGATCTATCTTGGTATATTACATTCCTCTTGGTGGCTTGATATGACACATTGCATCCCCTAAGTTGTCGATATTTTATTCTTTGATTGGTCCTCTCTTGGAAGAAATAAACACAATGTTCCCTGAGTGATAGACCTTGCATGAACTTAACAAGACTCCTTTGAACATCTTTTACATTTTACATTTTGCATTTTGCACTTTTTCCACCTTGCATAATGCAACTTGCATGTATGTGGTACCTTCATTTTTGTTCATCAGTTCTAAGCATACGAAGCTTTGCTTGTCTCATGAAGTATGAATATACATTTTCCCTTGTGGCACCTTGTTAAAGTTACCGAGAGGTATAACTTTGATATGGTTGAGCGGGAAGCCCATCTAGCAGCACGACTTTCCCTATTGCCATCTTTGTGTTTGTGAGTGCATACCAACTAGCGTATGTACTTCACCTTTTTGGGTCTTCTCACCTAGCATACCGCCATAATTTCTATCAACCTAGAGTATGTAGTCTCTTTTTCAAATAATCAGCCTAGATCTAATCCACAACTAGTTGGACAAACGATCAAAGCTTCATTCAATTTTCTTTCTTTTCTTCACATGTGTGTTCCTTTGTTCTTATCTTTGCCATGGTATCCTCATCCTGGGGGCTTGATCATCCCTCTTGATCATTGTCATTCCATCTTGCTAACATAAGTACATTCAAACCCTCCTCTCGATATACATGGATACTTTAGTGTGAGTTTGAAGCAAGTTCATCCTCTCACTAAAGTGGGGGCTAAATGCACCATAGAAAATTGGCCTCTTCTCATTTTCATGGACTTTTAGGCCTTTCTTCACAATGTTTGGTCTATTTTTCTTTGATTTATTGATGTAATATGGCTTGAACAACATTTAGGTCCTTGAAACTTAAATTATGACATCTTGTGAAGGTGTTGTAAAATATTTCTACACTTTTATAGACTTTATTCATTACAATTCAACTAAAAATCACCTTTTCATCACTAATCAAGTCCTATTTTGAAGTGTTGTAAAGTCTTGTAACAAGATTTCATGCTTTTCTAGGAATAATTTCACTATTCACACCTTTCTTATGCTTTATTTGACCCCTTTATGCCCTTATAAGGCTTAATTAAGTGTGTTTTTGAATGTAAACCCGAAAAACAACATTAAATGTGACTTAATGCCTGACACCCACTTTCAAGTCCAAGGTGGGACCCATTCACCATGGGTGGCGAATGAGTCCCTCTTGGCCCCAAATTCAAAAAATTTCAAATGTCCTTTTGGTTTTTTATTCAAAAATCACTTGATGTTGGCCTGTGATGAGGTATCAATGGGTTACTAAGGCACAAGAATGTATAAATAAGTGTTTTTACATCCATTCTAACCCCCATTCATCAAGTTCACTTATTCACTCATTCATTCAAGCATTCAAGCACTTTGCATCCTATAATCAAGCATTAATCAAAAATTTTGTAGCATCCATTAACATATCTTCATATTTTCTTCAACAAGGGTTTGGTAAGTTGATATCATTTGCATGTTATTTGTTTATCATTCTCCTTCATTTCATTATTTCATTTAGGGTTTGATTACCAAAGAGGGATTTGACCAAGGAAAATCCCTATAACATAACCCTTAACCATTTTCCCCCTTTTGCATGTGTGTTTGCAGACTTGTGTATGTAGATTTGACAAGAATTTAGGTGTTTGAAAGTGGACAAGAATTCAACAAAGTGTTTCAATTCAACTACATCTTATTTAAAGCTTGGAGAAGGCATTCTATTCATTTTTTGTAGATCTAACTTCGACAACCTGACAACCAAACAACCTTAGATCTGGTGCTATAGAATTTTCCTCTAACTTCTTAAAATTTTGGGAGAGGATTTTTTTTCCTTTAGTGGTGAATGAGTCCCATCTTAAAGCTGGAAATATAAGTTTTCTCAAATTCTAGATCCCGACACTTAGAAACTTGTTCCCGACAATTTTCATCACAAGTAGGACTGATTCACCATTAGTGGCAAATGAGTCCCACTGGTGGTTTTCTATGATTTTGAAAACATTCAAAAGATTCTATATTCTCCAATCTCTACCCAGGTGCACTCTGATTCAACCTTTTTCCCTTATGTTTGGGATTTGTCCATTTATAGTTTATTGTTTTCATATCACATTGTGTTTTCCAACATTGTACAAATCTTAGGTTTTGCATACATAATCACTCAACTATTTCATATAACTGAATTTAGATCATTTCATTTATTCTAAATTACATCATACATTTCATAATTTGAATGAACCTAGCTAGACTTTTTTCCCTTCTTTCTCTTTTTAGGTGAAAAACCCTAGAAGTGCTAGAAACGTTTAAGGTGCCAAAAATCTATGGTTCACATGGTTGAGTAAAAGGCAAGACTTGGTTTCTTTATCACTGAGAAATCAGAGTATATTGTTACAGCATCCTGCTAGACACAAGTCTTGTGGATGAAGAAAACATTGAAGACATTGGAGTGATATGTGATAGCCTATTTCTATTTTCTGTGACAATACAAGTGCAATAAAAATTTCAAAGAACCTGATTATGCACTCAAGAACAAAGCACATATCTATCAAATATCATTTTCTAAGAGAAAAAGTGTTGTAGAATGAGGTCAAATTGGAATATGTGACAACAAAGGAACAAATTGTAGACATATTTACTAAGGCTCTTTCGAAGGATAATTTTGAGCATCTTAGGGAGAGGTTGGGGGTCATTGGCCCTCCTAACTAGGTGCACATGAAGATGCATCAGTCTAGTGAATTCACATATTCTTTATTTATCTAGAGTAATAGATGGGTCTGCTCCACAGGGGGAGTAGAAAATGATTTCATTGTTGTAGTATGAGTGTACCCCTAAGGGAGAGTAATCAAATTAGTTGCCATTGATGTAAAAGGGGGAGAGAAAGCCATGTAAAAAATAGTTAAGGTGTTCTCTCGGGGTGTTGTGCAATTTTTTTTGTCTTTGATGGTTTTTCACATCATGTGTTACCATCAATGACAAAGGGGGAGACTATTGCAAATATGAGCTAGTTTGGTGGTCTTGTCATTGATGTTGTAATTGATGTCAACATAGTTCAATATGTTACAGATTGTACATGTATGGTTGAGATGCTCTTGAGATGTTGTGATTACATGGTGCTATCTTTATGGTGCTGTAGATGGGTTATGTTAATGAGTTTCCAAGTACTTTTGAGAAAATTAATGAAGAAGAGAAGTTAGAGGAAGGAATATGTTTGGATTATGCTCTAGTATATTCTCTGTGTTTCTCTTGTGTTGGTACTATGCCTGTGCGGTTTTTAATTTTTCATTACAGTGATCTGATGATGATATATTCTACATTTTAGTTTCTGGTGAGATGGTATGTGAAAGTTGTGTCCACCAATATGTGTGTTATACTCGCAGAGTTGATCTTATGTGGACTGGGAGAAATGTTTCTACTTCGTAGTCCTCTGCTATTTCATTTCAGATCTTGTGGATCTGGGATATGTCTTGTGAAGGTATTTTCTATGCTCTGGCAAAGAAGGTTGAAGTTTGGTAATCCGAAAGTCATGCTTCTATATTCTAGTGGAAGTTTGCATAGTGTGGATAATTTGGTGAAAGGTATTTAGTGTATGAAGTATATTGTTTTACTGCAGACATATCTGAAGAAATCTAAGATGAAGTCTCATGAATAATGAAGTCTGTTGAGGTGTCTGCATGCCATCTTCATGTTGGGAAGCATGTGCATCATTGTTCATTTGTTTTTTCATTAGGTTTGCCTGACCTAGTGTTTACACTTCATTTGAAGAATAAAATTTAATTAAGGAAGCATGTAGAAGATTCAAGAATATTATTTTTGGTCTTGGTTAAATTTTTTTTGGTCCACTCTTATTCCTTTCCACTACGAGAATTTAGAGTTTCTAACCTAATTTGAATTTATGAAACAATGTATTGTGGCCGACCTTGGAGAAAGTTTTTAAGATTAAAGATGGTATAAAAGCAAGCTTCATTGTGAAGAATTGTATGATAGTGTGATGCAAAGTGACAAAAGTATACCACAAATTATAAGAGTGCAATTGTGTGTGAGTGAGTTGTGATAGTAGTGTTTTAGTGCATTGAAGACAGTAAGCTGAAGGTTTCTATAATCCTGTGAATGTGCTTTAATTATAGTGGCAAATCTTATGTTCTCTTTTGTATCTGTAGGCAATGAGCCTCCCTATTGGACATTGAGTCCTTTGTAGGCAGTGAGCCTTTGTATTTGGATAGTAAGTCCTCTTTTTGGATTTTGGGCAGTAATCCCTTGGCAGCAAGCCTGTGTGATGCAGGAACATCCTTGGTTCTTGGCAATCTTGCATCAACCAAAAAAAATATTTTCTTTTAGTTTTTTTTCTTATTCTTTTCTTGCTTAGTTCATGTTAGTGGATCCATCATATTTGCTCACTAGACCCCGTGGATCTACATTTTCATTGTGGACATGTTCATTTTACTTATTCCAAGATTTTAGCATGATTGGATCTTTTTCTGGCAAGTTATTGCTTCCAGATTTTATGGTAGTTTCTTAAACCGGCACCAGAATAATTTTCAAACCTTTTGACTAGTTCGATCTTGTGTATCTTCCCCATAACTTGTGGATCTCGACTGTGAGATTCGAATTGTTCCATGGAGTTTCCCTGGCCTTAATTATAGTTCCACACTTCATCCTATTCATTCACCGAGGATTAATTCAAATTTGAGGCCGAACTATTCATGCAAACGTTACATTTTCTTTCATTGGAGATTGTAATGATCCTTGGTTGATGCAGATGATTCTAGATCTCTAGATGTGATATAAATCATTTTAATAGATCGTTAGAAAGGTAGAGTTGATTAGATTAGAGACAAATAGGATTTGATATGTAATATTTTCATTTTCATTAAGGAGCATATATGAATATTTTATTTTGAACATGTTATATCAGGCCTGTGAGCCGAATTTGTAAGCTTGGATGTTTCCCGCTAATTGTAATCAAGGTTTTTGTTAATGAGAATTTTTGAATTTTCATTTTCCTCCATATTTCATGTTGCTTCTATTGTGTTACTCTCGTTGCATAGTCCAAATTGTTCTCTTTGAGGACCCTCCTACTGTGGTTGGACAAGATTGGTATCAAAGTGAGATTTGATATGTCTGAGGTCATCAAAATTCATGGATTCTTGTTGAAGATTTTTTGTGGGGTGGCGGACTGTGGATCCAACCTGCAACTACAAAGGACTTGTGTAAAGATGGTAGGAAAAAGAAATGTTAGAGGAAATGGAGCATGTGGAAATGCAGACCTTGCTTTAATGGAGATGTTGAGTGGAATTGCTACCATATTAAATGCAGTTGAAATGACCCAGTGGAGAGGTTGACCAATTGATGATGTGAGTGATGAAGAGGTAGAAGTATAGGGAGAAAGAGGAAGAGAAGAACAACCTGGTCTTGATCAGGGAGAAGAGAGGTTCATAAGAGCCGTAACTAGAACTAATACAAAACCACATTTTAATCCACCAAAATATAGAGGTAAGTTGGATTCAAAAGAATTACTTGATTGGATAACAAATATGGAAAAGTATTTGATTTTGAAGGTACCACTGAAGATAAGAATGTAAAATTTTCTTGTACAAAGTTGAAAGGACATGCATCCCTTTGGTGGGAACATTTGCAGATAGATAGGCAAAGAAGAGGAAAGGAGAAGATCAAATCATGGGATCAAATGGTGAATAAGTTGAAAAAAAAAATTAATGCAAGTAGACTACCAAATTAGTTTGTCTCAGAAGTTTCACAATTTGAAGTAGGAGTCAAGTGTGACATAGTATACTGAGGAGTTCTACAAGTAGAATATCAGATCTGGACATTCAAAGGATGAGATTGAGCAAGTAGCTAGATATGCGAATGGCTTGAGGTCATCCATATAGGATGAAATCAGTTTGATCAAGTTACAGAGTGTGGAAGAGGCATATCAATGTGCCTTAAAGGAAAAAGAGAAGTTGAATAAGAGACATGAACAAAGACAAAGAGGAAGGGGTCAAAGATTTCAAAGAGGAAGAATTTTTACTGGAGGAGGAAGAGGACATTTTACAGATCAAAATAAAGATAAAGAAGTCAGTAAGAATGATAATTTGTACCATAGAGGTGATGGAAAATCTTATAGGAGAGGAGGATATGGTGGTTACTAGAATGAAGGTTATAGAAGAGATGATAGAGGACATGAGAAAAGATTATTCAAGGGAACTTGTTATAAGTGTGATGGAGGAAATAGAGCATTTGAATGTAGTCAAGGAGAGACAAGAAGAAAGAAAGAGAACAATAGAAGAACAACCTTTGTTGAGGAGGATCATGTTGAATCATCGAACAAACCAAAATAAGGAGAAGTATTGGTGAATAGAAGAGTATTGTGTCAAAGTGAGTTGGAGAAGGAGCCATTGTAGAGAAAGAGTTAGTTTTAGACTGAATGCAAGGTAGTTGGTAAATGTTGCAAGGTGATTGTTGATAGTAGAAGCTCAAAGAACCCGGTTTTAGAAGAAATGGTGAGAAAATTGAAGTTGGAAAGGTTGAAACACCCGAAGCCCTATCAAAGAGCATGGATTCAAGATGAGCATAAGATACTGGTAAGTGAACAATGTTAGGTGAAATTGAAGATAGGAAACTACCATGATGAAGTTTTGTGTGATATCATGCCTATGGATGTATGCCATGTTTTGTTGGGAAGACCTTGGTAGTATGATAGACAATGTATTAATGATGGAAAGAGGAATACATATACCATTATTGCTAATGGGATGAAGAAGACTTTGTTGCCATTGGAGGATGTTCCTAAAGTTGAGGTTTGTACAAGTGCTAGAGTTTGTTTGATTGATGGAAGAAGATTTCTAGATGGATTGAGACATGAGAATATGCATTATGCCTTGGTTCCTAAGAAGAATAAAGACTTGAAGCATGTGGAAGAACAACCAGAAGAGATAAAGGAGTTGCTGAAAGAGTATGAAGAAATCATTTTAGATAATGTACCTGATGGATTACCAGTTGTGAGGAATATTATTCATTGTATGGATCTGATTCCTGGAGCTAGTTTTCTTAATAAAGTAGCACACTAGATGACACCTGCATAGAATGAAGAGTTGAATAAACAAGTGCAATAATTTTTGAGAAAGGGTTTGATCAGAGAAAGCTTAAGTCCATGTGCAGTACCTATTGTGCTAGCACCTACGAAGGATGGAGAATGGAGAATGTGTACAAATTCTAGAGCCATAAACAAGATCATGATGAAGTATAGATTTCCTTTACCCCAGATGGATGAAATTATGGATTGTTTGAGTGGATTTCGATACTTTACGGAGACAGATTTGAAGAGTGGATATCATCAAATCAAAATTAGAGAATGGGATGAGTGGAAAAAAGTGTTCAAGAAAAATGAAGGATTGTATGAGTGGTTGGTGATGCCTTTTGGACTAACAAAGGCACCGATTAATTTCATGAGGTTGATGAATGGGTAATGAAGAAATTATTGGGTAAGTTTGTGATTTTTTATTTGGATGACATCTTGATTTTTAGTAAGAGTAGAGAAGAAAATTTGTTGCATATAAGACAAGTTTTTTAGAGGTTGAGAGAAGAACAATTGTTGATAAACATTAAGAAGTGTAGTTTCATGAAGCGATAATTGGTATATCTGGGATTTGTGATATCTGTGGATGGATTTAGGATGGACCCTAAGAAGGTAAGAGTAATTTTTAAGTGGCCTACACTAGATAGCATTGGAGAGGTAAGATCATTTCATGGATTGGCTAGTTTCTACTAGAAGTTCATTAGGAATTTCAGTTCTATCTATAGTCCTATGACAAAAACAATGAGAGATAAGAAGGATTTTAGGTGGACATCTAGAGTAGATCAGAGTTTTGAGTTGTTGAAACATAAGGTGACTGAGCAACCTATGTTGGCTTTATGAAATTTTAATAAGGTATTTCAAGTAGACTATGATGCAAGTGGAAATGCAATTGGAGTAGTGTTGAGTCAAGAAGGAAGCCCATTGGCTTATTTTAGTGAGAAGTTGAATGATGCTCAGAGAATATATTCAGTGTATGATCAGGAGTTCTATGCCATAGTTCAAGCCTTGAAGAAGTGGAGACATTACTTGTTTCCTAAGGAGTTTTTGTTGTAAATGGATCATTAGGCTTTGCAATATTTGAATAGTCAAGGTAAGTTGAATCAGAGACACATGAGATAGGTAGAATTCTTACAGAGTTATACTTTTGTTTTGAAGCATAGGAGTGGAAAGTCAAATAGAGTTGTTGATGCTTTGAGTAGGAGAAGGAATTTTACTAGAAGAGATGAGAGTGGAGGTATTAGGCTTTGATGAATTGAAGAACTTGTATGAGGAAGAACCGGATTTTGCAAAACCTTGGAGAGCTTGTAAAGAACCAATTTTGGGGGATAGGAGTCAGTGGTTGAATTATTTCATTCAGGACATGTTGTTCTAAGGTAATCAGTTGTTTATACCCAAGATTTCAATGAGGGATAACTTGGTGAAAGGAAATCATAGTGGAGGATTGTTAGGACCCTTTAGAGTTGATAAGACAGTAGCATTGGTAAGTGAGAATTAATTTTGGCACCAGATTCATAAGGATGTTAGGAGATTTTTGCAAAGTTGCAAATTTTTTCAAGTTGCAAAAGGGAGTAGTCAGAATGTTGGATTGTATAAGCCTTTGACAGTTCCAGAGAGACTTTGGGAGGATATTAGCATGGATTTCATACTTGGTTTGTCAAAGACACAAAGAGGTAATGATTCTATATTTGTGATGGTTGATCAATTTTCTAAGATGGCACATTTCATACCTTGTAAGAAGACAACAAATGCATTATATGTAGCAAACTTTTTTTTTAGGGAAGTAGTCAGATTGCATGGATTACCTAGGAGTATTGTTTCAGATAGGGATGTAAAGTTTGTTGGTTACTTTTGCAGAACACTTTGGAAGAAGTTGAAGACAAATTTGAAGTTCAGTTCTACTTTTCACCCACAGACTAATGGACAGAAAAAGGTAGTAAATAGGATTTTGGGGAATTTTTTGAGATGCTTGGTTGGAGGGAAGACTCGAAGTTGGGATTTAGTCCTTGCATAAGCAGAGTTTTCTTACAATAATTCGGTGAATAGGAGTACCAAAAAAAAACCTTTTGATATTGTTAATGGAGTTCATCCTAGAGGTATATCAAAGTTGAGAGACATTAGTATGGAAGGTAAGAGGAGTGCAAAATCACAAGAATTTGTAGAACATATGAAGAAAGTACATACTCAAGTAAAACAACAATTGAAAGATATGAACCGAAAGTATAGGGAGAAAGTAGATGAAAAGAGGAAACATAAGGAGTTTGAAGTTGGAGATGAGGTGATGGTGTACTTGAGGAAGGATATATTTCTAGTTGGCACATACAACAAGCTAAAGATGAGGAAGTTTGGACCCTATAAGATTTTGAAGAAATTTGATTCAAGAAATGCATATGAAGTGGAGTTACTAGATGACATGGGTATATCACCTATATTCAACATTAAAAATCTACATTTGTACCATCAATCATAATTCAATGAAGACAATAAAGAAAAATTGGAGAACCAATTTCCTAAACAACAGTCAAATGAGATTGAAGAGATTTTGGATATTAGAGATGGGAGGAAAACTCGTGGAAAATAGTACAGAGAATATCTTGTGAAGTGGAAAGGCGGAATAGTGGAGGATTCTTCTTAGATTTCTCAGGCTGAGATAGACCATATTGGTTTTCCTTTAGCCCCAAAAAAGTGAGGGACTCACTTTTCAATAACCCCAGATGTCTGATGCATGAGCATCCTTGATTCTTGGCAATCTTGCATCAACCAAAAAAATATTTTCTTTTAGTTTTTGTTCTTATTATGTTCTTGCTCAGTTCATGTTGGTGGATCCATCATATTTTCTCACCAAACCTTGTGGATCTACATTTTCATTGTGGACATGTTCATTTTCCTTATTCCAAGATTTGAGCACGATTGGATCTTTTTCCGGCAAGTTATCGCTTCTGAATTTTATGGCAGTTTCTTGAATCGGCACTAGAATAATTTTCAAACCTTTCGGTTAGTTTGATCTTGTGGATCTTAATGGTGTGATTCTAATTTTTCCATGGAGTTTCATCAACCTTAATTATAGGTCCACACTTCATCCTATGCATTCACCGAGGAGTAATCCAAATTTGTGGTTGACCTATTCATGCACATGCTACATTTTATTTCATTGGAGATTGTAATGATCCTTGGCTAATGCAAATGATTCTAGATCTCTGGATGTGATATAAATCATTTTTATAGATCATTAGAAAGGTAGAGTTGATTAGATTAGAGACAAATAGGATTTAATATGTAATATTTTTTTCTCGTATTAAGGAGCATATACGAATATTGTATTTTGAACATGTTATATCAGGCCTGTGAGCCAAATTTGTATGCCTAGATGTTGTCGGCTGATTGTAATCAAGGTTTCTATTAATGAGAATGTTTGAATCTATATTTTCCTCCATATTTTGTGTTTCTTCTATTGTGTTACTCTTGCTACATAATCCAGATTGTTCTCTTTGAGGACCCTCCTACCATAGTTGCACCACTTTGTATTTAGTTTATAATCTTTATATTGTGAGTTAACCCTCACCATGATTTTTCCCTTATTGGGTTTTCCATGTAAAAAATCTAGTGTTCGTTGTGTTGATTTCTTTCTGTTATTCATGCTTCATGCTCATATTTAATAACAAAATAGTGTGGTTGAAGAATTGATAAGTAATAAAGTTTTAAGTTTTAATTTGTGTGACAACTAATTCACTCCCCCTCTCAATTGTCTTGCACTTGTTTAACATGCATGTGCAACATAGAAAACATTTCTATCTTTTATAATATTTTTACTATTTATCCCTTATAACCTTTCACTTTAATATTTTATTATAATATTTTACCATGCTTTTTAATTATTAAAAATCATCATTATTAATAAATATATTTATATTTAGTTATCGAAATAATTTTTAACTTAATTATTTAATTTAATGAATGAATCAATCAAGGATGACTTATATAACTATTTGTCAATATATTTTATTAAATAATTTATTTAATTCATCAAACAACATAATAAACAAATTTAATTTAATAAATTAACCAAGAACAACATTTAATAACCAACTTAAACCAAACAACCCAAAACAATATTTAACAAACATCATGAAGGGGTAAATCATGGAGGGGCACTACATCCTCCCCCCTAAGATTTGACTTGCTCCTGGAAGTTGCAAGGTTAGAATAAAACATACATACAATGGTTCAAAAATTATAAATAATACCACGTTCACCTTTTCTTAAACGCAAATACAAGCAAAATCAAATAATCAAACAAACCAAATTTCAATTAATTACCTAAACATTAATCAAGGTCGAGAACAAAACCAATTGACTGCAATCAATAGACAACATTGACGGGGTGACTGACTAGATACTCATCATCTTTAAGGATGATGGCAAGGGTAGGGGATCTTATGTTATCTCTGAACAACTATTCTATTGGGTATGAGGCACGCTTGGACCTACTAATTCAGGTGGAGTCGATGCCTATACCTACAACCTGCATCAAACAAAATGGTTGGACATATATACATAATCATACAATCAAGCACATCGTGAAAGGAAATCACAACATAACAAGGTACTCATGAATGAGTAATGTGACATTGTCCCTTTCACCAAGATGCATCCAAAGACATCACTCAGTAATCATGCCAACTCATAAACCATCCGCTACATATCCATCATCAAAGTTGTTTCATTACATTAGAATGCTACACTTCCACAAAACATAAGAAAATTACACTCACAAAACACACATTTATCATTAAATATCCATCATTTACAGACAAGAAATTCCACTATATTTATTATTCAATTCTAAATCCAATAAAATATGCGACACAAGATCATGATTTTACACCTTTCTAGGAGCCAAAAAACACAATTTATCACTTCATAATCCCAATATTCTAGATTTAGCATACATTCTTCACACACACACACACCATTCACATCACTAGGAATCATATCACAAGGCTACACAAGGGTCCATAATGCATTCTCGATATAAAGAATATCGGTGCATTATGCACTACACTGAGGGTCCTATCTTTTTCATTGATATTTTGCACCATTGGAAAAACACCACCAAGGACAAAACGTGGGTTGCAAAGCAAGGTTAACCGAAGGGAAAAAATATAATCACAAGAGTACACACAACTAGGACAACATAATGGGCTCACATGAAACCAAAGTGCCCAATGTTAGAACTTGGGCTCTAATACCATGTAACGCCCGCCAAAAGAACCCCAGAGGACTACACATCTAAATACAATAATGACACAAATTTTTTTTTTAAATGAAATAACATGGAATACAAATCATCTTTAAACATAACATATAAGTTAAACTATTTCCTCTAAGGTTCAATGACTGCATTATGAACAAACCTACTTAACAAAATCTAAACATACATCCTAGATTAACTAACTACAAGAATTCATTCTAAATACTTTGCATTAAATGAAGGAACATCATGCACATTCCATACAACATCAGATTCATAAGCATCAAAGATCAAATATAAGGAACCAATAAGTACATATACATTTTCTGTTACAAGGGAGTATATAATTACATTGTTACAAGCTTACATCACTGCTTCCCTGAATACAACAGGAAAAATAAACCAAGACATGATACAAAGGATGTATAGATACAAAACATAACATGTGCAATTGTCTCTCGAACTGGTACAACATCTGAAATCTGCAACATGAGGTACAACCTCCATGCTCATGAATAACAGCAAGGGGAAACCTAATGGAAGAAAAAGCACAATCCACCTGACCATGTGGAACCCTAAGGTCCACCCCTTGTGCTAGGAGATAACAATAAGGTCCCACAACATCAAACAGTCAAGAAGAAAGAAGGCTAACACAAAAAACTAACATGGCTCCAACATAACTCAATACAACATGAACATCACATAACAAAGACACCGCTTCTAGAGACACACAAAAAACAAAGGGGAACACAAGGCTAGGGAATGCTAGATTGCAATAGGGAGGAGTGTCATCACATAGCTTGCTATGAGTTACCCTGACGAACCTTCCTAGGCTACCGACTCCCATCCTGGGTTACCCTATAGCCTCTACTGATCTGTGGCCCCCATACAAACTCATGCGAGATCAACATACCTTTCAAGAGGACAAGGAAGTTGATCTTATCATTCAAGGCCTTCCCATCTCATCTCAAGCCTAAATGATCACTTGAGTTATGAGTGGGGCATACCATTACCTTGATTAATATTAGACTACCCAACCCCCTAATTCATTTTAGGTTATCACTGGATTAAAGAGACTCTCAATGAGGTACCCTAGATGCCACTTTGGGTTTCGGCCCCCATTGAGAGCTACTCCCCCTACTTGCAACTAGAAGACCCAATACTTCAAACAGGGTAAAGCCAACTTGTACACTAAAAGAAACCACAAGGAACAAATATCTAGAGTAAGGCATGGGACACCTTGCATCACAAATCACAATCATAATAACATGAAAACAATGCAAGGCTAAAGACCCTCATGAACATAATTCAATTATAATCCATCTATTTCAAGTGAAAGAATCATGAAACCAAAAATTAAGCTATTTCCCCAAGCCTCTGGAAGACTCTCAACTCCCACTTTTGAACACTAGCCAAGATTCACTTCAATATCAAAATAAAATATTAAATTCAACACAACTGATCAATCAAAAATACATCCATGAAGAACAAATTCCACATTTCATGGTACTCACATTCTTAGCCACTAATCTACTCAATGAACCATTTACCACAATAACAAATGTACCTATTAAACTAATTACATGGTAACTTACATTTTAACTCTTAAATAGTTATAAAAGCAATTGACATTTATTACTCAATACAAAACAATGTAGTTCATATATTTAATCAATCTTTTAATTAACTATAGATGTCTATGTAAGTCACTCCTCCCCTACTTAATTTCCAAATTTGTTACCTAACATAATCATTTAATTATCTATTTTATTATCTAAACATTCCCTTCAATTTCTAAATATAAAAAACTTGTTTCTACTATTTAACTTTCCATTATAACCTCAATCATTTAAATTTCATAACCAACCCATAATATTTTACCCTCACCTAAAATCTATTTTCCCCCTAGCATAATTAAATAAAATAGAACTAAATGAAGATAATAAATTACAATTGGATAACCATAATCAAGAAATAAATCCAAATTAAATAATCTGAAAAGAGATAAACACACACACACACACATATATATATATCTATTTAATATGTATAACTATAATTGAATATTACTCTAATGATAAAGAGTAACCTTTGAACACTTAACTGAAAGTTGTTTTACAAGTAAGATATTTTTAATTATTAATCCAATAATTGAATTAACAATACATTTTTCTATATATATGATATTGTCTAACCACCCATGCATATCAAGAAATCACATATATTTTATATGAGTATCGCCTAATTAAGGTTCTATCCTTCTTGTATTTTTATATATTACCGTGTCAACACCTATCTATTAGTCTATATGCAACCATAAACATAACAACTTAGCGATGTAGAAATGCGAAGAAAAGTATGGGTTCAACTGGTACGAATTCCTTTACTGATCACTGGTCTTGTTGGATATGAAGTCAGAGCTTGGACAATCAGGTAAATCTCAAAGTGACTCAATGAAATACGAATGGCTTAGATTTCCTATTACAAGGTAACGAATTCTTATACCATTCCTATCGATTACCAGATATAAAGTGAATCTATCGAATGCATTCATAAAATATACTCCAAATATAAACACAATAACTATCCAAAGAAAATAGAACTAACCAAAAATCGAAAGAAAACAAAATGCAAAAGAATGGTTCAAAGGTAAAAAGACAACAGGCTCCCATCAGAAGAGGGAGGTTTAACAATGGGAACATGATCTAAAATCGAAGCTGTAAAAGAAAGGTTCACATGAAAACTTGGCGAGTGGTAAGAAATCGCTGCAAGAAATGTGAATTCGCTAAACACAGAACCGGACTGCCATGCATGAAAAAATATATGCAACAGACCAAAAATCATACTTGCACCAAATCAGGAGGATATACAAGCTCAAGTCATCTTCTTTCATTGACACGCAATTACATCATTACGTTGAAACGCTTAAGGGAAAATGAATACAACAACTAAATCTTGCATCTAAACTCTAGACTGAATAGGGTAAGGTCGGTTCAATTACTCAGGATACTATAGTAGTTGATGCCCATCGCTTCAATATCATTAGTTACTTGCATCCACGAGGTATAAAATAGGGAAATATAGCTTGTTATGAATATTTACTGAGTAATTTCTCCTTACAGGTCGATGCATGGATGAGATGCAATATACTCGAGGAAATGCCAACCGATCGTAGACCATAAGATGCTCGATATAACTTTGGAAGTTTGAAACTTTAAATAAGACAGTATGCCGGTATCAACACAAGGGTTACACGAGTGTGAGCTAAGAATCAAATTTGAATAAGTGATAGACGGTAGTTATCTATGTATTGGTTTCCATATATAAAACGATTGAGATACCAATTTTCACTCAAGAGGAGATGCTATCATTTTGATAAACTTCAATTTTGCATCGTGCCGTTACTGGAAGATTGAACCTAAAAGAAAGGGAAGTTAGGTATAAACCTCCCATGCCGATTATACTGGATGTCTTCAAGATTAGATCCACAAGCAGAGACCCAAGTACACTAAGAAGAGGGATAAAGTTGGTGTAAAGGGTCTGCTTATGAATCGGTGCAAGATAGAGCATAAGATAGAGTATCCCAAATGGATGAAACGATGGAACGACAAATCCTAGCCTTCCCTACTAAGATAGACAGCCTTCGACAAGAATAGTGTCTCAGAGACAAACACATATTAACTAAGCAGAATGCGATTGGCCATGGATATGCACCTAGCCTGCTACAAAAATTATCTTCTAAGATATCAAATGGTATTTGAAAACTTGGGAATAATTATAAAGAAATTTTGAGACATCAATGAAGAACGAGAGGAAGGCAATTGATTAAGGAATCTTTGATATTAAACTGCATGATGATCTTCTACATTAATAATGGATCAAGGAGCAAGGATTTGTAACCGATTTTTGAAAGAATGATTGAAGGATTAATATATTAACAAAAGGCATAAAACGTTACAGTGCTGAGTGACAGGATGGAGGAAGAGCATAAAAACATAGTGAAATTATGCGGAGCTCTTAGAAATTCTAGATCAAGTTATTATATTCATGGATTGAGTGCCTACTCATACAGAAGAAAACCAGGAAACTATATATATATATATATAGGAAAGAAGAGTAGATTTAATCCATTTATGAATCTATAGGATTCACACACTATAATTTAAGATGATAGGCATTCTATAATGTTAGAACGGTGGTAAGGTATGTTCTTACATACTTGAAAAGTGCTTCCTATTCATTGCTACCTATCCTCCTACCTTAGCCTTTGGCGTAGATGTCCCTCGTCTCTTTCTGCCTACTACTCCCTTGTTTCTCCCCTTTCTGATGCTTGCAAACAAAACTAAGTAGATAATTACTTCTTGCAGCCGAAAACCCCCCATTCAAAATCCACAGCCTTCCAAAATTTTCAAACTAATTATTCTTTCCACCAAAACCGAATGCCTCCTTCTCCAAAAGGGAAAAGTATTTACAAAATAAAGCTGTTCACTTTTTGAAAGTTCAAAATCCAATAAAATCTCACAAAAACATCAATAAATATCAAGTTTCCTTTTCGACCACTTGTTCGAAGTTATGCATGTGCAGCATAGATAGCATTTCTATCTTTTATAATATTTTTACTATTTATCCCTTGTCACCATTCATTTGAATATTTTATTATTATATTTTACCATACTTTTTAATTATTAAAAATCATCATTATTAATAAATATATTTATATTTAGTTATCAAAATATTTTTTAACTTAATAATTTAATTTAATAAATTAATTAATTAAGGATGACTTATATAACTATTTATCAACATATTTTATTTAATAATTTATTTAATTCATCAAACAACATAATAAACAAATTTAATATAATAAATTAACCAAAAACAACATTTAACAACAACTTAAACCAAACAACCCAAAACAACATTTAACAAACATCATGAAGAGGTAAATCATGGAGGGGCACTACATAAAATTAGGTGCACCGAGTAAGATCATATTTTAGATATCTACAAATATTTTTCTTAAAAGTGAGAAAACTAATAGTATGAGTTAAAAAATATAGAAAATTACTCAACGTGTGTATTTTTCTTTGTGTTTCTCTTAATTTAGAACATTGGCATGCAATTTTCGGACATGATAAAATTGGCCATAAATGCATATAAGTGAATAAAAAAATGGTTTTGATGCACATATTGACTATTAACCTAGGGAAGTACTAGTCACATGCTAATATGAGAATTGGTCGTGGTCACTCCAAGAACCTACTTGCAAAATTTCATATGAACATCACTATGATAGTTTACTTATATAAATTTGTGACGCCATGATATCCAAGTCATTTTTGTTAATTTATGGCACTATTTAATTTATCTTTGTTTTGTTTAAAACTACAATAGATACATAAGACAATGCACAATTTTTTTAAAAAAGAAAAGATGTCACAACCCTCTTTTTCATAATAATAATAATTTAATTATTAATTATTAATTATTATTTATTATTTAATTATTAATTTGTATTTAATTTTTATTATGTAAATCATATTACTTTATTTTATTAGTATTATTAATACTTGTCATAATCAGTTTTTCAACTCATTTTGTTAATTAGTTATTAGTAGTTGCCATTGGCATAGTACTATTGTAATGAATGTGGCTTTTTTAGTTAACTAGTTATTAATAACTTAATTTTCAACCAATCAAAAACAATATTTAAAAAAAATTAAAATAAAATTTAATTTTGTAAAGTCAACTTGTAAAACTTTATAAATTATAAAAATTATTTATTGTGCATATGATGATTAAAGTTATATGTGTTATTGAAAGGAAAGCAAGGTAAACATTTTTTAAAGAATGATTTTTCTTTATAAAGTTATTTACTAAATCTTTTTAAAATAAACAAATGTTACTTATTTTGACATTTTTTTAAGAATGATTTTTTTAATGTATGTAATTGTTATTTTTCTATTAAATAAAATTTCACAAAAATCAATTAACTATTTTATAGAGATTTGGATTCACACTATTAAAACAAGAGTTGTAGGGAAGCAAAGTTCCTGCCAAATAGTAATAGAATTGTTATGTTTTAATTAGTTGTGTTTGATAAATTTTAGCAATGGAAAAAATGATAAGTACCTACTTGGTGACAAATCCTGTGATAGAATTAAACCTAACGACATGGCACATAGCACTTTACAATCTTGATTTTAGGATTCAAATAACTAATGGACATGGAACATAAGTACAAACCAAGCAACAATATAGCCCCATGCTCAACACAAAAACACAAACAGGAATAGCTCAGATATTCAACAAATAAATTTTAATGGAGGGGGGAATAAGGGTAGAGAGAGCTAGAGTTCCAAACAAGGACACTCAACTCTAGTTCCAACTTAACACACAAGCCAATTGGAAAACAATTTTGAGTTGTGTCCAATCAAAGCTCACCAAGATCCACAATGTTGCTACTGTACCATTGTATGCTAAATTATATCGTGATATGATTTATGCACTAAAAAATAAAATAACCAAAGCCCATTAGGGTAAAGCAATTACAAATATTTTATCACATTGAATTAAATACATGTCCCCTAAAAGACTCTAAAGATTTAAAAGTTACTAAGTACAACATCTATAAGTTCTTAGGCCAATTACCTAGAGTTGAAGTTGTAAGGCTTATCATGTCCATTAGATCTCAGTATCCAGGCAAATCTGGGTTGAGGCATTCCATTCTCAGTAATATTTGGACTTTAAGTGTGTTGTACATATTACAAGTCTTAGTTATAATGTTGGAATATTATTGTAATATTGGCACACTAGTCAAACATAGTAACATTCTAATGTTGTTTGAGTCCATCTTGGAGAAGCTAGAGTGAATGTTGAGTTTCTCCTGCAAAGTTTGATGTTTGGATTTGCAAGATGGGTATAATTCATGTGTAACTCAAGTGTTTGCATGTTGAGCAATGAACATGTGTCAATTGTACCCATCAATGGTTTTGAATACCACTTGGTAGTTTTCCTAGAGCCAAGATTCTATGAATAAAACGCTAGGGTGAATAATCTTATATATAAAGGTTTGGAGAGTGTTTAGGTGCTAATTACTTTCTCCAAGGGTGAAGAATTTGCTGCAATTGTTGAGTATTTTCCTTACATTTAATATCTATTTTGTACAACATATGGATATGTAAGGAATGTTTGCTATTTTTTTTTCTTAAAGTATATTTTGGGACAGTGGGTGTAAATGTTTTGAATAGTTTTAAAATTATTACAATATTCAACATGGTAAAGAATATTCTATTACTTCTAAAGTAAATTAAATTTTTATTGTTTGCAATGTTAAAGTACATTTTTTTAAAGAAAAGTATTTAGTAATTTATATAGATATCTTAGATAAATCTACATTAAAGTATGGAAACAATAAATATAGTAAAAATATAGATCATATCTATGTATATACAAGTCAATAAATGGGAAAATAAGCTATAGTTATCTATTCACTTAATAGTAAACTATTTTTTTACTTTATAAAAGTATGGATATAAATTTTACTTTTAATAATGTAAAAGATAGGTAGATGTATTTAATGAAAATTAATTATTAATATTTATAGACTTTAATAAACAAGTAAATAATTTTTCTTTTATTATGGTCATTGTGCATTAATTGCTTATATCAGGTGAAATTTTTCTACCAATTAGGTTGAAGAGAATTGAATTTTGAAATATTTTTTTGTTATATAATTGGCATGATAATAGATAAAAAAATCAAATAGAAAAAATGCTTGAGCTTTCATTGGTTAAAAAGAGAATTATTAATAAATAGTTAAGATTTGATTGTGCCTATAGTTCATTGGTAGAACTAATAATAATAATAATAAATTGTATTATTCTTTATATCTTTGTTATCTATATTTTTAATATTTTATGATATAATTTGATTATTATATGCTCTCTTTTTTCATTAATAAATTTGTTATATATTTTTTATATTAATTTATATATGTGTTCTTCTAAAAAATATTATAACCTATAATATATAAATATATAATATAACCTATTTTAATGTAGGCTATATATATATATATATATATATATATATATATATATATATATATATATATATATATATATTCTATTTATATCCTATATTATTGCAAGTAATATTTTGTAGGTAATATAAGTTATTTTATTTTGTAATTTCTCCTTTAATATATATTAATATATTATATAAATTATTATGATTTTATCTATTTGTATTAATATATTATAGGTTATATATTATGACCTTTTGTATTTTAACCATTTATTTTTTTATTTTAATTGAATCATTTCTTTATTTTTCCAATTTATATTTTATATATAATCGCATCTTTTTTCTTTTTCTTTCATTAAATTATTATTGTTTTAATTTTGTTGTATAATTCATCTTTATAATTCTATATTGAGAAATTTAACCCTTTTTACCCATTTATTTATGTTATATCATATTACTATATTATTCATTATTTTCTCATGTTTTCACCATTATTTTTTTTCTTCCTATTTTCACTTTTACTTCATTTTTCAATCTCATCTCTCCCTACCATCTCCCACCACTTAACTCTTCTTAAGGTCATTTCTAGTGGTTGGAAATGTCAATTCAAAAAAGCATACATTGTTCAACCTAAAAGTGTTTACTCCATGAGGTAAAATCATACCATCTATAATCATTGGTTCATTAATATTTAACAATGTATATTATCATATATTTTATTTTTGAACATATATATAGTTAAAAATAAACAACTTTGCAATAAATAATCATTTTAATATACAAGAGCTGCAGGGAGCAAAGTTCCTGCCAAAAAGTTATAGAATAGTTATGTTTTAATTAGTTGTGTTAAATAAATTCAAAATTGTTTGGGAAGACTATAATAAGAAAAAAGTTATAGAATAGTTATGTTTTAATTAGTTTTGTTTAATAAATTCAAAATTGTTTGGGAAGACTATAATAGATGAGAGGGAAATTATAATGGTGAGTGCAAGTTTTAGGGTGATTTAATATTATTTAAAATTAGGGGGAAAACTTATAAGTCCATGTCAATTTTTCTAGTTGGAGACAAAAGTGAATTTTTTTATCTTTGGTTGAAATCACCCCATTGGTTTTCATCCAAAGGGTAGAATTAGGCAATTTATCTTACAAAAAGGTCAACCTCTTATACAAAATGATAAGAAAACCTTCTAATTATAACTATAATTTATATGGGTTGTGTGATGATAATTTTATGCATAATATCAAAGATAATGGTTTCTTGATTATGGATAATGATTCAAACATAACCTTGTCAAATATTTGGAAAGAAAATTCAAAAATTGAAATTAAAATTAAAGTAACAAAAAACTCACATGATTTATAAATTGAAACAAATTTAAAAAAATCCTAAAATATTTGCATAGATTCAAGAATAACCCAATTTGAACCATGCTTACCCCACATAGTCTTCAAGGGGCTATAATCTTATGAAAGTTTTACCAAAAAAAAATCATAAAAAAAAATAGATAGCATGATTTAATAGATTGAAATGAATTAAAAAAATTTAGGGTTAGGGTTATAGTGAAGATTAAGGTTTACTTGATTAGAGATATAATTATAATTAGGGTTAGATTTCAATCAAGGTTATAATTAGGGTTAGGGTTATAATTAGACATAAGCTTTATTATATAACTATAAATACTTTAATTTAGATATTTCTTTATCAAAGATTTTAAAGATTTTTTAATTTTAAGTATATTAAAATAGAAGCTTGAAAATTTAGGAAAGTTCTTCCACACTCAATTTTCTAAGTTTTAGAACCTTTTTTTTGGGGTAATAATTTAACATATTCTTTGTATATCTTATCTTTATAAATAATGTTATATAAATTATTTAATTTATATGGTAAATAAGCTAGTTTTAAATATATTAGTTTAAAAACTTATTGCCTCCCACCTACCATGCCTAAAGGGAAGGGACCATCCATATTATGCTAAAAAATAAAAATATTATGTTACAAAATAAAAATAAAATTATAATATTATTATTTAATATATTATATTATATATTATAGATGGAATAAATGTTACATATATATATATTAATATTATAATATGTTGTTAAATTAATAATATAATATATTAAAAATATATTATTTATTTGAATTTTTTATTAGATTATTTTATATATTTGAGTTCAATAGAATGGAAAATATAATAAATATATGAGTATAAATAAATATATATTTATATTTAATATTAAAAGAAATTCGCATAATGTATTATTAAAAAGAATGTTGTAGTAAATATATTGACTTTATGGTTAATCCTATAAATTAACTTGTGAAGAATTTTTATAAATATATCTATTTTATCTTAATATTATATGTAATGTAGTTAAAAAGAGAAAATAGAATAAAATAAATAAATAAAAATAAACGGCATGAAGTTCAACCATGTTCTCCTTATGATCTATTGTGTTTTATTTTAAATTATATGTAATGTAGTTAAAAAGAGAAAATATAATAAAATAAATAAATAAAATTAAACGGCATGAGGTTCAACCATGCTATCATTATGATCTATTGTTTTTTATTTTATTTTAAAGAAAATGAGATTTGCTTGGTCATTACCTATGTGTTTCGCATAATTAAAAAAATTTCCTAAAAAATTTCCTAAAAATTAGTTGGATCGATAATGGAAGTAATGGAAGCGCCAAAATCGAAAAAATTCTCAAGTTCTCATTGGTTAAAATGAGAGTTATTAATAACTAGTTAAGTTTCGGTGGTGCCTATAGTTCCCTAGCTAATAACAATTTTATATTGATAATAAGAAAAAAATTATAAAGATGTACTATCTAAATTTTAGTGATTTTTTAGTATATATTATATTTATTTTGTTTATAAAATTTATTTAATATATAATAGTTCGTAATATAACATTTATTAAATGTATTATTTATTTAAAAGTTGGTGATTAAAATTAGGTTTATAGTTATGGATAGTGTTACAATGATAGTTAGGGTTAGAGACTAGGATTAGGATAATGGTATAGAATTTATTGTTAGGGTTAGAGTTAGGATTAGGGTTAGGTCATTAAAATAACTAATTAACAATAATAAAAAACTATATCAACAAAACTTACATTTATTTTTATTCACATTAATAAAGCTTACATTTACTTGTTATCAAATCTAAAAACCAATAATTACAATACTAAAGGCAAGTACTAGCCACATGGCACTTATTAATAAGTTGGTTTTAAACTAATTAAAAACTAGAATTTTATTTTTTTTTAGTATAATTTTTTTTTAAGTGAACATGTTAAATACTTAACTTTAAAAATCGTAAAAATTATTTCTCTCGAACATAGTTGGCTAAGAAGTTGGGGTGTTATGAGTAAATTTATTATTTTTAATGTTGAATAATTTTTTAATGTATGCAATTGTTATTTTTTTAATTAAAGAAAATCTCACAAAAATTAATTAGTATTTTATAGAGATTTGGATTCACCTATTAAAATAATAAAATAAGACTTAAATGGCATATTAAGAATAATCTTGGGATTTAATTTTACAAAATTAAAATAAAAAATTAAATTAAATCTTAAACTATTTGACATTGCCACTTTTTAATTTCCAAAATAACTAAAATTATTATAATTATTAATTAATTTATAATTATAATCTTATTATTATTAATTATTATAATCAAAAGAATTATAATTAAAATTAGAATTAGAATTAAGAATAATGTAAAAATTATAGTTAAAACTATTAAAAAAATAAAATAAATGAAAATATATATATTACTAATAAAAATCACTAAAGTATGATTAATAGATATAATGCTCAAAAATTATATTCATCTAATATCTTTGTTCCAAATCTTATTCCCAATATTAATTGATAGATTTTTTTTAATGTCACTCTATAATTCTTTATTGTTAGGGTTAGGGTTACAACCATAGTTATGGATAGTGTTACGACCATAGTTAGGGTTAAAAATAAGTCAAGAATTAGGATAATGGTTTAAAATTTATTTTTAAGGTTAGGGTTAGAGTTAGGGTGTAAGTTGAGGTGTGAATTAAGTTTAGGGTTAGATCATGTAAATAACTAATTGGCAATACTAAAACACTATAAACAAAACTTACATTTATTTTTTTCAAATCTAAAAAAACAATAATTACAATAATTACAATACTATAAAAGCAAGTACTAACCACTACATGACACTTGTTTAAATATTGTTATTATCTAATTATAAGAGTGGAAAATAAATAGGAACACACTAGGGAATCTACTAGGGATACGCAAAGAGAGTGTTGGTCCAAATATAGTTTAGACTCCCACAACTTGGATGTTATCATTCTTAGCTTGCTTTGTATGCCTTATAATCTCCCATGAGTTCACACTCTCTTTGCATTGGATTAGTGTTACTTCATCAATGACCTATAACTGTTGATTCCTCCCCCTCACACTCTACATAAATATGGTTAATATTTATGAATCCTAAATGTTTCATTATGATATGTAGTTGAAACCAAACATGCCTCCTAAACTACAACTCATTTTCCTTTTATTGCAATATCATATGTGTGAAAACTATTGGGTTCGATGAAGTCCAAATATTCTAATTCAATGAAAGTTTCTCTCACATTCAAAATGGATTCCTTTTTGCAACTAATTTCTTTTTGGCATGTGTTCTCTAATTTAGAAGCTGACCATTTTTATGGATTTTTTTCATTATGAAGATGAGACTAAGATTATAAAGCTATTGCTGCTTGAATGTAGAATGTAATTGAGAATTAATAAAAAGAGAGATAATCCCTATTGAAAGTGGACGTAGTATTTTAAGATGAACCACTATAAATCTTGGTGTTTCTATTTGTGTTTGGGTTTTACAATTCTATTTTAATTTTTTGTTTTCTTTTTCAAATTGTCTACAAATCTTTTTCAGCAATTGGTATTAGAGCCTGGTGGAGAAGCTCGGTGCTAGAAATCAATGAAGAATTTTCGAAGCCATGGACAATGCAGAAAAATGGAAGATTGAAAATTTTGCAAGTTAGAACTTCAGTATGTGGAAGGTGCAAATGGAGTCATTTCTCTTCAAGCAAGATCTCGCTAATGCATTGGCTAGAAAAGCCAAAGGGCAAGGTTCTTTATCAGATGAAGATTAGAAGAAACTGGACAAGAAAGAGAGAGCAACCATTTTTCTTTCATTGTCCAACAATGTTTTATTTAATTTTTCAGCTGAGAAGATAATGCAGGAGTTGTGGGATAAACTCTCTTCAATGTATGAGATGGCATCAACTTTGAATAAGGTATTCATTATGAAAAAGCTATAATTTGAAAATATGAGGAGGGATTATTTCTAATCATTTAAATGAATTCAATACTTTAGTCACCCAGTTGATTTCTATGGGCATTAATTTAGATGATGAAATAAAGGAAATTTTATTACTATGTTCTTTACCGAACAACTGGGAAGGTGTGGTGATGGCAATTAGCACTTCGGTGGCTACTAAAAGTAAATTAAAATTTCATGATGTTTTAGCCACTCTTTTCAATGAAGACATGTGGAGAAAAAAATAGGAACCCTCATCCGATGATGCATTAACTGTTGTAAGTACTAGCAATAGAGGTAGAAGTAAAGAAAGAAGCAAAAATAATAATAAAAGAAGGTCAAAATATGCACATAGATCGAAGTCCAAAGGGATAAATGGTGTGTGTTGGTTTTGTTGAAAACCAGGTCATACAAAGAAAAATTGTTGGAATTATAAAAAGGCACAGGACAAAATCATCAATAATGAAGTAAAAACTATAGCTGAAAAAGATGATGGTATTTTGGTTTTGGCTGCTAGTGACACGACTACAGATTTGTGGGTGCTTGATTCCAGTGCTTCTTTCCATCCCACTTCATGTTGGGAGGATTTTACAAATTTCAAGGAAGGTACATTTAGTAAGTTTTTTCTTGGTGTCAATAAGGAATGTGAAATTGTAGGTAAGGGTGATATGATTTTTCATTTGAAAAATGGAAATAAATGGATTTTGAAGGATTTGAGATATGTTCCATTGTTGAAATGAAATTTAATTTCTATGAGCTAGCTTATTGCTTGTGGATGTAATGTTAAATTTTCTCTAGACACTTGGAAAGTAACCAAGGGAGTTTTGGTGCTTGAAAAGGGAAAGAAATTGGGTAATCCTTACATTTTAGAATGTCATGGTGAAGTGGGAACTACCATGACAGTTATGGACAACAACTCAGAAATTTGGCATATGAGCAAGAAAGGTCTTGAAATTATGTTTTAATGAGATCAACTTCCCAGATTAAAATTAGTTGATTTGGAGTTATGTGAGCATTTCCTTTATGGAAAACAGAGCAGGACTAGCTTCTTGAGGATGGGCCATGATCAGAAAACTACTCCTTTGGAACTTGTGCACTCAGATAATTTTGGTCCCATGGAGGTAACCTCTTTTGGAGGTGCAAATTATTTTGTTACTTTCCTCGGTGATTGCAATCACAAAGTTTGGATTTATATGTTGCATAGGGGTATGTGCAAGATCATCATGGGAAAAACAAGCCCTTAAGTGGCAAAAAATTTAGAAAAATCAGAGTTAGGCAACTTGAGGTAAAAATTTGAATAAGTTATCTATATTATTTCAAAAATATGTAAGAATAGAATTTGTAGAAAATTGAATGTAGTTTCTAAACCACTAGGTTTATTTTTTAAAAAACAAAATCTATTTGGTGAAAATTTGAAATTTCAATGTAGTAGTACTTAAATTTTAGGGAAAAATAAGAAGTAGGTGTCTGTGTGACCACCCTAACCACAATAAAATGATAATTTTTTTTATAATATTTTAGATATATAAGTAGAGGACTCATGTCGATGCGATCATATTTTTTTGTATTTTTTTCCAAGTAAATAATTAATTATGATTTTTTTATTACAACTTTTAAAAAATATAAAAACTCATACATCTAACCACCTTAACTTGGTCAAAACTTCATGAAATTCAATTTTTTTTTTTTTAATCCTATAGTATACGAAACATAGAATGTGACACATATTTTAGATTCAAAAAATGTGGTACTATTTGAAAGCTATAGATGTTTTTCAATCAACCTGTCAATCAGGACTTTAGTCGTAATTCAAATAGAAAATGAATAATAATTATTAATTAAATTCAAAGTAAAGCATAATTTATATTGGTGGAGAGTTGAGAATATCCTTTAAAAATCATTTTTGTTTTATTTATTTTGGGTAAAAAAAAAGTCGTCAGCCACATACCCTACAAATACCCATCATATCACCACTTTTTGGCCCATCATAATCCTGCACATACCCATAGAAAATTAAAAGTGTTTTCGAAATTTAAAAAATTTAAGGCTCATGTTGAAAACTAGATTGGGCATAAACTTAAATGTCTTAAAACTGATAATGGGGGAGAGTTTTTCTCTTCAGAGTTTGACAATTTTTTAGCAGATAATGGCATTCATAGAATTAAAGTGGTTTCATTCACCCCTCAAGAAAATGGTGTAGCTGAGAGGTTGAATTGGACAATTCTTGAGAGAGCTCGGTGTATGCTCTCCAATGCTAGTTTGGGGAAAGATTTTTGGGCAAAGGTGTGTAATACTAAAATTTATTTAATCAATTGTGCTTCTTCATCTCATTTGGATTTTGATATCCCAAGGGAGAGATGGCTTGGGAAAAGAATTTCTTATCATCACCTACGTGTGTTTGGCTATGAAGCATTTGTGCATATTCCCAAGGAGTAGGGAACGAATCTTGATTTCAAATCAAAGAGGTGTATTTTTTCTAGGCTATGGTGAATATCAATTTGGTTTCAGGTTGTGGGATCCTATGAACAAAAATATATTCTATAGTCGAGATGTTGTGTTTAACGAGAAAAATTTCTCAGGTTTACAAAAACTAAACACACCTTCCAATGATTTTATATAGTTTGATCTATTTGATAATGGTACAAATTCAATGCCTATGGGAAATGTTAACAAGGGACCAAATTTGTTAGTTTTCATCCTTCTATTACTTGTTTGTTTCCTTCACATGCTTCATCGATGCCTCTCATTTTTTCCTCACAACCTTCTACAATGTCTACTCTTCCTCCAAATGTTTGTGCATAGGCAGCTAATAATCAAATTCCATCTTCTCTTTTTGAATCACAGCCTCCAATAGGTATTATTCACCCACCTCATGTTAATTTGTAGCCTATAAATGTTAGTGTGCATACTTCACCTAACATTCATGTGCCTAAATAAGTAATACACATCCTCTAGTTAGTACACAACCTATATAAGACAATGCATAGCCTCATCTTCCCTTAGTGTAGCCTTCACCTTTTAATGGGAAATCTTCACCTTTTGGAACACAACCATTCCATGTTTCTTTGCCACCATCAAAAATTTGCTCGCTACCTTTTAATGTTGCAACACTGCCTCCTTTTAATAGCTTGTAGTCCTCTGTATTTTCAGTGCAACCTTCCCTTTCCTCATCACTACATTTAGAACATGGTGTGCAACCTTTCATTGTGCCTATGCTACTTTATGTTGAATCACAACATGATCAAAGTCTCTCCCAATTTCCAATAGGATGCACATCTTCAATGGAAGGTATACACACATAGTATAATGGAGGACATGTGCAATAATAGGGGAGTAAGCAATAGGGAAATATATATAGGAAAAGTAATGAATAAAATATAGAAAACAAGGAAATTTGCAGCCAGAACAAGGTCCCTAATTAAGGAGGTCTATTCAAGAGTAGAAAACCTCTAGCCAAATTTGATGACTATGAATTATTGCTTTGTGATGAGGCAGAGCTTGCAAAGATGAAAATTCAATGAAATGGATGGAGGTGATGAATGAAGAATCAGAGTCTTTGCATGCAAATGAAACATGGGATTTGGTTCCTCTTCTGCCAAATTGCTAACCATTGAAGAATAAATGGGTATATCATTTGAAAGAGGAAGATGGAGGTCATAAACATTACAGGGCCAGATTGGTTGTGAAGAGTTTTTCTCAACAAAAAGGAATTGATTTTAATGAGATTTTTTCACCAGTTGTAAAAATGCACACCATTCAAGTAGTGTTAGGCTTGGAAGTTGTGTGGGATCTTGAACTTGAGCAATTAGATCTCAAAGCAACTTTTCTTCATGGAGATATTGAAGAGAAATTGTATATGGAGCAGCCTAAAGGTTTTGCATAGCAAGCTTAAGAACATTTATATTGCAGATTGAAGTAGATTTTGTAAGGGATCAAGCAAGCCCTGAGGCAGTGACCTATCTCAAATTTGATAGCTTCATGACTCAACAACATTTCACTCATTGTGAACTAGACCCATGTGTTTATTAAAAGAAGATTCCTAATGGTGAGTTTTTTATTCTTTTACTTTATGTTGATGATATGTTGGTTGTTGAAATTAGTTAGTGTGAGGATTGTTCGTGAGTTGAAGCAACATTTATTTCAATGATTTTATATGAAAGATTTAGGGACAACAAAGAGGATTCTTGGGATGAATATAATCAGGGATAGAAATAAAAGAGAAATTAGATTATCTCAAGAAAAATATATTCTTAAAATATTAGATAGATTCAATATGAAGAATGTCAAATCCATTAGTACTCCTTTGGCTGATAGTTTTCGCTTATCCTCAGTTATGTCCTAAAACATAATAGGATCAAGAACACATGAAGGGTGTTCCATAGTCATTAGTAGTTGGCAATCTCATGTTGCCATGATTTGTGCTCGTCCAAATTTTGCTCATGTAGTGAGAGTTGTGAGTAGATTTATGAGTAATCCAAATTAAGGACACTCACCTACGAGGTTATGTTGATTTGGATATGGTTGGAGATTTGGATAAGCGACTATCTACTACTGGTTATGTGTTTAATTTTTTCGAGGCAATGATAATTTGGGTTTCTCGGTAGAAATAAGTGGTTGCATGATGCAAGAGAATCTACCAAACACAACAATTCATCAAGGGAACTTTTGCCCCAAACTCAATTGGAGAAGATCAAATTGAACAAGACCCTTTGATTCACTAATCTTTTCATCAAAAGTTAATGCAATTTCCCTTGAAACTTCAATTCTTCAAAGCCAAAAAACATCCAAACTTGGCTCCAAACCTTTATCAGACCTGAAAACATCTCATACATCATCAAATTGACAAAATCAAATCAAAATCCTGATTAGAATATCTTAAACAATCCATTCTTTCATTATTCACTAAGGCATTCTTCTTTCCACAATTTCCCAAGACCAAAAGACAATCATTCACTCATTCTTGATTCAATCCTTTAACCAGACTTTGAAACACCCTTTACAACTACATTAAGTCAGATTCATAACATGAACATCTTTTTCATCTCACTGTTTCCACAGTTACACTTTTGCTACTAGTCGAAACACCATTTTACACATTGAAGTCACATTTTCTAATCATCCAAAAATAACACTCTCTTCATTCTAAAATTTTCCAAATTTTGAGTCATATCAAACAACATCAATAGGATATAATCAAATCAATTTCTATCACACAAATCACTGTTTAGCATATTTTCACTTTCTTACCAGTTAATGCACTAATTAAACCAAGGTTCATATAGCTCAGATACACCAAAACCATCAAACCTTTCCTCCAAAACTTAACCAAGCATAGAATAATCTAAAATATCATCAATGAGACTACATTAGGTAACATTATTTTTCCTATTTTATCATACTTACAATTTTAAGCAATCTAACCCCCATATTCATTGTAGCATTGCAACATACCTAAATCGGGTATATCAATCAATATGGACTTTGAATATCTACAAACTATTTACTACTTTAGGAACTCATTTATTCCAATTTAGACAAATCTCAACATCAAGTTTCCTTTCTTTAGAAAAATTATCAGAACAATTAACTGTCTTGAGCATTTAGGTTATCAAATAGGCCAAAAATACAAAGCAGCTCCCACAATATCAATTCCAAATCATCAAATAACTTTAAATAGTCTTGATTCAAGGTTCAAAACTCAATATTCAACTACCTTTAAGAATTGAAAGGCTCAAATAATCATTGTTCAACAAAACTCTTATTTTATACACAATACAAGCCCTACAAATGAGGGTTTATTTAAAATACCTATTGCAAACTTCAAAACCACCTGTAATCTATTCAAACACATTTAAATGTAATTGCACAAGCTATATAACCCTCCTCACACCCTTATTACATTCCTTTACATCATTTAACACCTTGAATCTATTCATTTTCATGAAGAAATCACTATTTTTTTGTCAGGATAACAACTTTCATTTTGTAATCTCGCCTTACCCTGCACAAATCAACTCTCACACAAAATGAACATCCCAAAACTAGTCTACTCCACTAAAATATAGGACTAATTTCAGTGGAGTAGCCATCTTAAACTTGTTAGACTTTCAAAACCTCAATTTTGAGGTTGCAGACCAAGTTTAAGGAAACCAACTCAAAAAGAGAATATACTTGATAGATTTACTTAAAAATGGTTGTAAATGAAATATAACTCTCCAATTCACCAAAAAAAATAAATATTTAAGACCCTAAACTTCTGTACAGCCTGTACAAACTAATGAACAATAGAAAGAACTCTAAAAACTATTAAAATGGGGCACTTTATTGAATGCAATTCTTCAAGATTACAAAGATTTGCTTCCTCCTCAACCTTACAAATGTTTTTATATAATTTTCCCAATCCATAACTACCTATTCAACTACTTACATTGACCTATCCCTTCTAATTCTTCAAAAAGACTCTTCAACTTCTAATTTTTGCCTTTTTTTACAAATTAGCAACTTTTAGCATTTTTTTTGCAATTTTGATTTTTCTCATCCTTTTGACCACCTAGAACCCATTTGAGACTCAATAAAAATTAATAGGCCTTATCATGACCTTTTACAATGCTTTTACAGTTGAAAATTCAAATTTTTATAATTTTTCCTTTTGAAGGTAGTCAGAGAGCAAGGTGCTCCTGCACCATACAACCAACCAACAAAACCTTTCCAAGTCCCTTGGAAACATATCCTAAAAAGAAATTACAAATCTTCCTTGGAATTCTCTTCTTCATTTCTCTTGAATTATTCATTTTTCTTTGTCTTGGTTCCATATTTTGTCTTCAACTTAGCTTTCACCTCTATCTTCTCTTGTCTTCACTTGCCTTTCTCATTCTTTGTCATCAACTCTTCATATTCACTTTTCTTTTTCAAAAGGACATAGGATTTTCCTTTCACAAATTTCAACTATCCTTTTTCTTAACCAAGGACACATGACTGTCCTTGCAACATTTCCTCTTTCTTTCACAATTCATCCTTGACCTTCTCTGACCAACTTGTCTTCATCTTTTCATTTGCTCCTATCAGTGGATTACTCTTCAGGCTACAAATCAAGTGCTTCATAGACAACTATCCATCTCTCTTCAACCTACAATCACAAACTCAAACACTAACTCAACAAACCATCCATCTTACCCAACAAGAAATCCTAGAAGATTCCTCACTCTCTTTCCTTGCACCTCCTACCCAACTTAATCTCCATTAGAGGATGGTGACCACATACCTCAACTTGTCTACCAGCACACAAATTAGAACTCTTCTTCTCTACAGCTAGATGGATCATGCACCTACAACCAACCAACATCTCAACAAACTATCACCAAACCAACTTAACCACTTATTATAATCAACCAACTTTGATACCAATTTAATGCAAGAGAATCTACTAAACACAACAATTCATCAAGGGAAATTTTGTCCCAAACTCAATTGGAGAAGGTCAAATTGAATAAGCATATCTGATTCACTAATCTTTTCATCAAAAAATCATGCAATTTTACTTGAAACTTTAATTCTTCAAAGCCACAAAACATCCAAACTTGGCTCCAAACCTTTATCAGACCTAAAAACATCTCAGACATCATCAACTTGACACAATCAAATCAAAATCTTGATTAGAATATCTTAAACAATCAATTCTTGAATTATTCACTAAGGCATTATTCTTTCCACATAGTTTTCCAAGACCAAAAGACAATCATTCATTCATTCTTGATTCAATCCTTTAACTAGACTTTGAAACACCCTTTACAACTACATTAGGTTAGATTCATAAGATGAACATCTTTTCCATTTAAATGTTTCCACAGTTACACTTTTGCTAGCAGTCAACACACCATTTTGCACATTGAGGTCACATTTTCTAATCATCCAAACACAACACTCTCTTCATTCTAAATTTTTTCAACCTCTGATTCATATCAAACATCAATAGGACAAAATCAAATCAATTTCTATCACACAAATCACTATTTAGCAAATTTTCACTTTCTTAGCAATCAATGCACTAATTACACGAAGGTTCATATAGCTCAAATACACCAAAACCATCAAACCCACCCTCTAAGCCTTAACCAAGCATAGAATCATCTAAAATATCATCAATGAGACTATTTCCAAGCATTAGGTAACATTATTTTCACTAGTTTATCATACTTACACTTTTAAGCAATCTAACCCCCATATTCCTTGTAGCATTGCAACATACCTAAATCAGGTATATCAATCAATACACTATGAATATCTACAAACCATTTACTGCTTTAGGAACCCATTTATTCCAATTTAGACATCTCAACATCAGGTGTCCTTGCTTTAGAAAAATTATTAGAACAATTAACTATCTTGAGCATTTAGGCTTTCAAATAGGCCAAAAATACAAAGCATCTCCCACAATATCAATTCCAAATCATCAAATAACTTTAAATAGTCTTGATTAAAGGTTCAAACCTCAAGATTAAACCACCTTTAAGAAGTTAAAGGCTCAAAAAATCATTGTTCAACAAAACCCTTACTTTATACACAATATAAGCCCTACAAATGAGAGTTTATCGAAAATACATGTTGTAGACCTCAAACCCACTTGTAATATGTTCAAACATGTTTAAATTTACCTGAAAAAGCTATATAAACCTCCTCACACCCTTCTTACATTCCTTTACATCATTTATCACCTTGAATCTATTCATTTTCATGAAGAAATCACTATTTTTTTGTTAAAACAACTTTTATTTTGTAATCTCGCCTTCCCTTGCACAAATAAACTCACACACACAATAAAAATCCCAAAACTAGTCTACTCCACTTAACTATAGGCCTAATTTCAATGGAGTAGCAATCTTAAACTTGTTAGACTTTCAAAACCTCAATATTGAGGTTGCAGACCGAGTTTAAGGAAACCAACTCAAACAGAGAATATACTTAATATATTTCCTTCAAAATGGTTGTAAATGAAATATAACTCTCTGATTCACCAAAGATAATAAGATTTAAGACCCTAAACTTTTGCACAAACTGTACAAAGTGATGAACAATAGAAAGAACTCTGAAATCTATTAAAATGGGGCACTTTATTGAATGCAATTCTTCAAGATTACAAAGATTTGATTCCTCCTCGACCTTAAAAATGTTTTTATATAAGTCTCCAAATCCCTAACTTCCTCTTCAACTACTTACATCAACCTATCCCTTCTAATTCTTCAAAAAGACTCTTCAACTTCTAATTTTTTCATTTTTTTACAAACTAGCAACTTTTAGCATTTTTTTTACAATTCTACTTTTCCTCATCCTTTTGACCACCTAGAACCTATTTGAGACTCAATATAAATTAAATAGGCCTTATCATGGCCTTCTACAATGCTTTTATAGTTGGAAATTCAAATTTTAATTTTTTTTCTTTTGAAGGAATTCAGAGAGCAAGGTGCTCCTACACCATTGCACTTTCTTCTATTGAGGCTGAATAGATTGCTCTCACTAAAGGAGAAAAAGAAATGATATGGTTGTAGAGGTTTTTAAGTGAATTATGGTGTAAGCAATCAATTTTTACTTTGTTTTTTGATAGCAAAAATGGTATTCACTTGGCCAAGAATTCTGCCTTTCACAATCAGACAAAGCATATAGAGTTGTGATATCATTTTATTCACCATGTTATTGATGAAGCTAAGCTGCAGGTGGAGAAAATTGACACAAAGTTGAATCCAGTTGATATGTTGACAAAGGTAGTACCTAGAGAGAAGTTCAAATTTTTTAGAGCTTCTCTCATACTTGTATAGCTCTAACAATAAACCTGTAGTGGGGGGCTATCTCTAAGCAGCTATTTGGAAACATTCTAATTTCAACAACAGTTTCTCTCACATTTGAAATGGATTCCTTTTTGCAACTAACTTCTTTTTGTCATGTGTTCACTAATTTAGAAGTTGACCGTTTTGATGGATTTTTTCCATTCTGGAGATGAGATTGAATTATAAAGTTGTTGCTTGAATGCAGAATGTAATTGAGAATTAATAAAAAGATATAATCCCTGTTGAAAGTGGACGTAGTTTTTAAGACAAACCACTATAAATCTTGGTGTTTCTCTATTAGTGTTTGGGTTTTACAATTCTATTTTAATCTTTTTTTTCTTTTTCAAATTTTCTATAAATATTTTTCAACAAAAACATGCTTCTACATTTTTCCATACTTGTTGACCATAGCATTTGCAACTGCAAATCCTTTACACTCGATGGATATTTATATGTTGTTTTGCGATTCCTATTTTGGGAAGAATGATGGCTCGGGTTGTTGATTCTGGTATTGCTCTTGCCAATTCCTTTACTTTGAGAGTTTATAATGATTTTATCAAATTTAATTGATCATGTCATGCAACCACCACACATTTATCAACACTAACATTTGTCCATGTTCTGCAATCATTGTATTCATTGAGATCACATTTCTTAGGGCATAGGTTATGTAGATCTGAAACAATATTTATGCTTCCACATTTTGTATGCATGTCAATAAACTCTTTTTCTTTTAATGGCTATCCATAACCTGTTCCAAATTTCCCTCATGGTGCAAGTACAAAGGATGTTGGTAAGTCACAGAATAAGCTTTAACCTATTGATTCACATTTCTTTAAATATTTAAAAGAAAAAAAATGTCCCTTTTAGACAAATTCTGTAGTACATATCAAATTGTCTAATTGTTTATAATTAGATCCTTCTATACTTGGCTTAAGCTAATTTCCCCTATTTGTTTTCTTTTCATTTTTTGTTTCTATTAGGCTACCCTTCAACGATATCTCTGTGTACTACTCATGCATACATATACATATAAATGATATAGAAATACAAGTTTATCTATATTGCAATAGATTTCTCAACTATATGTAGATAAGTAGATAGTGATTTGTATATCATCATTTTATTTTTTTGTGCTTACAACTTTAGTGACAAGTTTTATGCTATATTAATTCCATTACATTATGTTTCATTTAGAATAGAATATTATGGTTGAATGTTAGGTATGATAATATTTATTTCAAAATGACCTATCTTATGCAAATGGGTATATTTACAAATGAAAAAGTAATAAGGACTTTTAATGGTATTAGGAGCAATAGTATGATTTCTTAATTTTTCATATTTGATTTTAACTCTGCATTCAATACTAGATGACTCAAAATCTTATTAAGGAAGTTTAGTGTTCTTATTTTTTAGCCTTGAAGCTCATATATGCATGATTTGTCCTATAACTAATATTATGTTGAACATTGAGGTGTCTTAGTTGGGAGGTTAGTTGGTAGATTTAGGATGGGTTTAGTCACATCACTATACTCTAACTGATGCATAGAATGTTATGGACAAAGTAAAGCTATTCAATATTAAAGACATAAAATTTTCAAAGTTAAGATTGTTTTGGTTTACTCTAAGATTGTTAAGTAAATTTTTCTAGATTGTATGTTTCTTATTTGTTTTATGGTCTTCTAATTTTAATCCTTTCAATATCAAGTCTTATTTTTTGTAATTTATAATAAAGTTACTATGTACTATGTGGTTTCTTATAGAGAACTTACTCTATACATCTTCAACATAAAATAAGACTATATAGTATAATATAGTATAATATGGGCTGGTGCATGAAGTTGGGTTACACTTTTGTGGCCAACTTTAAAAAAATTGAAAATTCCATAATGCGAGTGCGTTATAATGCACTCACATTATGTCATTTTAAAAGAAAAATAAAATGAAAGCTATTCATTTTCTCTTGTCTGTTTTTCTGCTCTGCCAAGGCAAAAAACCCTCATTTTCGTGCTCACATTCTAGGAGGAGGAATTCTACAAAATTCATCAACAATAGTTGCTATTCCTTTGCAAAGATGGTGCCATGATGACAAAGAGGTGCAAGAGGTAAGTATTGTTTTCTATTTGTTTTGAATTTCTTAGTTTCAATTTGATTTTGTTTGTTTTAGGTTAGATTTGATTTTCTTTCTTAAATTTGTAGGAGATGCAAATAATCCTACAAATCCTCAAAATCCTCAACAAGAAGAATAGAAAAATCCTCCTCAAAAAAATCAACTTCCCCAACCAATCACTCAACACCCTCCTGGCACTCAACAAAATTTGAGGAGTGAAATTGAGAACAACAAAAAACAAATTGAGGATCTTATCAGTAGGTTGAGTGATCCAAATGCTTCAACCGTAGAAAGAATGACACTAGAAAATTCAATGAAAGAGATGTTAAAAAATGTAGATTCAATAACCCAACAAATAATGGGATGGCAAGATAGGAGGCAGGCAGCTAGGGCATATTATGCAGATAAACTATCATATAAACAAGTAAAAGATTTAAAATTTACTAAAGGTTTTTGTGCTCTTTATTCACTAACCCTAGAACAAATCAAAATCTTAGCCTCAATGCAAAGAGGTTTCCTATTCATTGGTGCCACCACCAAGAGATTAGGAATCATTTTTATGATAGGTGGTCCTAGGTCTTTGATTACCCACCATACAACAATTGTGAAGTCCCCCAATATTTTCTTAGGAAACTATACAGTGAGTTCATATTGAACCAAATCCCAAATTATTTTGATATGAGGGAGTTCTAGGGGAGAGGTGGGGAGTTGGCTCAGGATAGGCCAAGTGCACAGCTAGATCCTACATAGCAAGGGAGATGACCTCTCGCTAGGCCTCCTCGTGAGCACATTGTTATGCATGTCATTACAAAGGAGAGTGTCAATGTAGAGACATTATAGGCGATCAACACTTTGATCTGGAGTGTCATCCATCATACTAGCCCTATTGTATAGTTCCATCCAGGATAGTCTTTGGGTGGTGGCCTTTGAAACCATGTGTTTCAATCTTGCGGGGCGACTTGCTCATATGACCCCACCGACACTCAGGAGGCTGCTACACAAGATTCATATGCTGCTACGCAGGATTCGTATGCTGCTACGCAGGATTCGTATGCTACTACATAGGATCTATATGCTGCTACAGGGATGGAGAGGATGGCTGGAATTTTGCATCGTGCATATGGCATTGATAGTCAGGTAAAAGTTAGCATGTTCATTGAATTTAATTTATTAAATTTTGATTCTGAAATGCAAGATTAACTAATTTAGTTTTATTATTTTAATAAAATTACAAGGTCACAATGTTGAGACTAGATACACTAGTCCTCCACCTACTTATTTTTGCAGTACACCTATCAGTGGGGTATGTAACTAGTAAACAATTATAAATTTATTACACGTTTATAGCATTTTTTTATGAATGGAATTTTAATACATGTGATTTTGGATGTTGAATAGGCTAATATTGGCAGTTTCAAGCAAACAACTCCTAGTGCCAATGGATTTACTCAAACATACACAGAGGTAATAGAATAAAGAGAACTTAACTAATGAATTCTACTTAATAGATTTGTGTAGTTTATATTCATATTTTTGGTTATGTTATATTACACATCATTCAAACTCAAAGCATTACTTCAAATTCCATAACTAATAACTAGATGTTGATAGATGACAAAATTTCAACTGTACAATATAGTTGTTTAGAAAGTCAACATAAGTAGCACGATGCAATTACTTCACATGGAGGCATGTGCTTACAAAGGTGCACTAGCACGACAAACTATGGATGCTTGAAAAAAATCTATGAAACCATAATAGTAAGCAATAGCATAGATAAGGCAATTAGTGATGAAGAGCATCATATCAAAACACTAAATCATTAGGGTACATTTGATGTAGAGCATCCAACAAACACCATCAACATCATTTCTTCAATGGATTTCAATCCCCAATAGCATTAGGAGAAGATCAAATATAATTTAATCATAAATCTACTTTTCATTCAACCAAAAACCACTCAAATTCTCTTAGCCATTCCATAGGCCATCATTCATGTCATTCCACTAATCAGTATTCCAATTGACTCATTCAAAGCAAAAACCATATTAAAGAAAACTTTGACTTAATCAGTTAGATTCACATCATTCTCAACCACCATAAAAACAACATAAACCTAATTATTGACACTTGAACAATTCATCCTTTCATTTATTCACCAAGGCAACAAATCAACTAAACCATACCTCACTATTATCAGTCCATTATCAAGTACTGTACTCACCATATTTTGACTGTAGTAGTCTATTTATAGGTTACAAACTCCTACTACTACAAAATATTGATTACCATCTTGTGGTTAATCACCAATTTTCTCAAAAGGCTTCATAATACTCACCCATCCAACCATTAAAGTCACCAAACCTGTCTTATACACCTTAACCAAATTTAGTAACATCAATCATATCAATAGTTTGATAGTAACCAAGCACTCAATGTCATCCTTTCCAATGTTTAAACATCTTTTTTTTTATTAGACAATATCATATTCCTCTAGTAGGTATGCCATCCATTGAATCATGTGGTTACATTCCTATCTCAAAGCTTATTAAAAAAATCTTGATGCACATTTAGAAACAATTTCCAGCACATCACAACATATCAAAGTTCTTAGATGTTTGACACAAAGAAAATCATTAGATTTCAGACTGTCTGAAGAAAGGCTAGTAGATTAGGCCTATTTTACAAAGGAGACCCCTTTAAAACCATTCCAAATCACTCAAAACCTCAAAATAGTATTCAATCATTTCTTATAACTCAATATTTCACCATTTATAGGGATTGAAAACCATGTAAATGTTCTGATCCAATAAACCCTTGTTTATAGGGTGTAAAAGCACAAATCAAGGAGGGTTTTGTGAAAAATACTCTTGCAAACCTCTATTTCTCTAGCCACCACCTAGAACATGATTTTTTATGTCTACCAATACCTTCTACATTATTTCCAAGCTTTTGCGAGCTTTATTTAATCATGACCCATGACTGTAGCATCACTTTGTGTGGGAAAATCCTCTATTTTCCAATGTTGCAGCAACTCCATCATGGTATTCTTGCTTTTCCCTGCACTTACAATCATCAAAACATGCAAAAAATCCTAACATTAACCTACTCCACCAATTTACTTGACCTACATTGGTGGAGTAGTGAAGAAAAACCCTATTGGACTCTCAAACTTGCTTCTAAAAGGACTTTGTTAGGCACTAAAACTTCCTCTTATTCTTTTGTTTCGTAAAACTAACCAAGTCCAACTCTTGAAATTGGAAACTAACTCCTCTTTACATGTATTCACACAATGATTTAACTTTGGGTGTTCCTAAATTACCAACACAAGAAAACAAAATAATGGAGTAATGCTGCAAACTCATAAACAAGGAATTTTTATTCCAAAATCTAATTACAAGAACATAAACTTTTTATTTTTCTCTCCTTTACATGCCTTTTAAAGATATTTCCTTTTCCATAACTATCTTTCCATCAGTTGAAACTACCCCTTTTAACCCTTAATCTGATTGATTTCCTTGTTTTTTTCAATTTAACAACTTTTGACAATATTACATTATTGCATTGTTTGCATTTTCCCACTTTGACGACCTAGAACTTACCCATAACCTTAAATACATTCAAATAAGACCTCATATGACCTTGAACATGCTTTACATCATTTTTCCATGACCTTTTGTGATTGACTAAATACAAATTTGAACAATCATCCCTTTTGCAAAATTGAAAATTATTTGATGACCTAGGTGCTCTTGCACCAACATCTGACCCAATTGAATCAGCCTGAGAACATTAAATTGAATAAGAAACTAAAATTTATTTCTCTTTTCATAAAAAATAAAATTGTTTCATTTGCAAACCATGAGGAAACAACAAGCCAACTCATTTCAATACTTCTTATCATCCTCAAGCTTCAAACATCTTATTTATCAACAAAAATGACTGATCCATGCACAAGAAACCTAATTAGAGTCACTAAACAATCCACTCTTTCATCATTCACCAGGGCACCCTTCCACTCAATTTTTTTACTTAGGAAAAATAACTAAAAACCAATATTTCATGTTATAACCTATATCCATCAGATCCTAACACACCTTTGTCATCATCAATTTATCTGAATTCAAAGCAAAAACCTGATAAAGAGCTTTGAATCTTTCAATTCCTTAAACAACTCACCAAATTTTCACTTTTAGAACCTAGTTCCTCAAGACCAAGATAATACAATCAACCATTTATAGCTCAATCATTTCATTTGACTTCCAAGATGTTAATCACATCATGTTTATTGACTAAGCTTATTCTATGCACAAATCAAGCCCTAAAAAGGAGGGTTTATTGCATAAGGTACTTAAAAACCTTAAATACTCCTGCCACCACCACAAACACCATGGAAATAGCCTGCATAAGCTTTAGAAATGATGTAGAGTGGCAGGGAAGGAAAACTCACAATCACAAATGGAAAAGTCACTCCATTGAATGCTTCTCTCAAATACTCTTATGAGGAGTCCTAAACTCCACTATTCTTTAAGAGATCAACCCCACACACCTAGGGTTCACAACTCAGACCATTCAAAAAGCTTGAAAACATTTTGATCATGTCTCATTAAGTCAAAACAAGGTTTAACAACCCTCTAGCATTTAGGTTCCAACAAACACCCATCACTATGGTGACTTAGAACTCACTCTCTCTTAAGGATTATAGCCTTTTCCCAGTAGGACAATCAAAATAAAAAACACAAGACTGTTAAGACACCAAACCTATGGATTCAAAACCCTAAGATGGACCCCTACAAGGTTCCAAAACTCTTCCTCTTGACTGTCAAAACAATGGCCCTTTCTACCACTGCTCCAAAAGGCCTAATTCATAGACCTACACCTAGGTCTTGACTATCTAGGCTCTCCCCTTCACCCAAAAGAAAAAATTCAAACTCCCATAGGTTCTCCAGACCCGTTTCCACCATTCCTAAGTGCCTCTTAAATAGATTCTTCAAAATCAAGCAAAAACTCTTTTTTTTTCTTGTCAATTATTCTTGCCACTTAGAGATGTCAAGCCAAAATTCATGCACAACTTCCAAAAAAGAGCCTGTCATTCTCCAAAACATTGACGGAATCATAGTATAGCCTTATATATTCCATCCCACTGAGATTTAGCAATTTTACAATGTGGGAATGGAAGAAATATACATTTTTCACCCAAAACCCTAATTTTAAGGGTTTTCAGACCACTCGATAGAGAAATTGGAATATCTCCCTTAATACTCAATGAAATCTCACCACTCCAATGCCAAAGGAAATCTTATTCAATTACTTATCCAACCATTATGGGCATGGAGCATGAAAGTGAACATACAGTCTGTACCCAGTATGAGATCAGCAAATTCTTTAGAAAAACACAAGAAAAACAACAAACTTCTTATTGAAACTTCTTCAAAACATCAACATCAACCTTGCCTCAACCAAGAGAGGCATATTTGAATTCTTAAAAACTCCCTCCAACTTCTTGCAACTATCTTTTGAAAAGAGAGACATTGGAAAACAACTAATCTCATGCTTTGACTTCTAATTGCTTAGTTAAGGCAATGTGAGCAACTTCTACCAACTCAACCACAAAGAGCCTTCCAAAATGTGTCAAATGCATTTAAAACCTTGTCAAAAAGTAAGGTGACTCCCCTTAGGTGTCTAGATATAGCAAGGCATCCTTTTTCCTTATTTTTCCAAGATGCACTAGACTTACAAAGGAGCATGGAGACCTTGTTGTACAAAGAATTTGGTCACCAAAACCAAAAACTCAACCAAAAACCTAGAAGACATACTAAAAAGCATTGAAATGGTCCATAAGACCTTATTCCATCCATAAACCAAGAAACAAAAAATGAAAAATTATTCTAGGTCCCTTAGACCCATGGGTGCTCCTGCACCATACACCCAAGCAAGAAAAAGATCTCAAGTCCTCTTTGAGATCAGGTCTTCTATAGTAGTTCCATGTTGTTTAATATCATTTTCCAACATCCATGTTGCATCATCTTTAGGTAGACCTTTCCATTTGACTAGGTATTCCTTGTAAACCTTCCTTCTAGTCTTCTTTGTCTCCTTGGTGTCTAGGATGCATTCAAGAATCATAGGTTGGCTGGGGGGTAGTTCCTTCACCCAATCTTCATCCTCCATTGTTGTTGTACCTGCTCCATCACCCACATTCATAGAAGCTTTGAAAGGATACAAGTCAGAAATGTTGAAGATAGGAGAGATTGCCACCCCAAGAGGTAGCTCTATTTCATAAGCATTTTGGCCAAACTTGTGGACCACCTTGCAAGGTCCTATCTTCTTCATCATGAGTTTGGTATACTTTCCTTTTGGAAGTATATCCTTCTTCAAGTGTGCTATCACCAAGTCTCCAACCTTGAATTAGACATTCCTCTTCTTTAAATCTTCCTTTTCCTTATACTTCTCAACATTCTTTTGAAGGTTTTCCTTCACTTGTTGATGAATATCCCTGATTGTAACAACAAATTCCTCACCTTGAGCACTTCTCTTAGAAACTCCTTGTAGATCTCTTAGTTCATAGACCCCTCTAGGGTGCATGCCATAGACTACTTCAAAAGGGCTTCTACCAATGCTCCTATTCATGGATTCATTATATGAAAATTCAGCTTGAGGTAAAATCAAATCCCAAGCTTGTCCATGCTCCTTGGTAAGGCATCTTAAGAGGTTTCCCAATGATCTATTCACCACTTTAGTTTGTCCATCCATTTGTGGATGGTATGCTGAACTAAAGGACAGATTTTTGCCTTGAGTTTGTTCCACAAGGTCCTCCAAAAGTGACTAATGAATTTAGAATCCCTATTGGAAACAATGCTTAAAGGCAGTCCATGTATCCTAACAACCTCCTTAAAGAAAGAGACTTGATATATGAGATGCATCATTGGTGCATTTGCAAGGAAGAAAATGTGCCATCTTACTAAATCTATCAACTAACACAAAGATACTATCAAAACCTCTTTGGGTTCTAGGCAACCCCAAGACAAAGTCCATACTTACACACTCCTAAGGCCTATTGGGAATGGGAAGTGGTTGATGGAGTCTTGCATTTGAAGAAGTTACCTTTCCCCTTTGACATATTGTGCATCCTTCCACATACCTTCTCACATCCACCTACAACTCTTTCCAATAGTAAATTCTCCTAACTTGTTCCAATATTTTCTCAAGGCCAAAGTGACCTCCAAGACACCCACTATGTTTCTCCTTTATGATATTCTCCCTCATTGAGCATTTACGCGCACACAATTGGCTTCCTTTGAAGAGAAAACCATTCTACAATAAAAAGTCGAAGAATTCACCATGAAAAGAATTTAAATGTTGCTCACAAATACTGTATACCTCCTTGAAATCTGAATATTCATGATACATATCCTTCAATTCTTCAACCTCCATGCTTTGGAGTTGGATCTCTTGCACTACAAGTGCCCTTCTATTGAGAGCATCTGCCACCTTATTTTCCTGGCCCTTCTTATGCTTTATTGTGAAATTATAGGCTTGCAAATACTCTACCCACTTCATGTGCCTATGACTCAATTTGTCCTGTGCATTCAAAAAACTCAATGCATGATTATCAGTATAAACAACAAATTCTTTAGGTAACAAGTAGTGCCTCCACTTTTTGAGGGCTTGGACCATAGCATACAATTCCAAATCATTGGAAGAATACTTCATCTTTGCTTCATTCAGCCTCTCACTGAAAAATGCAACTGGTCTACCTTCTTGGTTCAAAATAGCCCCTATTGCTTGATTTCTATCATCACACTCAATGGTAAAACTTTATCAAAATCAGGGAGCACAAGTATAGGCTATTGTGCTACTCTCATTTTCAGATATTCAAACCCTTTATCAGCCTCATTGGTCCAAGAAAACTTACCTTTGTTACCTCCTTTATGGTGTCCAGATTGGTGCACAAATTTGGCTAAATTTCTTGATGAACTTTCTATAAAAGCTTGCAAGTCCATGGAAGCTTCTATCATCTCCCATGGATTTTTATGTTGGCCAAGTAATAATAGCAGGGAAGTTTGAAGGATCCATCTTCAAACTTCCCTTGGAGATGAAAAAACCAAGGTAGACTAGTTATCCCTTAATGAATTCACACTTTTCCATAATGATCAGTAGCTTCTCCTCTTGTAACCTCCGTAGTACCATGTCAAGGTCCTTCAAATGTTCTTCTTTAGACCTACTAAACACAAGGATGTCATCTAAATAAACTACAACAAACTTTCCAATGAAAGGTCTCAATACCTCATTCATAAGGCACATAAATGTACTAGGGTCATTTGATAACCCAAAGGGCATCACCGACCACTCATAGAGCCCTTCATTAGTCTTATAAGTTGTCTTCCATTCATCCCCCTCTCTGATCCTTATCTGATGGTACCTGCTCTTTATATCAATCTTGGAAAAGTAAGATGCTCCTGATAGACAATCCATGAGGTCCTCCATTCTTGGCTTTAGGAACCTATATCTAATTGTGATCCTATTAATGGATCTTGAATCATTGCAAAGCCTCCAATTCTTATCCTTCCTTGGTGCTAGGATAGTAGGAATAACACATGAGCTCAAACTCTTCCTCACTGGCCCTTTATCCATCAACTCTTGCACTTGTCTTGCAATCTCCTCAGTTTGAGCAGGTGTCATCTTGTATGCAACCTTATTGGGAAATGTAGCCCATGGAATCAGATGAATATGGTGGCTTATATCCCTAATGGGAGGTAGGGAACTAGGTAATTCATTCACCGTTATGTCCTTGTACCTTTCCAACAACTCTTGGACTTCCTTTGGTGCATCTTCCTTCCTCTTTGTGGAAAGATCTTCTTGAATTTTTGGTGTCATAATCAAGAAGAATCCTCTTCCTCCTCCCTCCTTCAAGGTCTTCATGAACTCCTTCTCACCCACCATCAAAACACTAGGCCCTTCATGCTTTGCCTTGTCTTCTTCTAGGAGAGGTGAAAGGTTGTAATTCTTCCCATCCTTCACAATGGAGTATGTGTTCTTCTCCCCATCATGCTTGGTCTTCCTATCAAACTACCAAGGCCTACCAAAAATATACAGTTTAATACTTGTACTCAAAATTTTGTTCATTAGATCTCATACATTATAAGTCATGATGTGGAT